>CM042441.1:27729527-28182027 GCA_023631565.1 Gymnocephalus cernua | reverse complement strand
GTAGAGGTATGCTTATCTGCTTTGAGAGTGAGATCATTGATAAACCAGGTGTGTGTGGCCAGTACAGAGCTGGAGGCAGGATGTGGTTAGCTTATGTTAGCATAAAGACTGGAAGCAGGGTGAAACAGCTGCTTTCTTATGCTCTTGTTTGTTTAATACGTACACTATCAGAAATGTAAAAACAAACATTTTAGAAGAAAATACATTTATCCATCTGCTCCACAGGATATTCTCTCCAGGTATATCATAAAGCACAGGTTTTGGTTTTAGTCTAACTGTCCCAGCACATAACTCCTCCTAAATCCACAAATTACATATGTTGCCATTTCTGTTCATTTTTGGATTGAACAAACAAGATGCAACATAATTAATGATTGCGTTGCTGGTGAGAATATTTTTTAACTTTGGACGGAGGCAGGCTAGCTGTGCCCCCCGTTTCCAGTCATTATGCTAAGCTAGGCTAACCACATCCTGACTCCAGCTCTGTACTTAACACAAAGACATGAGATTCATCTTTTCATCTCACTCACAGAATTATAGTGGATAAAATGTCCCTAAATGTTTCTCTGTACACTCTCTGGTTCTTAATTAGAGATAATATAATAGAAGATAATGCAATGGAAGATGTTCTGTATCATAGGGAAATGCCCCTGATGTGTCTTGCCTCTGTGTCATCGCTTGTACTATACTGTTGCTGCTAACGCCACACCCAGAGCCACAGATACAAACACAGTACGTATGTTTTGCAGACAATGCAAAAAAAAAAAAAAAAAAAAAAAAAAAAAATCACATTGTGTTGAAAGGACGCATCGCTATTTAGAACGTTAGATGGTTTTCACGTCTCTATATAGCTGTCTAATAGACCCAATCCCAATGTTTGTTTACAATAATGTCCGGGTAAAAAAGTATTGCGTCCCGTACATAAACTGCATCTGTGCTAAGCAAATGGGGACAAGGAACAACTGGATATACTCTCATCTCTTTAATTTAAAATGTTTGAGTTTGACACTTTCACTAACATTAGTTTGGAGATCTAATTTATCTGTTGGGCCACAGACTAAAGAAAATGACACCACCAAAACTAGCAGTCAGTACGACAAGTGGTGAGATGTCGCTGTTATAAAATAAGCACAGCAGAAACTTCAGATAGGTGGACCACCGTGTTTATATCTTTTTAAATGTTACAGTTACGGCTGAAAATTAAAACGGAAATATAGAACTTTAACGATTCATATCTCCGCAACGGCCATTTGTCTACCCGGAAGTGATTTTTGTGTTAGCGCGACGTGACAATGATTTAGTCTATTGATGTTTGAATTGAAGGGTTTTATTCCAAAATGTTCTTTATAACGATCTTCTTCCGATAGTCACATTTCTTTCAGAGGTACATTAAATACCTTGCATCTAAAGCAGCCAGTCCTGCTCTCTCTGCTCTCGGCTTCTCAGGTGCTGCATGTATTTCACTCTGCCCAAGTAGCACTGCCTAGCCTTTCTGAGAATATAGTTCCCAGTTTATATACGGTTAGAAGATGGCTGTGTCTCAGGTGATGTTATTTGTACACGCTGTGACTATACAAATCACAGCATGTAAATAGGAACATGTTTGTCACGGGTAGGGGATTAAAGGACCCAAATGCAGGAAGGAAGGTGATGGTTGGAGCTCAGGGGGTTTATTAACAATAACTGGAAACAAACCAACAAAAAGGATCCAAAAAGCAAAGGCCAAAACAAGGAGTCCAAACTGAGGCAGGTAGGCAGACAAAAGGCAAAGTCCCAAAACCAAAAGGAACCCAGAGAAAGGGTTACCAAAAAAACATAGGGAGACACAGGGCAAAAACTGACGCAAACTGACAGGCAAAACACAAGCAGGAGCAAACTGACACACGCAGGAAGACAAGACAATGTGACAAAGGACAAAGGAAACTCAGGGGCTAAATAAACTAGGTAACGAGCAAACACAAGACAGGTGACACCAGGGCTGGGGAACAGGTGGAACACATTAGACAATTACACAGGCGGGAAAACACAGGAAGCAAAACTAGACATCACAAGGGAAGACTGACAACCTTTCAAAATAAAACAGGAAATGGGAAAAGACTAACAGAAAACATGAACCCAACTAAATACAGAAACTTGACAAAATTCACTAAATAAAAAACTAAATAGAAGGGGGAACAGAACACAGGAACTAACAGAATATACACAATCAGAATAAACAAGAAAAAGCAGGAAACAGCAACAGAAATATACACAATTCCAACTGAAATGTCCAAAACCACAACAATGTTAGTGTTATTTTGTAACTTATTCGTAGCAGTAGGCTAGTTGGAACCAGTTATCTCCAGGATCTGTGCTAGGCTAAGCTAATGGTGGAGCCGTCAGACAGACGCACGGAGATGAGAAGGGTATGTATGGACTTGTCTAACTCTCGGGGTTACGGTGAATAAGCTAACGTCCCAATAAGTGGCCGTGTTCCGTTGACTTGTATTATTAATATTATTTATTTAGTACAGTAATTGTTAAATCTGTGCCTGTAGGGAAACAATATTCACTAGGCAACAATTTAGAATGACCCATAAAAAATTAGTTTTTAAACCACCTTTATCCTTTAATACGTCTTGATGCCAGTAGTCATTTTTAAATGTGCAGATCAACAGTTTGTGTTCACAAGCACAACTAAATTGTGTAATAGAAAATAAAATACATTCTTATGACTGGGAGGTTTAAAATCACATTCTGGTGAATTACCTTATGGGTTTATTTATTTTCTCTAGTAGTCCATGGGCCAAGACCCAAACTTTAACATACTGTCTGGGTGGGCATATTCTAGTTGTGAATTTTGAATGGCTACACATCCCTAGATTCCATTTTGATATGATAGACCTTGCTGACTGGCAGTTTATTAGTGGTTATCACCTCTTAAAGTAATGGACTGCTGTGGTTCAAAACCGGGAAAATGCCTTCCCTGGAAATCATCTTTCTCTTATTATATTCTCTTCATTGGGTTTCTCTGGACTACTTGTAATAAGTAGTGTTTGAAGTCCAATTATCTAGTACACAGGGAAATTTAAGCCAGTGGTTCTCAGCCTGGGGGTCAGACCCCCAAGGGGTTCACAAGATCACTTATGGGGGACACCAGATGGTTGTAAAGAAAAAATAAAATTTACAAAATATATTAAATAGTTATTTTATATATTATACTAATTATAATACTGTATGAGTTTACTACCTTTCATGTGTTATATTCAGCGCTTAATTTGCAAATCAAGCTGTCCTGGAGCACAGAGAGAGTGCTGTTCCAGTGGGTCAGTGGGAGAGAAAAAATTACTAAACTAATCAACTCTCCACAGTGTTTGGAGCACATTGGACAATGGCTAAGTACTAGCTGTTAAAACAAACTCAATTTCACTCATACTCAATCATACTTAATAATCACTCATCTTGCCACCCATGACTAGGTCAATAACATCATTCTCTGTGGGCCAGATGTACTAACGCTTTTGCGCCCACTTCAGGCATGTTTGTTTCCCAACGTGCATGTAAAAGCATGGCGAGGTATGTACAAACAGGCCGCACTGAGGTAAAAGCGCAGACTGCCTGTCGCATATAATAACTGGAAATGAAATAGAGAGGGAAATAAATAAATGTAGCATTAGGAAATAAAAGTCCACGGAAATAAATAAATGTGGATATACAAAATAAAAGTCTCTTGAAATAAATAAATGTGGACTTATGAAATAAAAGTCTCTTGAAATAAATACATGTGGACTTATGACTATGCAATAAATTAAATTTATTTAATTATGTATTGCCTCATTTATTTATTTCATGATGGCATATTTATTTATTTATTCATGTATTTATGTATTTATTCATTTATTTATGTATTTATGTATTTATTTATTTAATTCTGAATAAAACGGCATTCCATATTTGCGCACTTCAGGCCATTGTTTGAACATGTGCACTCTGGTAATTTACACAACATCACAACCTTGCATCTGGTGCTGCAAAACTGCACATCCACTGGATTTCCAGCTGCCCCTGATCATCTGCAGTCCATCCTTGGTCCTTGGGGCTTGGTACAGATGGCTGGGCTTAAAGAAACCATCTCCAGATTGCAGCCTGATAGTTAGCATGTATGGAATGCATCAATAGGCTGGCTGGACTCAACCTCCCCACGTCTGATGCAGAAAAGTTTTTACCTAAAAAAAGTTGACATGTGTAGTGTGTGTAAAGGGTACATGCTGCATGTGATTTTCTGCAGCTTCTTAAAGAGCTCATCCAAGACATCCCAAGCACAGCCAAGTTAAAAAAGTGTTCTTGGCAAGTCTGGTCTAACTTCAGCTCTTTAAGGGTGCCCATTTTCCCACGTCCTTCAAATGCGCTGACAAACTGTCATGCATGCCAATCAAGGCACCAGCAACACTATCGAGTGATTGGCATTGTAAGATTTAGCAGGACTGAATAGTGAATATCCATTAACAGCTGTAGGCTAGCTCCTCATCTACAATGGGTTTCCGGTTAGAGAGATAATGATTTCACTCAAACTTTACTGATGTTCAATATCAGGTACAGTCAGGGCTGGACTGGGACAAAAAAAATCGTCCCGGGCATTTTTGGCCCAGGCGGCCCACACCCACCGTGATTGGTCAGAGACATTCCCTGCAGACAGTCCTCTTAAAATATGCGTCCATTCTATGATATGAGTTGCCTAGTGTTCTGCGTTCATGTGATGGTTTTGGATCCTTCAAGAGGTCTCAAGACTTATCTGTTGATCTTACACTTAAATAATAATTCATTCTTAGAGTTATGATTTATATATTTATGGTATTTTTTATTATTATTATTGATATTTGATATTGTATTGCCATTATTGTTATTATTACTACTTTGCTTAATATTGGCTTAGCAACTTTTAAAAACTGTTTAGCCTACTGTTAATTTTAACCATTGTAAGATTCATATTTTGTCGCTTTAGACAAAAGTGTCTGCTAACTACAATAACCATAACCATAACCCTTCCCAAAAGCTACAATAAAGCTGGGAGTAGTACATGCCCTGGAAAAGAGAAGCAGTGTACTCACTCACTTTTGATTGGCGACCTGGAGGCCATAGGGTAGCCTACACAATGTCCATACTCAAGTGCAAGTCATTGCCAAAGATAAAGTTTAAAGTATAATTTCAAATTATTTAACAACATTTAAGTATACAAGTGTATTGTCAGTAAAGTCAATCAAAATGTTGCCTTGGCCCACACCAATGAACAAGAAAGATTTTCTCTAACAAGGTAACCTTTAAAAGAGTGAGAAACAGAGAGAAATGTCAGCTAAGTTAAGGTATAATTCATTTAGCTTAAATCTCTGGGAAATGTAGTACAGCTGTACACATAGTATACATGAGCCTAGTAGAACAGGCTGTATACATAGTATACATGAGCCTAGTAGAACAGGCTGTATACATAGTATACATGAGCCTAGTAGAACAGGCTGTATACATAGTATACATGAGCCTAGTAGAACAGGCTGTATAGATCACAGACTTCAGCTACCCAACAGGCCAACCCTTAAACAGTTAGGTTACCTGACAGCCACTAACTTTAATGTTACTGCCAAACTGCTTGTTGTTATTATAACGTGAGGCACGCGCGCGCACGCGCACACACGCACACACGCACACACACACACACACACACACACACACACACACACAACCTGTTAATTCACGTCCTTCTTACCGTCGTCAACTAGGCCTCTCTCTTCCATCTGTTCCTCCCTCTCTCCCGTGGCCCTGTCATGGTCGCTCTCCTCCTCGGCCTCTTCCCTGTCATCATGATGTTGTTTCTGCTTCTCTGTATAGCCAGCCACCTCTCCTCCTTCCTCTACTTCAGGTAGCCTAATGCTGATGTTGAAGCAGCTACTACAGCCCCAAACATGTCAGACATGTTGGCACATTTTGAGGCATTCGCCTGTAGATACTTAATCTTTTTCTCCTGTAATTTCTGTACACATCGCTTGCGTATGGGGTTCCGTGGTCGTTTGTCCATTTTAACGTGGATGCTAAACTTCCAGCATATTATAACGTTTACAGCTTGTGTCTCAGGGCCGGGAGTGGGGAAGGGTGTTCCTGGATTTGATTGGGTTAGGTCTAGTTTAGGACTGTAGTTGAGCTGATTCCGGTTTCCAACTTCGCCCCAGGGATGTCAGTTAAAACACAGACGGAGACAATTTTCGCTCTTGACGCTTTATTACATAAGGCAACAGTACAAAATGGCCGTGGGTAGCTCTGCTATGGCTGTGTATTTGTGTGTGGTTCTGCAAAGAAACAAATAACATTGTGAAGGCTATCATACACAATGCATATGAAGTATACATATAGGCTAGCAAACAACAAACCCACTATTAATTACACTATATCAATGTAATGTAACTACTGCAGCATAATACAATACAATAATAATACAATAATGTAGCTAAATACAAACGTGAGCAAGAGCTTCCAACAATCTGCATTATAAATCAACAGCCACGTGCAAACTAGCTAACAGGTGATTAACACAAACATCGAAATTACCAGCTAACTTACTTAAATGTAAAAGAACTACAGACCAATACAACAACAGGCCCGAATGAACTGACAACGTAAGCTATGGGACTTACAGTTCTCAAAGACGCACACACGCGAGCTCAACTGATTATCCTCTGGATGCACACAGTCTCTTTTCTCTTTCTCCCACTTTTCTCTCCGTGTGGCGCGTGCGCCCGCTCGCAGTAAGGCGCGTGTCCGCGCTACCCCCCGGCATGCAGCCACAATCAGTCCTGACAGATGGACTTTTGTACAATTACCGAATGGGCCGCTGTCAGTTATCTATGGGCCGGCGCGGCCCAAAAAAATAAAAAAATTAAAACAAAGGCCTATAAATTATATCGGCCCAAAAGTGCGTCGGCCCACCGGGAAAATGCCCGGTATGCCCGATGGCCAGTCCAGCCCTGCTGGTGAGTCAAGCAAATCTACCATTCTACCAATGTTGAACCCTGCTGTATGTTCATGTGTTGAAGAGGAGTGCAAGGATGGTTGGTATGTTTGATTTTGCACTCTCTACCTCCACTGTAGAGATTCAACGAAACAAGGACTTGTGCAAAACAACAAATATAAGGACAAGCTACACAAGCCTGTTACGATCCAGCTCGTGAGGGGAAAGGGAATGGCACCCTTCTTGGACCACACCCATTTTCGAACTCGGCTTTCATTTTGATCTGAACACAACACACACACACACACACACACACACACACACACACACACACACACACACACACACACACACACACACACACACACACACAGGATGAAAAAAGTAACAGTATTGCTGTCACGGCTGGTAAATTTGTAGTAAATTTTAATAATGTAGTAAAGTTAGAGGAGTTTTATTGGTATTGAAAGAAAATAGGCACAGAGCCAGTGCAGAGATTCAAATGAGAGCATTTGTGTTGCTAAGACATGCGAGTAAAATCACGTCTTACAGCCTAGACACAGGGTTAAACGTAACTTAATAATATGTAAAGTAAAAATGCACTTTGATCGAAATCTCGTTACAGATACAGTAAGAAAGGTACCTTTAAATTTTACTCTTATAGCGAATCTGCTTTGTTCACTTAGTAGAATAACATGTCCTCTCTGATTCATATCAGTGCAATAACACTGATTGTAGTTATGTGGTTTGATTGAGTTTTACAATCAAAACGCAAACCCCACTGAAGCAATAAACTGATAAAAAAAAATGAAATTGCCAATTGTGTGTGTGTATGTGTGTGTGTGTGTGTGTTTCAGACAGAAAGAGAAAGTATAGATTGAGATAGAAAGAGATGAGCGAATCGAGATAGATAAATACAAATGTACATATTGTGTGAATGGATTTGTATTTAAATGCATCTGCCTCCATGTTTGTTCTTGCCTTGTAGTTGTTATTTGGTCTAACGACCCTTGCGTGTACAGTGTAGCAGCCCTACTCTTGTTAATGCGGCAGAGGCTGTAAAGGTTTTGGACAGAAAGTCAATCAGTCTGTTGGCTGGTGATTGCTATAAAAACATGAGCTATGTGCTCACTGCTGCTTGAACTGGAACACTGAGTTTTCTTCTCTGCTTTTAACCATCTAATGCCCTTAATCTGATGTGATCTGCAGCTGTGTGACCAACTGTCTTTCAGAGCAGACTACTGCTGACACTTTTTCATGTCCATTTAACCAGAAAAAAACACATTGGATAACTGGTGGAAAGACAGTAAGGGATGAAATTTGAAATTGAAACCAAAGTTGGTCAGAAAAGTCAACTAAAACTGAGTTAGCACAGTGGTCTGCAGTGAAAGACATCCTGAAACTGAAATGAAACAGCATTTGTATCCATGCTATCAGCATCTAGAGATGTCAATGTCGGCCTGTTAATGTCGGACTGTCAGGTGGTCGGTTGGTTCACCACTTTGGTATGGACTGAAATATCTCACCTTTGCTTCAGACATTCATTTTCCTGTCAAAATTAATCAAAATAACTTTGGTGATCCATTTAATTTTGTCCAATACTTTGGTTTTTGAAGAACTGCCTGTAAAATGATATTGCCATTGGCTTCAGCTATACTTTGTGTTAATTAGTGATAATTAGCTAAAAGTTAGTATGCTAACACGATAAACTAAGATGAAAATTCATTGACCTTTTTATATGCTAAACATCAGCATGTTAGCATTGTCATTGCTAGTATGCTGATGTTAGCAATTAGCTCAAAGCAGTAGACTGTTAGTCTGGGTGATTGGTACCTATGTTCCTAATCATCTTCTTTTCAGCAGAGGGTCTAATGTGAAATGATTTTCCATTGTAATATTTATACATTGAAAAGATTTTGTTTCTCACACGCTTGCAGATTAAATGGCAACAAGAATAAGTTATTTTCCACTGTGGTCTACCCTGGCTGGTTGTAAGTTCTAACAAATCAAAGGTTTTACTGTGCTCCTCAACAGCAGTGGATTGGATATACCAGGCCTATACCTTATTTTATAGGTCAGCTCACAAAAACGGCAGAACACTGATGTACATTTTCAAAGACAGACCTTAAAATCTTATGGAAGGGGACCGGAGGAAAATAGGGGAGGGTCATGTCTTTTTATTCTTTGTTGAGGGGAGGGTCACATAATGTTTTTTTAGTCTGGGAGGGGGGGGGGGGGGGGGGGGGTCACCCAACTTTTGTATGAATAAAAACAGCAACATTTCAAAGTGGCTTGCTTGGTGCATATTTTTCCATGTAGCTCTTATGGCCTCTACACATAGGGCAGATGGGGTGACCATTGGCAGAAAAGGCATTTGGACTGATCAGTCTCCCCGAATTGTTCAAAACATGGCAGAAAACACACCGAGGAGACGAGAAGTCGCCATAACAGCAGGCAGTGCTAATCTGTATCAAAGTATATATAAATATGTATGTAAAATGAAAACCGTCAGCTGATTGGACGAACGCGTCACGTGGGTCTCCCTGCTGTTTCTGGATTTTGGATTTTTCAATGGCAGCTCATTCAGAATACAATCTCATATTCTACTAAAATAGTTCACCAAAACGTGTTTCTGAAAACATTTTAAGTGAGAAATAGGCCATGCAGTTGCTGAATCTGTCTTCATTTCAGATCGACAAAGTTCAGTTTAAAAGATTTTCGTCAGATTTTGAGAGACTCTAGTCACGGCCATTCGGCTCCCTGTTTCCGGGTTTGCACTCTACCAATCAGATTGGTCATTTGAGCCTGATTGCCGGCAGTGCCCGCCCTCCCGACTATGCCCTACAAATCGGCGAAAATGAAGGCCGATGCCCCCTCCAACGGACGACGGCATGGAACACACTGCACAGAATCGAGTCACCGACCTCGCCAGATTGTTCGACGGCGGATTTTTGGCTTGGTCTGTAGTGGGCTTTAGTCTCGGCCCCCCATCGCTAGCTGATGGGTCTGACCCAACAAAAATCCCCCACCCCCATGATGCACCACACCTGCCCTACCCCCACAATCACAGGTAGGGCTATTGTGAACAAGCTATTTAAGCCGCTAGCTGGAAGCACAAAAACCTAAGAGTTTCACTCCAGACCCTGTCAGTTGAGGATACATAAACATATAATTTGTGCTGATCCTTCCAGCCTGAGCCTTTTATGAAAAGATAAGGAGAACATATGAGTTTGTGACTGAAGGAGGCTGCGCTGTCTGCGCGCTGATGCACGGCACAGGTGCGCACCCGCCAAGCAAAACACATTTGTCTTTTTGAGACTGCAGTCCTCCTGAGTGAAGCCGTCATGGAGAAATCGAAAAACTTCCAAATTGACGCCCTGTTTGCTGATGAGACCAACCATGTGAGCCGAGACCTCTCCCCTGGTCTGAGCAGCGACAGCGCCGCAGGCAGCCCGTTATCCTGCCGCCATGCGGACACCATGTCTCTGCGAACCGCACAACTTCAAGGAATAATCCACAAACCGGGTGTCCTAAATCTCCTGCATCCAGGTCTCGCTTCAATTCCTGGCATGTTTCATGCCCCTATGTACCCACGTTGGGTGGACAGCACCCCGCCTTTGCATACACCGGTTTCACACAACTAACACAGACCTACCCAGAGCACCTAAAGGCAGTCCCTCCAGAAAAACGCAATTATGCGATCGCAGAATTCAATGCATAATCAGCCAAAGTCCACACGCGGGGGCCTCATTTTTTTAAATACGCCGCATTTTCGCGGCATAAATTGACGATTTCCACGCAAAACATGCGGGGCTTACATGATTTCATAATCCCCACTTTTTCGTAGCAAAAAAGTCACATATAAAGTTGAAAAATATTGTGTTTACTTCACACAAGAGCAGCCATTTTCCCCTGTTGCCATGGGAACATTATGAAGTGACGTAATTTCGCCTACTGAGAACACTGTGTTGGGGGAATCACTTTTTTTTCTCTTTTTCATCAAACCGCAGTTTTTGCAAGTTCCCGCAATTTCATCGCATAAAATTGCATAAATATCCCGCATATTCCATTGCATTTTTTTTTGCACTAGTATCATGATGCCATGACTACCAGATTACAGCAGTAAGTAGATCATGAAATAAAATGATTGTATAGGCCGAAAATATCCAGACTTATCCAGAATTAGTGTATATATATTGTTTATCCTGACCAGATTTAATTTTCCAAACACTCACAAACCATTT
The DNA here is from genome assembly GCA_023631565.1 of Gymnocephalus cernua. Taxonomy (NCBI): domain Eukaryota; kingdom Metazoa; phylum Chordata; class Actinopteri; order Perciformes; family Percidae; genus Gymnocephalus; species Gymnocephalus cernua. Next base: position 28,170,810 of record CM042441.1, on the reverse strand, counting down.
TCCGTTTTCAGTTTTTACAGTTTTTAATGAGCTCTGAAGAACCGCTGAGGTGTTGTAAACTCATTGAACACACTGACTGTCAAATAAAACTGCTGTTCATTTTTGACTTATAGTGAGTGAATCTACTGAAATGGCCACCATCTTGGTGGAGTGTGATGTGTAAGATGAGAAAGTAGAGGTTAAGTCATGTATGTCATGATTGTAAAAAACTGTGGCTATCTGTACATCTTTGCCAAGCGCCAGTACAGAAGGCATCAATATATTGTTGGGGAGGGTCATGTCTCTTTTCCCAATCATTTTGGAGGGTCATAGAAAAATGTATTGCTGGCGAAGGGAGGGTCAAGTCTATTTTGACTAAAGATCCCAAAACTCCTCCGGTAGCCCCTTAAATAAAAATGAACAGTCCTTAGTAAAAGTTGGAGTATTAACATATAAGAATATGAATAATTAAACTGTCTGTTCATTGTGAGGGCTTTTACAATGCATCAATTACACTTTATATAAATCAATATGAGTTTTACAGAATCAAAACAAAGCTGCAACTGAAGCAAATGAGCTCCTCTGAGGTTTTGTGAGGTAATCCATTTCCTTTAGCACAATGAATTTCAGATCCAGTTGATAGTCGTAATGCTGTTGTGAATACAGTTCAGACAATGTGGCAATGAGTCCCAGAGTGTGTGAGAAATAAAATGACGGCACTGCCCTGTGCTTTCTGGTTATTCCAGGCCAGCAAGTGTGAATTTCAACCTCAGACACTCAGGCACTGATTTCCAACTCACCTGGGCAGGTGTTCACAACAACAGTACTTGTGCAGGCTGAAACCAGAAGCAGCTCTGCACAGGTTGTGTGTAATACTGTAGGACAATAAACAGAAGGGTTAATTACAGGTGAGTATGTGCACAGAGATTAGTACGGCGGGACACACAGAGGGTACCGTGTGGATAATAATGTGGTATAATCATTTAAGGCCGTAAGTAGAGGGGGAAGACAGACTGGCCTGTCTGAACTGGCTCAGGTGGGATGTAGAGAGGTAAGTAGTGAATAAAGGGCTTTCATGTGACATAATTTACTGTCTGGTGGCCATATTGGAGGTCCTCAGCTCAGCGAACAGCTGGTTGTGTTTGTGCCCTGTCAGTTTCTGAGAACTAAATAATTCCACTGCTAAATATCAATGTGTTGTTGTTAAAGCAACAGTTTTAACAGTTTAGGAAATATGTAATTCATTTTCTTGCCAGATGACAGGATGACATCTACCAAGCATCAGTGATATTGGCAGGGCTCTCAAGTTTTGAAGACAGGCAAGAGTGACATTCTGGTCTCTGAATGAGACACAGTTTAGTGAAGTGGCTGAACGCTGCTCTACGTCGGAGGTGGAAAACAGAAACTATACAGCAGAATTAACGGAGCTCAAACGCGACACATCTGCTGCAGCATGTCGACAGCAGAGCGCATCGATAAACCTGAAGCTGCACAGCTTTTTACAGTGAGAGTGGACACTAAGCGACGTTTCATATTTGTCAGTAAACTTTTCAAAATACATTCAGGGCTACACTCAAAACATTTGAGCTGAAGCCTCGGCAAAATCAGCTTACGCCGCGTCTGGTGTAGCCCCTTTCTTTTTTTTTTGATTGGCTGATAAGAGGCAGGCTCGACTAAGAACTCCAGGGGAGACTCGCTTGATTCCTGCCGGTTCCATAGTGAGAGTGGCGCGGCCAGAGAAGTTTTGGGCGCTGCTGCGTATTAAATATATTATAAATAGTTTTTCTGCGTGAGAAATACAATGTGTGGCGGGAGTGCGTGACAAAAGACCGAAATGAGTGACTGTCACGCTCAATGCGTGACACTTGAGAGCCCTGTATTGGTGAGGTGAGGCCCAAAAGATACTAAAAACCCTTTCACAACGAGGGCTCAACCAAGGTTGACTTTGTGATTGAAAAGGTTAACCCGGATTGACTGATTCAGCTTCGAAACCCAAGTCAAGAGGTGGGTTGAACATTGGTTGGACAAGGGGCAATTTCAATGTGAATTGCACACGACCAGGTTCGCTAAAAACCAGGCCAAGACAAATTATGTCATTGGTTGGAAATGGATGCCCACAGTTGTGATGCAACTTGTCACAGTTCCTGCGATACTTTGAAATAAAAAAAAAAAAAAACAGATTTGGGCTCTGGGCTTTAGAACATAATCGCTGTAAAACAATCAGACAGTAATGTTATATGTCTCTCAGTCACAGCACCACTGCTCTCTTTCTCCCTCCCCCGAGACATACGTTTACAGCCGACAGTTCAGTGTGGCCGCTGGCTCGCACAAATGTATCTCAACAAGTTAGCTGTTCACTGAATATGATGTGAAACCCCCCGGCCATTTCCAGCCCATGAGGTAAATTGTGTGCATCGCTCCCTGGTTGTGACCCAGGTCGTATCTGAATTTTCATGACCAGGGATCAACCCGTGTTGACTGGCTTGGTTTGAGTTGACAAAAGAAAAGTTGAATGCTGGTCTGACCATGGCCATTGTTGTTAAAGAGGTATAAAAGACAAAACCCACCCAGCAACAATCTGTTCACCCTGCTGCCACCTGTACAGAATAGGGCTGTTGGAACAAAAACTGTAAGTCGAATAGCCTATAATTTGAATAGTAAAAAAGTCAATACTATTCAAGCTAAAAAAATACTATTCAAATGTGACTTTTTATATAAATATGTTGGCTAACGTTAGCTAATCTCCCTCTTCTCTTATGAACAATAAGTTAGCGGGAGTGAGAAATACGAGGCATTGTGAGGTCTAAGCTAACATTACGTATTGAGTAACGTTAGTACAACATCACGGAGCTAACATTAGTACAGGGGGCAGTGACAGGCTGCGGCTGGAAATCAGAAGGACGGGAAATAGTTTTAACATGAGCCAAAGTGCTTATGTTAACATTAGTTAGCTCATTCTTATTTCCTAACTGTGTTATAGTAACGTTAGCTTCATGAAGAAAGCTAAAGTCAATGTTAGCTGCCCTACAGCTGTCAGAGTTAGCTTTGACTTCAAATATTACCTTCAAATAATTGTATTCTCAGTAACGTGACAATTTGCAAGAAACAGGTTGCTTATAAATCACTAAAATAGTAGCGACAGCACCGTTGGCTTAGATATTAATTACATTAGCATCGTAGCTAACACTATTGTTACTTAGTTTATGACAAATCGTTTCGGCTATGCTTTCTAACATGATGTAATTGTGCTATCCGAGCACCGTTAGCATTTACAGAGCCGCTTCACTACACTTGTTAGATTGTTTCATTACAGAGTTCTCTGTTGATTTGATTTGTGTTTGTCGCTGGTGGAAAATTAATGTAAACAAAGTTGTGTGCAACGTAGGTCCCCTTCAAGGCCAAGCTAATGTTAGAAGTCCCTCTAGTGGACAGAACGTGTAACAACAACCACATGCTTATAGTGGCATTGACAATGCATAAGCCTGAGTAGAGTAATACATATTAATAACAGGCTGCATTTAGCATTAAAGCATTAGCATTAAATATTCAAATATGACATTTGAATGGTATTACAGAGGAAGATTCACAGCTCTAGTACAAAAGTATTCGTTGCCGTACAACCAGACTACAGGGCATTTTCTTTCCTCAGGCTGTAAGACTTCTCAAATCCACCATATCCTCCACACTCCACCATATACATAACATGGACCTTTGTGTTATGCTGGTTTTGCACATTTCCATACCACTAGCTTTTGCACCACCCTCATTTCCACTAAACCAAAGTCTCTCTAGGTATAAACGTAAATGTATTTATTACAGGGCTTTGTTAAATACTCGATTATGATTGGTCAATAACGGCATTCTACGGTCTGTTATTTCTGAGTAGTCTGTTATTTCTGAGTAGCAGATTGCTGCTTTGAATAACAGACCATTGTTAGGAATGCACTTCTGATTATACTCTGGAGCATTTTTAAATCAACAAAAAAAAAAATTTTAATAAATGTTTTGTGTCAAATTATTGATGTATTTTGTAAATAGCCATGTAATCTGGGTTTAATTTCCCAATAATGACCCGCTCGCTCTACATTATCCCAAAAAGGTTTGTATACAAGTAACTCTATATATTATTTATACTTTATTTCATTTTATTCTGTTCTACTTTAAACATTGTCTGTGTGTGTTGCGTGAAGGGGCTACAACTTTTATTTCAATGTGAATTTCTGGGTTGTAAAATAACAAATAAATGAAACTTGTTACGTTGTAATATGTAGCTTGGGCCAGCTTAGGTTAGCAGAAAGAATGAAAACAGAGGAAAACAGCTAGCATGGATCTGTCCATAGTTCAAAAATAAATCAACCAGCCACTACCTACTAAAGCTAACTAACTAATACATATATTGTTTATTAAATATGTACATGACCAAACTGTAAAAACAACTATTTGCCATTTTATGTGGAGTTATGTGCAGGACATTGCCAGGAAACCAATTGAGATTTAAGGAATTACTGGGTCAAGTCTTCATGTTAAGCCAAGCTAACGGTCAGCAAGAAATGAGTAAGGGTATTTGCGAAAATGTTGATCTAGCCTATTTCTTAAACACATGCAATTAATAGCTAAAAGTCTTGTTTAATTTCAAAGCTACAATACATTTAACCTTACACGCCAGATGGTGTGTTACACAGAACAATCTGAAGAGGCGTCATTGGAAATTGTTTGAAAAAGGGCATGCACTTTAAAAAATGCTTATCAGATGATTGGATGAAGTACTGTCTATCACTAGCTATCGTATAGGCTAATTTTCAATCAGATCAACAAACCACTTGAGCGAGCAAGGAAAACATATTTTCCATGGAGAAAAGCCTTCAGTGCCATTCTTTACTCTTCTTTCTAGAAAGAAAACCTTTCTGGTTCTGATACTGATGCTATTACACCTTAGACACTAAACACTTTAGGAGTCACCATTGTTGCTTTGAATGAACGGCCGCCTCTCTATGTCATCACACACCTAAACCACAGCCATAGCTGCCACAGAAAGCTAATTAGTCTGAAGACAAAAACGCATTACATGAAGCCTGACGAGATGGATATCCATGTGATCATGTGATCACGTAATCCTACGATTCTTGCAAGGTCTTGTGATATCGGAAGAATGCAGCTGCCATGCAAGTTTGCAATCCATTGGCATCAAAGATAAAATACAACATATCTCCCTGTAAAACTAACATGCCCTAGTTCTCTCTAACAACAAAAGGAACCATGTTGGCCTTGCATTTCATTTCATGTAAATAACAGACTGGTACAAACAATCACCCATGTAGCATTTACCCTTGTGCATGTTCAGGAGTGTTTCTCTTTCTAGCTGACCAAATAATTTTTCTTTTCCATTTAATGAGCCTGTTAGATGTGAAACCAAACCAGCTTTAAAGAGGGACAGAGGGGAAACTTGGACAAGACCTGGTTACAGCTTACTGATCCACATTGGTCACACAAAAAAACCCTGACCAACAAATAGGCTACCAAAGTTGTCTACCATAAGATTACAGATTTTATCCCTAAAACTAATAATAATAAAATAATTTGTGAATTTTGGAGAAACACATTATACATACGTACATGTCATGTCCATCTGAAGCTGATATTGTACCAGGATTCATTTGAGGTAGTTAATCCTCTTGCATCAGCTAAGAAAAAAACACAAGCTATGAGGGGTGTAATTCGCATTGGCAAATGTTGTCACATTGACAAATAGCAGATTTGTCTTTTTGCAGAGAAGTAGATACTTTAGCAAAAAGGTAAGACTGGGCATGTTAGCATGCTCGTGTTAGCATTTAGATTTAATATGCATAAGTTTAGCCTCACATGGCAACTAGCATGGCTGTTATCTCTAGGCACACAACTCTTTCTACTATGTTTTTGTCTTCTTGTTTTTATTTACCCAAATGTTGTCTTGCTATTGTCCGACCTAATTTTGCACTCAATCCAATCCACTTTTTTTCTCATTCAACAGTTACTTTGTATGTATATATTTGTTTTTCTGTATGTCTTGTTTATGTTATATTAATGTTGAATGTGTTTGATTGTTTGTTTGTTTGCTTATGTATGCACCTTTCACCATGGCAAATTTCATATAACTGTACTTACTGTGGCAATAAAACCTTTTCTGATTTTGACCTCTGGATATCCTGCATTTGCCTTGCTTTGTCCATAAAGGTACTAAATAAATAAAGTTAGTATTATTGTTATTATTATTAAGCCCCTTTCACACATGCACTGCAAACCTGAAATTATCTCGGCATTACCAGGTAAAGCTATATGTGTGACGCAAATATACAAATAAGTTGGATCAGACATCAAGCAAAGTTTACCCTGCCAGCTGCCTAGTACAACGAACATGGAATCTCCGATTGAGACCAAGTATGAAAACAGCCGCTCATATTAACAGTATTATCCCTTTTAAATTGTTTTTTAAATAACCAAATCGTGTTTAGTGTTTTAAGTGGTTTTCCACATCAATGGTCCCCTTGTGCACGTGCCCCTCATAGCGCCCATCTCTGACGGTACGTTGTAACCCAAACCTAAGCCTTAACGACGTTGTAGGGTGGGCATATGTGACTGATATGTGGTGCCTTCATGGCTCAACAGGTGACTCCTCCAGATTTGTTGTTGCAAGGCAGTTGCTTGTTGCTGTCAGTACACAGCCTTACCTTTATCCATAACGTTGCCACTTATGGTGTAGAACCCAAAATGCTTAGACAAATTTATTTTCAAATGCTTTAATGTAGTTGATTATACAAGGGAAAGATAATGGTCATGGTAAGAAGAACACCTAACTGACTGTTGGTAGTAAACAGGATGTGAACAGTGGTCTCCCATGTCAAAGTCATGTACTCCATTTTCCTCTTTAAGAGGTTTGCATTGCTAGGGTTTTATGAAATTGTAGTTCTGTATGTGGAGGGTTGTGAATCTGTGGTGGGTTTCAGAAGGTACGTAGCTAAGAAATTGAAAATGGTCCAGAGGTTGAAGATGGATGATGCAGATGAAGTTGAGAAGCTCCTCAGCAAAATAAAGTCAGGAGGACACAAGTGCTACCTTACACGCTTCATGTCTAAGCTTGTTTCTGGGGGCACAACTACTAAGGCTTTACTCACCCTGTAGCAGTGCGTCCAGCAGCACATCAGTGGCACAAGCAATCAGACCACACTAGGACTGGCCATAAAGCTTCGCCACAAGCACGGTAGCTGTGAGCTGATCAAGACCCTCAATGATTATGGCCTTGTAACCAACTATGATGAAGTTCTACACTTCCACAAATCTGAGAACGCTGCTGATTATCACAAAAATGCTTGGTCTGACTATTGAGTTGGGGCCCATATTCAGCTGGGCAGACAACTATGACCTCTACATCGGAAGTCCGAATGGACACATGCCCTATTGTCCAAGTTTACACAACATCCAGCCGGCATAATCAAGACAGGGAACATTGGAGTGATGCAGCTGCAGATCCTGTGGCTAAAGAAATATGAGGCAAGCTCAAGACTCACTCACCAGTCTCTACAACTGGTCCCAGAAAGTTGAAACCACCAGCACTTCCTGTGAAGGTTCTTTCTCCAGAAGAAGTTCACCAGGTTGACTGTACTGGATATAGTGCACTTGAAGACAGAAATTAATAGCCCACCAGCAAGTTTGGGCCCCTTGTTAATTCTCCACTTTCACACCCAGATACCGTGCTCACAACCCTTGTCTATCTTGAGAAATCAGTGAAAAGCTTTGGCATGAAGTATGCACAAACCACACTAAACCTGCAGCATTACATTTTACCATGTCTCATTCAATGGAGTAACCCTTTGCGATGGAAATCTGTCACCATTCATCACGGCATGATGCACACTCTAATGTCATTCTCTGGCTGCATTGGAACCTTGATGAAAGCTTCTGGCATGGAAGCTCTGTTTGCAGTGGCATTTGGTGGCATCGCCAACATTCTAAATACCAAATCCTGGACAAATGCACTGCATGCATATATGATGCTTGTGGCTGTCTTCTGAAAGATGGTGTCACACCCAGTTCCTGCTCTTAGTTTATGTTTTGCTTGTTTCCCTGACTTCCTGTTTTATTTCGTTAACTCACTGTCTGTCTCTGTTCCAGGTCACTTGTCTTCCCGCCTTTGTCTGCTTTCCCGCCTGTGTGATTACCCTCCCTTCCTTAATGTGTGTCACATGTGTGTAATATTCTTCCCCAGTCCCAGTGTATATATGCTCCCCTTGTGTCACTTTTCAGTTGCCAGATTGTTGAAGTACCTCATGTGTGTCACTCTCCAGCATTTTCCTAGTGTTTGTTTTCCCAGTGTTTTCTTACATCTCTAGCTTGTTCTTTTTGACCACGTCTTATGTCTGCCGATTTTGTACCTTTGCCTCGATTTTTCTCTGGACAATGAAGCTCCATTACCTTTTTACTCTCTGCTTTGAGTCATGCTTTTAAGTCCACTGTTGTAATGTGACAGATGGCCTACAGAATACCTGGAAAAGGCATGTGAGCACCCTACAGGTAGGCTCTGGGTGGACTGTATGATTCCTCCCACCTTCATCGCACTTCACTTCCTTTGTGCATAGAGAGAGGTAGACTTCCTTTTACAGCAGCATGCCTGGCGCAGATGGTCCTGCACTTTTTCACTGCTGGGCACCATAATTACGCATGTTTCATCACCTAGTGCCTTAGAATGGTGCAGAACCTTCCATAGGAGGCCAAGCGGGATCTTTTAGCTGTGGCTCACCTCTCTGACTGTGGAACTGTTGTATCTGCTGACCAGTTTGTGGAGCAGACCTACATTAAACAAGGGAAAGGACGAGGTGGGTTGAAAGGCATCTTAACCAATGAAGAGCAAGTTGCAGTGTGGATCAATTTCCAACCCATTTGTTCCCATCTTTCCCAGAAAGGAAATGTACACAAGTCAGGACATGTCAGAAAATCCAGAGGAGGAAGAAAATGCACATGGAGAAGCACAGTAGATAGAAACACAAGAAGGGAGGTGAGAGAAGAAGAGAGCTGGATCAAAGCGATCAATAGAAAATCATGATGGAGTTTCAGAAACACTCTCATTCCTTGAAAGAGAATCAGCAAATCCTCTCCAACATCGTTAATGGATAGGTGGAACCAGACACTGTGAATGTGCAGAATGCTTTTCAGATTGGTGAACTGCAGAGCACGATGAATGTCGTGATGACGAAAGCTATGACTGTAAAGGTAAGCCCATCTATGACGTGGAAGCCCTCTTTTCTCGACCCTTGGGGCCCGTGGGGCAGCAGTGGAACTTAAAGATGTCTTTGATCATTTGCTCAGCCCTGTTCCACTTTCACTCATAGATTCATTTGGTTGTCTGAGAAAAGGTGATAAGTCTTTCCTCGTCAAGAAATTGGGAGTACCTGATGGCAATGCTCCACTTCCCAATATTGTCCCAATTGATACAAGTCCAGACTGCTCTACAACATTTTCTGGCCTGTGGCAGGTACAATCAGGGACATTGCCTCTGACAAATGTAACAAAATATTGTAGTTCAGGCAGAACATTTGAGTATTTTTTTCGAAATAGCAACCCTTTTAATCACTAGAATTTTATTCCTAAATGTGTTTTTAAAAAATTGGTCTGGATCATTTTAGAGAACAACTGTTGTTGTAATAATTACCCTGCTTCAGTGTTTTCTCGGTTAATAAACAGTTTTTCATCAAGATTATAAGATGAGCCAACACAGACATTTTATTCAAACTTCTTGAAGTTTTGCTCTAATTGACACTGTCTGTCCTTACGAGAGGACAACAGCAACAGCATACAATATTATGAATAATCTATGATGTATTAAAATGGATAAGCAGGAGACTTTATTGATTCACAAGCTACCTGCCAATTTAAACTTTTGCTGTTATTTTGGTGAAAGCAACAATTCAGAGACAGTAATATTGTAATATAACTAATTACTCTCAAATGACAGTAACTAGTAATCTATAATGTATTACATTTTGGAAGTAACTTGCCCAACACTGTTAGTAGTTAATAAAACCGATAACCGATATTTGAAACAGTGTAAATGAAAATCTTTAGGTCAAAATTAAAATTTTGGAATGTTACAAACTCCAACACAAAACTTTGTTTAAATGCTTTAAAGGAGAATTCCGGTCAATTTCAACACGTAGCTCTATTGTTTGTAAATTTGGAGTGCTGTCAGTAGCGAGAAAAATGAAAACAATCGGTGCTGCCTACACCGTGCTATCCTCCTGCTAGCACCCAGGACACTGAAACAGGGCACATTTTAAACATGCATTTAGCCTCTTAACATGTTCGAAATGTCATTAAAAGTGCCTACCCATGTGAAGTGATTCCTTACGAGCGAACACAGTGAATCTCTGGAATTACTGGAATTGTTGGGTCTTTGTAAATTATAGAGTGTGGTCTAGACCTACTCTATCTGTAAAGTGCCCTGAGATAACTCCTGTTATGATTTGATACTATAAATAAAATTGAATTGAATCTAACTGCAGTAGATGTGAAATAAATGCATAATTAAATTCAATTAAATTTTATTTATAGTATAACAAAATCTATCTCAAGACACTTTACAGATAGAGTAGGTCTAGACCACACTCTATACTTTACAAAGACCCAACAATTCCAGTGATTCCCCCAAGAGCAAGCATTAATGCGACAGTGGCAAGGAAAAACTTGCTTATAGGAAGAAACGTCAGACAGACCCAGGCTCTTGGTAGGCAGTGTCTGACAGTGCCGGTTGAGGGTGTGATGAACAGTGGCAATAATAGTCACAATAAAGATAATGGAACAATGACTAGAAATAGTAGTTGTAGTAGTTCATGGCACTGCATGGCGCTACAGGGCGTAGCAGGGCACTCCTAGATTTCTGACAATAGTGCTGGAGGCCAGGGCAATGCCATCCAGTGTAATTATATATTCGAATAATGAGGTTCGGAGGTGTTTAGGGCCCAGCACAATAATTTCAGTTTTGTTTGAGTTTAACATCAGAAAATTGTAGGTCATCCAGTATTTTATATCTGTAATGTATGCTTGAAGTTTAGCTAACTGACTGGTTTCATCTGGCTTAATTAATAAGTATAATTGGGTGTCATCTGCATAACAGTGAAAATTAATTGAGTGTTTCCTAATATTATTGCCTAGAGGAACCATATATAAGGAGAATAGAATTGGTCCAAGCACTGAGCCTTGTGGAATGCCATGGCTAACTTTAGCGTACTTGGAGGATTTGTCGTTAACATTAACAAATTGAGATTGATCAAAGAAATAGGACTTAAACCAGCTTAGTGTGATTCCTTTAATGCCAACTAAGTGTTCCAGTCTCTGTAACAGGATGGTATGGTCAATAGTGTCGAATGCAGCACTAAGATCTAGTAAGACAAGTATGGAGACAAGTCCTTTGTAAGCAGTAAGAAGGTTGTTAGTAATTTTCACCAGTGCCGTCTCTGTGCTATGATGCATTCTAAATCCTGACTGAAAGTCCTCAAATAAGCTATTGCTATGTAGAAAAGCACATAACTGATTAGGGACTACCTTCTTAAGGATCTTGGAGAGAAAGGGAAGGTTAGCTATAGGTCTATAGTTGGCTAAGACCTCAGGATCGAGGATGGGTTTTTTCAGAAGAGGTTTTATCACAGCTATTTTAAATGACTACGGTACATAACTTGTTAATAAAGACATATTGATCATATCTAGTAATGAACGCTTCTAGCCTCGTTGGGGTGGGGTCTAAGAGACAGGTAGATGGCTTAGCTGAAGAGACCTTCAACATTAATTGTTGAAGGTCTATAGGATAAAAGCAGTCTAAAGTATATCTCAGGTCTTGTCATTCTTTCTAGCAGTCCTGCGTTTAAAGGTGAACCGTTAGGAGTTGAGGGCAAGAGGTGATGAATTGTATCTCTAATTGTTATAATTTTATCATTAAAGAAGCTCATAAAGTCGTCACTACTCAGCACTATAGGAATAGATGGCTCAATAGAGCTGTCAGCCAGGCTACAGTGCTGAAAAGAAACCTTGGGTTGTTCTTATTTTCTTCTATTAGTGATGAGTAATAGTCTGAGCTGGCATTTCTGAGGGCCTTCCTATATGTTTTCAGACTGTCTTTTCAGACTGTCTAAATGAGATTCTTCCAGTTTGGTGGAACGCCATTTACTTTCAAGATTTCGTGAGATTTGTTTTAATTTGTGAGTTTTTCAGCTTTGTATCAGTAGAAACCCAGTAGTATTTCTGAATGACCGTGCGTCCCTCCCTCATATCTTCCTGAGACAGGAGATCTCTGCATTGGGGGGTCTGGAAAAACATATTTTTTTGCGTCATCGGAAGATTTCTGGCCAGAGGCCAGTATTAGGAGCTACTTCGGCATGTTTTCAACCCGCCCATCACCCGAAGCGAGCCAGTATTAGGAGCTACTTCGGCATGTTTTCAACCCGCCCATCACCCGAAGCGAGCCGATCTCAGCCAGAAAAAAAACAAAATGTCAGCCATCTTGAATCTTCGCTAAACAGGGCTCTCTTCTCAGCAGCACACTTTTACAACAATTATGTGCATTCAAACTACCGCACGTGTACCACCGGGATACATCGGTACAGATCGGAGAATATGCAGGAAACGTTATTACAGACGGAATAATCGGCACACTACGAGAGCTTCGCCTGCCACGGAGACCAGCACGGAGACCAGCAGCGGTCTCGCTCGATGCCCCGAGCCGGGTAGGGGACATCCTCATCGGCTAGCATAGATATATACCTATATACTTATATATCTATGGTCGGCTAGGTGGGAAGCTAACGCTAGCCGGCCACCTGTCCCATCAATCCTGCTTGCAAGTGTCCGTTCATTAAAAAACAAAGTGGACTACATCCAACTTCAATGATGCTCTCAACGCGAGTTCAGAGACTGTGTTTTTTGTTCTTGTGGAAACATGGCTGAAGAACAGCGTACCGGACTGTCCAGCTACCAGGCCTGCTAGCCCTCCGACGATCCGAGCTAGAGATGCTCTGTCACTGGGTAAAAGACCCGTAAAGGTGAGCTGTGTTAACACGGACTGGTGCAGAAATGGGGTGATTTGTATCCAACTAACTGCTAACCGCTGGAGTTTGTGACTGTTACATGGCGACGATTCGACATTCCACGCTAATTCACGGCTGTGTTTATATTATTATTATTAATTCTTTATGTCAGACCCATGGGTCCATATAAAACTTACAACATCAATAGACAAAACAACATACATATATAATCGGTGTTTACAGCCCACCAAGCCTAATGCTAGTATGCTTAGCTGAACGTTACGGAGCATATAATGTGTGTGTGCACTAATGTAGCCTGTTTCGTATGTCGTTTTTATATAATGTCGTTTTTATATATTTTAAATGTGTAACACCACTTGAGCCACAATGAAACGTTGTTTCGTGTATATGGTTGAAATAACAATAAAACACATTGAGTTGAGTTGAATGCCTCTGTGTCTATCTGTCAAGCGGTAGGCGTGGCTTGGGAGTGGACTCAAAGCAGCGAAGCGAAGTGCATTCTGGGATTTGGTGTCTTTCATCCATATGAGCCAAAGACACATTTTCTGGCTTTTCTCGGCCTAGAAGGCACCAATTTAAAAAAAAAAAAAAATCACATTTCTGCTACATAAGTGACCCAATTTAAATATATATTCTGCTTTCCAGCGGTGAAATATCCCTTTAAGTGCTGTTGGAATATCTTCCTTAAATTTAGCTATAACATTTTCAGATAGGCATCTAAACTAAACTTTTATCTAATTGCGTATAGTCGGGTAGTAAGAATTTGAAAGTTATTTAAAAATGGTCTGATAATAAGGGATTCTGCACGAATACTATTAAATCTTCAATTTCGATGCCATATGCCAGCACAAGGTCGAGGGTGTGGTTAAAGCAGTGTGTGGCCTTATGCACACTCTGACTAAAACCAATTGAATATAATAGTGAATTGAAAGCAATACTAAGGCTGTCGTTGTCACATGGATATTAAAATCACCTACAATAAGTACTTTGTCTGATTTAAGGACTACACGTGATAAAAACTCTGAGAATTCAGATAAAAATTCAAAATACGGACCTGGAGCTCGGTAAACAACAACAATTATAATTGGCTGTACTGTTTTCTATGTTGGATGTTGAAGATTAAGAACAAGGCTTTCAAACGACATTGAGTTAAATGCTGTTGGAAAATCTTCCTTAAATTTAGCTATAGCATTTTCAGATAGGCATCTAGTGTAGAAGCTTTTATCTAATTTCATATAGTTGGGTAGTAAGAATTCAAAAGTTATTAAAAAATGGTCTGATAATAAGGGATCAACACCGGAACTAAACAAAGCTGAATTAGCACGACTTTCATGCATTGGCCAACACTACATTTCTGTTAACCCTTTCCTTGACTGAGTTACAGGTGCATAGCATCTGCAACAGCGACACAGGATATTAAACCTGTTTCAAGCCCTTTGAACCTGTAAATTGTTTGTCCTCTGCCACTAACAGACAAGTTCACAGCAGCAGGAAGAAGACTTTTAGTCAAGATGAAACAATGAATAATGATCATCACTGAATAAACAGTTGTGCACATCACAGAGTGTGTGAACTGTCAGTAACGTTGATAAGGTGGGAGTAAGACTGCACTGATGAATTTAAATATTTCCGTTAAGGAAAATGTTAGCAATCCATACTGCAAAATCTAACTGTATGCAGTAGCACATCCTGGTATTTTTGGCATACTGCATTTGACATGCTATGTATTGAAATGTACTAAACATTTGTCTTATCTTATCTGGCACATTAAATATTATAGCAGTATGGATATTGAAATGCAGGGTATGTCTCTGTTGGAGCAGGGTATTGTGTGAGGGATGTTCCTTTTTTAACCAATAAGCACACCGCTCAGCAAAGCAAGCCCCTCCCTCCCTACTGGCAACAAACCTATCCTCTTACAGCAGTACATATCTCTACTGCCACCAGTTGTTTATTTGGCTGTACTGCACCCAGTCACCACTGTGGATAATTTTTCATGCTTTGACAAAACATGCATTCTATGAACACATCTTTCTGCAACTTTTGTTGCTGTTACATTTGCATTAAAAACAAACTATTGTATGTGGTTCATGCTAAATATGAAATTTATGTAATAGTGCATTACAATAAAAACTAAAATGTTGGTCGACAAATGTCAGTTTTCTGTAAGAGTTGATCCTGAGATGTATCACGTGTTCTGCATGTCACTAAAGAAAACAATGTGAAGAGTGAACAGAAAAAGTAAACTCAATAGAAAAATATGAGCCAATTGTTGAAAAAAAAGGATGTCTTCCTAATATATTCTATGGTGTTGTTCTTGTTTTGTTTGAATTATGTTCCTTTGTATTGTTTATTAACTCTTAGTAGACAGTCTTTCACTAATTGTTACCCGTTGGTAGGAATGTTTCAAGCATGTAATCCCTGCAAAACCTAGCCAGATATATATCATCAAGCTATGCTAAATCAGTATGATGGCTCTTGTTCACAGTCAGATGCATTCTACACTCATTCTATCACATACTGGAAAAAAAGTTGTTTAACTATATGAACATACATAACCCAAATAATGTTTACTTGAAATTACTGAAAAATAAATGATAACACATTAAGCGGGTAAATAATAGTACTAATGTGGATTGTATTTGCGATAGAAGCTGCAATTTGTGTAAGAGAAAAGTTTTGTTTTACACAATGCATAACTGTAACTTTCCTAAAATAATTACTTTTTTTCAGATGACATTACTTACATAACTAAAAACGTTTCAAGAAGAAATAAGGTAACATTTTGCTATGATGGTTGTTTTTTATAGTAGTTTATTCTTGGGGTCCCTAGAGACCCCAGTCCAATATATATGTTAGCATTCCACAGACTGACATTCAGTAATTCAATTCAATTCAATTTTATTTATAGTATCAAATCATAACAGGAGTTATCTCAAGACACTTTACAGATAGAGTAGGTCTAGACTACACTCTATAATTTACAAAGACCCAACAATTCCCGACATTCCAGGAATTCCCCCAAGAGCAAGCATCAATGCAACAGTGGCAAGGAAAAACTCCCTTTTAGGAAGAAATCTCAGACAGACCCAGGCTCTTGGTAGGCGGTGGCTGACGCAGCCAGATGGGGGGAATAACAGTCACAGAACAGATAATAATGGATCTGGAGAAGGCATATGACCGGGTCCCCCAGGAGACATTGTGGGAGGTGCTGCGGGAGTATGGGGTGAGGGGGTCCCTTCTCAGGGCTATCCAATCTCTGTATGACCAAAGCGAGAGCTGTGTCCGGGTTCTCGGCAGTAAGTCGGACACGTTCCAGGTGAGGGTTGGCCTCCGCCAGGGCTGCTCTTTGTCACCGATCCTGTTCGTAGTATTTATGGACAGGATATCGAGGCGTAGTCGTGGTAGGGAGGGGTTGCAGTTCGGTGGGGTGGGGATCTCATCGCTGCTCTTTGCAGACGATGTGGTCCTGATGGCATCATCGGCCTGTGACCTTCAGCACTCACTGGATCGGTTTGCAGCCGAGTGTGAAGCGGCTGGGATGAGGATCAGCACCTCTAAATCTGAGGCCATGGTTCTCAGCAGGAAACCGATGGAGTGCCTTCTCCAGGTAGGGAATGAGTCCTTACCCCAAGTGAAGGAGTTTAAGTACCTTGGGGTCTTGTTCGTGAGTGATGGGACAATGGAGCGGGAGATTGGTCGGAGAATCAGTGCAGCGGGGGCGGTATTACATTCAGTTTATCGCACAGTTGTGACGAAAAGAGAGCTGAGCCAGAAGGCAAAGCTCTCGATCTACCGGTCAGTTTTCGTTCCTACCCTCACCTATGGTCATGAAGGCTGGGTCATGACCGAAAGAACGAGATCCAGGGTACAAGCGGCCGAAATGGGTTTCCTCAGGAGGGTGGCTGGCGTCTCCCTTAGAGATAGGGTGAGAAGCTCAGTCATCCGTGAGGAGCTCGGAGTAGAGCCGCTGCTCCTTCACGTCGAAAGGAGCCAGTTGAGGTGGTTCGGGCATCTGGTAAGGATGCCCCCTGGGCGCCTCCCTAGGGAGGTGTTCCAGGCACGTCCAGCTGGGAGGAGACCTCGGGGAAGACCCAGGACTAGGTGGAGGGATTACATCTCCAACCTGGCCTGGGAACGCCTCGGGATCCCCCAGTCAGAGCTGGTTAATGTGGCTCGGGAAAGGGAAGTTTGGGGCCCCCTGCTGGAGCTGCTCCCCCCGCGACCCGACCAAGGATAAGTGGACGACGATGGATGGATGGAGAACAGATAATGAAACAGAAATGTGAAATTGTGGTTGTAGGAGCGTAGCAGGGGGCAGCACGGCATAGCAGGGAATTGCGGCAGAATCCCGGCCACAGCTGGAACCATGATTTTGGTGCCACCCTAATCCCGGGTCTTCATCCTGGGTGAAAAGAAACAAAGACTCCGGGAGCAAGCTCCCAGGGCTAGTTTAGTAACACGCATTTCTTGGACATGGATGCACAGAAATGGGAACATAGAGGAGAGAGAAGCTCAGTGTGTCAAAGAAGTCCCCTGGCAGTCTAAAACTGAATGAGCCAACTGCTTAATGAAAAGATTAGTAGAGTAAATTAACAACTGGACTTGTGCTAAATGGAAATGAATATTGTTAGGCAGGGCATGAAATTAACACCCGCCCACCCGCCAAATGCGGGTGAATTTTGCAATTGGCGGGT
Source organism: Gymnocephalus cernua (assembly GCA_023631565.1). Taxonomy (NCBI): domain Eukaryota; kingdom Metazoa; phylum Chordata; class Actinopteri; order Perciformes; family Percidae; genus Gymnocephalus; species Gymnocephalus cernua. The sequence continues at coordinate 28,153,070 of CM042441.1, read as the reverse complement.
AACACTGTCAATCTACCTGCCACATTGGCAGGTAGCCAATGAGAATTGAGTGATTCAGACGCGCAACTATTGGTAAGCAGGGTACGCGGTTGCTTACGGGCCCAGACCAATCAGGGGCCCGCATCACTGGAAGACATTGATTGACAGCCGGGGCCTCCTATCGCATTTGCATTACTCGCGACAATCCCAGCAGTCCCACGTGCAGCCACTGACCAAGCGGTAGTGAGAACGGGTCAAATTCATTTCCTTGTTTCTGATAACGAAGACAAGACGTGTGTGACTCGAACATTTCACATTTACCAACAAAACGTACAGCGACAGACCGTGCAAAACATTTCAGACTGTCCTGCCAACCGGTAGACATTTTAACATCAATGTAGCTGTAGCGATGTTTCACTCTGAAAGCTGCTGCCGTTTCAGTCCTGTCCTGGGCTGTTGCTCGATTTCCCCCGCGACGCGCGCACACACACACACACACGGACACAATCACACGGTGAATGCAGGAAAAAACGGAGATGAGACGTACATAATAACCTAAATTGAGGACAGCTACGCTCATTATTGTAAGTGCAATAAGTTAAAGTCCAATAAGTAGCTACTCAAACCGTATGAATGTGTGTCCCAGACCAGAATAGAAAATTAACTAACAATGTAAAGATCAACAAGCCACTGACACATAGGCCTACTGTATGTTCAAATTTGATTAATTCAATAAATTATTATGTTTTGCCTTAATACACAGGCTACGATGAATAGGACAGGATAGGGTCAGAGAGACACAGTAATTCCTGTTTTTCACCTTTTATGAGGCAAAAAAAAATCTGGCTGGTAAAAAGTCACTGTGGCGGGTGGATTTTTAAATCCACCTGCCACAGTGGCTGGTGGTCAAAAAAGTTAACTTCATGCCCTGTTGTTAGGTTTAAAAACCCTTTACTGTAATAAAACACACAGCACAAAAAGATCACAAACAGATACTGCAGTTTCTTTTACTTGCAAGGGAAGAGGTACATATCTCAACAGGACACTACCTTTAATCTCCAACGAACCTCTTCCCTCACAGTGCTTTATTAAACAAGTCACATGCTTCGACAGCTCATGGGCGTGAGTTACAAATGTGCCCGCATCGTATCAAACTTTAAGGATTACACACTATAATAAAGTTACACACAGTGAAGTGATACAAAGTTCATTGCTATGGTAACTTCCCTAGCTCTAGGAGCGAACGCGCATGCTCCTGTCGACACAGCTGTAGTGGCTCCCTTTTGAGGGGAGAGGGAGCTGGAAGTTATGACATTTAGACCAAAACAAAGAGAAGATGTTTTTGTATTTGCCAGCTTCAAATGTCTCTTGGTGCAAAGTGTGGCTTAAGTATGGTTTGTGTTCAACAGAATACACAGTGTATTACAGAATGCAATATAATCATTCATCAATGATAACATATATATATATATATATATATTTCTAACAAATATACAGTACAGTATATGGTACAGTGTAAAGCTGCTGTGTTTCATGGCAAGGAGTCAGTGTTGTGATGTTGCAGGGAAAGTAGGACCCAAACTGCAGAGAGCAGGCAGACAGGCTGGAGTAATGTTGCTAGAGGATTTATTTAGACAATAAAAAGAACAAAGTACTTAACAACAAAGGGAGTCCCGAAAGCAGCAGGCAAAAAGCTAAATCCAGCGTGAAGAATAGGATCTCCAAAAACAAAAGTAATCAAGAAACAGGAACCACAGACGAAAAACTAGAAGGACGAAAAGACAGAACTGACACGACCGGGAAACGACAAGCTAAAACGGCACACAAACTGACTGGCACGAACACAAAACCAAAAAACAGTATACAATGATCCGACACAGGACAAGGGGAACACACAGACTAAATACAGAGGATAACGAGGAAACAAGAGGCAGGTGACACAAGGGCTGGGAAACAGGTGGAAAACATCAGACAATCACAAGAGCGGGAAAAACCAAAAGACAGGAAGTAAAACCAGACAAGACTAGGGAGAAAAACCAGACTTCAAAATAAAACAGGAAACTAAATACAAAACAGACTACCAAAATAAGACAAAAACCCCAAAACCATAACAGTACCCCCCCCCAAGGGACAGATCCCAGATGTCCCAAAAAAACAAAAACAAAAAAAAGAGCAGAGAAACAGTCAATCCAGGGAGGGCGGAGGGGGTCCGGAGGAGGGAAAAAGTCACTGGGCATAGGGAACAGAGGGCCCTGGGGCACAGGGAACAGAGAGCCCTGGGGCACAGGGAACAGAGAGCCCTGGGGCACAGGGAACAGAGAGCCCTGGGGCACAGGGAACAGAGAGCCCTGGGGCACAGGGAACAGAGAGCGCTGGGGCACAGGGAACAGAGAGCGCTGGGGCACAGGGAACAGAGAGCGCTGGGGCACAGGGAACAGAGAGCGCTGGGGCACAGGGAACAGAGAGCGCTGGGGCACAGGGAACAGAGAGCGCTGGGTCACAGGGAACGAAGAGCGCTGGGGCACAGGAGGCAGAGAGCCGGAGAGGCCCGGGGGAAAACCAGAGAACCACTAGGGACAGGGAGCTGAGGGAGGCCTCGGCAAGAGGGGAACTCCCAGGCAGCTGGCGGCAAAGATGGAGCCCCTCAGGGAGCAGAGCAAGATGTCGAGGGCTCCGAGGCGGTCTGCAGCGACGGCGAAACCCCTCAGGCGGCAGAGCAGGACGTCGAGGGCTCCGAGGCGGTCTGCAGCGACGGCGAAACCCCTCAGGCGGCAGAGCAGGACGTTGAGGGCTCCGAGGCGGTCTGCAGCGACGGCGAAACCCCTCAGGCGGCAGAGCAGGACGTCGAGGGCTCCGAGGCGGCCTGCAGCGAAGGCGATATCCCCCAGGTGACCGGCGGCAAAGGCGACATCCCTCTGGAGGCCGGCGGCGAAGGCGATATCCCGCTGGAGGCCGGCGGCGAAGGCGATATCCCTCTGGAGGCCGGCGGCGAAGGCGATATCCCTCTGGAGGCCGGCGGCGAAGGCGATATCCCTCTGGAGGCCGGCGGCGAAGGCGATATCCCTCTGGAGGCCGGCGGCGAAGGCGACATCCCTCTGGAGGCCGGCGGCGAAGGCGACATCCCTCTGGAGGCCGGCGGCGAAGGCGATATCCCTCTGGAGGCCGGCGGCGAAGGCGACATCCCTCTGGAGGCCGGCGGCAAAGGCGACATCCCTCTGGAGGCCGGTGGCGAAGGCGATATCCCTCTGGAGGCCGGTGGCGAAGGCGATATCCCTCTGGAGGCCGGCGGCGAAGGCGATATCCCTCTGGAGGCCGGCGGCGAAGGCGATATCCCTCTGGAGGCCGGCGGCGAAGGCGATATCCCTCTGGAGGCCGGCGGCGAAGGAGACATCCCTCTGGAGGCCGGTGGCGAAGGCGATATCCCTCTGGAGGCCGGCGGCGAAGGCGACATCCCTCTGGAGGCCGGTGGCGAAGGCGATATCCCTCTGGAGGCCGGTGGCGAAGGCGATATCCCTCTGGGGGCCGGCGGCGACGAAGATCTCCCTTCTGAGGTCGGGCAGGCAAAGGGTCAGCTGGGGAGCCAGACGACGAGTCGGCTGAACTGGAGACAGGCGACGAGTCAGCTGGGCTGGAGACAGGCGACAGGTAAGTCGGACCGATGATAGGCGCAGAAGTCGACCGGATCGCCGACAGGACACGGGGGGCCGGCGTCGGCCGAACCGCCGACTGGACACGAGGAGCAGGTGTCGGCCGAACCGCCGACTGGACACGAGGGGCAGGTGTCGGCCGAACCGCCGACTGGACACGAGGGGCAGGTGTCGGCCGAACCGCCGACTGGACACGAGGAGCAGGTGTCGGCCGAACCGCCGACTGGACACGAGGGGCAGGTGTCGGCCGGACCGCCGACTGGACACGAGGGGCAGGTGTCGGCCGGACCGCCGACTGGACAAGGGGGGCAGGAGTCGGCCGGACCGCCGACAAAACATGAGGGGTCAGAATCTCAGGGAAGCCGCTTGCCGGCCGGGGTAGAAGGAGGCTGCTAGCCGGCCGGGAAGCAAGGGACTCTGGGGGCTCGCTAAACGGCCGAGACACAGGGAACTCTGGATGACCGCTACACGGCCGGGACTCTAGGAACTCTGGGGGACCGCTACACGACCGGGACTCTAGGAACTCTGGGGGACCGCTACACGGCCGGGACTCTAGGAACTCTGGGGGACCGCTACACGGCCGGGACTCTAGGAACTCTGGGGGACCGCTACACGGCCGGGACTCTAGGAACTCTGGGGGACCGCTACACGGCCGGGACTCTAGGAACTCTGGGGGACCGCTACACGGCCGGGACTCTAGGAACTCTGGGGGACCGCTACACGGCCGGGACTCTAGGAACTCTGGGGGACCGCTACACGGCCGGGACTCTAGGAACTCTGGGGGACCGCTACACGGCCGGGACTCTAGGAACTCTGGGGGGCCGCTACACGGCCGGGACTCCAGGAACTCTGGGGGGCCGCTACACGGCCGGGACTCCAGGAACTCTGGGGGGCCGCTACACGGCCGGGACGCTAGGAACTCTGGGGCGTTTACCAACGGCAAAGTCTCTGTGACAGTCTCAGAAGCGCTTACCAATGGCAAGGTCTCTGGAGAGCTGCAATCCAGCAAGGCCACTGGGGAGCCGGAGGTCAGCAAAGTCTCAGGGGCGAAGGAGACCAGCAACGTCTCTCGGACAGTCTCTGGGATGCTGACCAGAGACCAAGTCTCTGGGGTGCGGAAACCCCACAACGTCACTGGGGCACCAGAGGCCAACAAAGTCTCAGGGGCGCTGACCAAGGGCAAAGTCTCTGGGGCGCTGACCAAGGGCAAAGTCTCTGGAGCGCTGACCAAGGGCAAAGTCTCTGGAGCGCTGACCAAGGGCAAAGTCTCTGGAGCGCTGACCAAGGGCAAAGTCTCTGGAGCGCTGACCAAGGGCAAAGTCTCTGGAGCGCTGACCAAGGGCAAAGTCTCTGGAGCGCTGACCAAGGGCAAAGTCTCTGGAGCGCTGACCAAGGGCAAAGTCTCTGGAGCGCTGACCAAGGGCAAAGTCTCTGGAGCGCTGACCAAGGGCAAAGTCTCTGGAGCGCTGACCAAGGGCAAAGTCTCTGGAGCGCTGACCAAGGGCAAAGTCTCTGGAGCGCTGACCAAGGGCAAAGTCTCTGGAGCGCTGACCAAGGGCAAAGTCTCTGGAGCGCTGACCAACAAAGACTCAGGGGCGCTGGGCAGCGTCAGCGGAGACTCTGGGAGAAGCGTCAGCGGAGACTCTGGGAGAAGCGTCAGCGGAGACTCTGGGAGAAGCGTCAGCGGAGACTCTGGGAGAAGCGTCAGCGGAGACTCTGGGAGAAGCGTCAGCGGAGACTCTGGGAGAAGCGTCAGCGGAGACTCTGGGAGAAGCGTCAGCGGAGACTCTGGGAGAAGCGTCAGCGGAGACTCTGGGAGAAGCGTCAGCGGAGACTCTGGGAGAAGCGTCAGCGGAGACTCTGGGAGAAGCGTCAGCGGAGACTCTGGGAGAAGCGTCAGCGGAGACTCTGGGAGAAGCGTCAGCGGAGACTCTGGGAGAAGCGTCAGCGGAGACTCTGGGAGAAGCGTCAGCGGAGACTCTGGGAGAAGCGTCAGCGGAGACTCTGGGAGAAGCGTCAGCGGAGACTCTGGGAGAAGCGTCAGCGGAGACTCTGGGAGAAGCGTCAGCGGAGACTCTGGGAGAAGCGTCAGCGGAGACTCTGGGAGAAGCGTCAGCGGAGACTCTGGGAGAAGCGTCAGCGGAGACTCTGGGAGAAGCGTCAGCGGAGACTCTGGGAGAAGCGTCAGCGGAGACTCTGGGAGAAGCGTCAGCGGAGACTCTGGGAGATCGGACTGGGTCTGGTGACAGGGACCATGCCGTTTCTTTCTCCGCCGACGGCCTCCATGGGTTGACCCTGGGATGACGGTAGGCGGATGTTCAGGAACGTTGGATATAGGTGTGGGCAGAGAAACCGGTTGGGTGATGGACAAAAACCCTGTAGTAAGCATGTTTGCAGGCTTGGAGAAGCAAAACCCCTTAGCAGTAGAATGAGCTGGGGTGGAAATGAAGCGTTTGATCCAGTCCGGAATAGTGTCACTGAGCCAGGGCTTCTCTGACACCAACACTCGTGCTAGTGACAAAAAGGCCTCCTTCTGGCAAAAGCTGTCACTTTCCTTCCACAAAGTCTTAAGTTCGATTATGTCACAAACAAGGTCACAAAGTTCCTCTGACCAAGTCTGTGCAGACTCCATTGTCGAGGAAGCTTGGAGCAAAAAATAACGGGGAAAGAAAAAAAAAAACAACGGTAAAAAGAAGCCGCTCTACTGGGTCCAATTGGGTCGGATCATTCTGTTGTGATGTTGCAGGGAAAGTAGGACCCAAACTGCAGAGAGCAGGCAGACAGGCTGGAGTAATGTTGCTAGAGGATTTATTTAGACAATAAAAAGAACAAAGTACTTAACAACAAAGGGAGTCCCGAAAGCAGCAGGCAAAAAGCTAAATCCAGCGTGAAGAATAGGATCTCCAAAAACAAAAGTAATCAAGAAACAGGAACCACAGACGAAAAACTAGAAGGACGAAAAGACAGAACTGACACGACCGGGAAACGACAAGCTAAAACGGCACACAAACTGACTGGCACGAACACAAAACCAAAAAACAGTATACAATGATCCGACACAGGACAAGGGGAACACACAGACTAAATACAGAGGATAACGAGGAAACAAGAGGCAGGTGACACAAGGGCTGGGAAACAGGTGGAAAACATCAGACAATCACAAGAGCGGGAAAAACCAAAAGACAGGAAGTAAAACCAGACAAGACTAGGGAGAAAAACCAGACTTCAAAATAAAACAGGAAACTAAATACAAAACAGACTACCAAAATAAGACAAAAACCCCAAAACCATAACAGTCAGTGAAAGCAATGTTGTCTATTTCCATTTTTAGGTTTCTAATAAACACTAAATTCCATTCAGCTCCGCTGTACTTAGGTGGAAGCAGAAATCCCAAAGATGGACATCTCAAGACATTTGTAAAAAGAATATATACATTGAGGCCATTATTTATTAATTTGAGTGCACATGATGTAATTCATGGCCTAAATTTAATTTAAACGATCCCATGTTTTGGTTAATTTGTGTGCATGAAATAGTAATTAAAAGTACTAGTAGTAATAAAAACATTATTTAATAATGGCTTGATATTGTAACATCATTCAGTTAGAGACTGCAGCGGGGGTGTTGTGCTGGCTAGTAATGCACAGATTGCAGTTGTATCTGCAGCCCCGCAGTTAATCCATCAATCGGGTGGGTCGGGTCATAAAAATTTACATTCTGATTAATAGCGGATGAAATAATAAATCATTAATGAGGAAAATATGAATTACATTCTCTAAAATGTGAACCAGCAGAGCGCCTCCAGAGTGAGGCGAGTGGAATTTATAATCTCTGACATAAATATCTCAATTCCTGGACAAATACAACCCAAACTATCTGCATGGCTAGGCATCACAGGGGGTGAGAAGTAAGAAACTATCCAGTAAACTAGCCCTTTAATCAAATCTTGAAGATGTTTGATTAACTCTTGTACCACTAACCTTTAATACTAATTGCCTCTAATGTTGGTGATTTAGGAAAGTTATTCTTATTCACTGTATGTTTGGAGGAGATACTCTGCACTGCACATGCTGTATAAGACTGGGATATTACTATGGTCTCAGACCCAAACTACAATTAAACTAATGTCTGCGCCCCCCCTTGCCCCCCTCCCTCCCTGCAGCTTCCTCATAAACTGAGCCGGAGAGAACTCAATACCAAACCACCCGGCCCGTATCATTCACATGGCGCTTATTGGAAATGCCTGTGTGTGTGTGTGTGTGTGTGTGTGTGTGTGTGTGTGTGTGTGTGTGTGTGTGTGTGTGTGTGTGTGTGTGTGTGTGTGTTCTGCTCCTTCTCCACTGTGGTAAGGTAGTAAAAGTAGGTGTGCACTACACAAAGCAGTAAAGAGATTGCTTGTAAAACTCCCTCACAACCATCACACACACACATACAGAGGCAGTGTAAGCACCACATGAACACACACATTCATGTAAACACACATACAGACACAGGCCCTGGCAATGTTAATACACTGATAGAGAAACACATTGGTAGGTGTGAAAAGGACTCAATACCTTTTTTAAGAAATTTTGGTTCCGACCAAATAAATAGGCATTGAATTAGTTAGGGTAAGCTTCAATCAATACAATCACATCAGCTCCTGTCCTGTTTAAAAGAAATGTTCACAATTACACATATACATACAACAGGTCGATATGAAAATTGAAACAGGTTTCCCTTGCTGTAATCATTCCTCCTGTCCATACTGGTTGTTAAAAGATCCCTTCGTATGTAATGTGCTTCCAAGGGACGGAATCATTCTTTGTGAAAATATGTTTCAAAATGTAGGCAATAATATGAGGCTTCAGCAGTCTGAGTTAGACAAATCAAGTGCATTTATTTCAAAGTCTAGTGTGAAGTGCCCTGTTTTGTTACTATATCTATGACCCCTTTTGATCTAAAGAAAGTCCTGGCACTATACATCATACCGGCTATACGTTATCCAGAGGACGCTCTCATCACCACGCCTCTTTCTGGGGGGAAACAATCCCACTATAGGACGGCTTTGACTTGAAAGGGGAGAGAGACGGGGAATGACTCGCAGCAAAGGGCCGCTGCGTTGAGGAGTAAACCTCTATATATGGGTGCCCGCTCTACCAGGTAAGCTACCCAGGCACCCAGTAAAGCATTTGTTTAACAAGGAATAAACCCATTCACATTTGTTAAAATTATGATCCAAATACAGATCAAATTGCATCGACATCTATAGGATCATCTGTTTTTGATCCCCCAAAAGTGTGGCCTTGACGTTTTGCAAGGTACCCCTATGTGCCGGCCTGACATATAAAGAGGTGAGATTCCTCTCCTTCAAGTGGACCACCATGGGACCTTATTTCGGGGAAAAATATGTACGGTAGTGAACAGTGAGAGAGAAAAGTTTTTTTATTGTTTTTGAATTGTCATGAACACATGATATTTGTCAATTTAAAAGATAATTTTGCAAGTCGAAAAAGTCTTCTCGTAAAACTGTTGAAGTATAACACTGTGAAAATACATAATTAGAAAGACTACACAGTTGCGTAAGTGACGTTTCGCTGAAGCTATGATGCCTGTATGTGTTTTGTTCCAGGATGTACCGGGTCTTGCTCATTCTGTTCTGTCTGTATTCTTTCCGGCTATAAAAAGACGGTAGACAATCAGGTAAGATTACGTTACATGTGTGTGCAACATAGCTAAGGTGACGTATATTGTGCAAAACGAGAGATGTCGTGGAGATGGGGTGGTGATGGCACAGTGGATATGACACGTCTTTGGTGTGGGAGATCTGGGTTCAATTCCCACTGCGATACATCACCCAATGTGTCGCTGAGCAAGACACTTAACCCCTAATTGCTCCAGAGGCATGTTGCCTCTGACATATGTAGAAATTGTAAGTCACTTTGGATAAAAGCGTCAGCTAAATGACATGTAATAAAAACTGGTTGTCTCTCCCCGTTCACTATCGTAGATATTTTTCCTGAAATAATAATAAATGAAGGACACCGAAGGGGGAGGGACTTTGCCTCTTTATCTGTGTGTGCTGCCAACAAGCCACAAAAGAAGTGTGAGCAGGTGGAAATGCAAGTAAACATAATCCCTGGGTATCATGTAGGGCACTTCTGCCTTTATAATTGCCTTGTAGGACTGCTGTCTTTCTTTCTTCCTTCCTTCCTTCCTTCCTTCCTTCCTTCCTTCCTTCCTTCCGCTGCTGTTGTGCGCCCCTTAAAGATGCAGTAGGTAAGACTTATAAAACTAACTTTCTGTCATATTTGCTGAAACTGACCCCATGTACCAGTAGAACTACATAAAGCAGTTAAAGGGGTGGTTCAGAATTTTGGACATAGGACCTCATTTCCAAGTTAGCCAGTGTGTTATTTATCAGTGGAGACCGTTTTCATCACTTTTCATACAGTCCTTCCAGTTTCAGAGTCTGCTGGTGCTAGGCTAGCGCAAGTCAACAGTATCTGCTAGCCTGCCATTAAAAGCAGTCTTACACACGCCACAGTACACCCGAGGCAAATAAATTATAACACCAGACTATCGATGTAAATGTCTGTTGATAAAATAATGTTAGAAATAAAACTACCCCTGCATCTCAATGATCGCATTGCATTTTGAGGGACTAGTTTCTCAGCAGCGGCGGAATTTTACTTAGCTCCGGTTAGTAGTACTGCGCTGAAAAGCAAACAGAGAAGCGCACTCCAGTCGGGTAGTAGCCTAGTACATTGGAATTGAAGCATTGGATTGGAAACTAAGGACTAGGCAACATGGTGGTTCAGTGTGCATTTATAAATTGTAAACATAAATCAAACAGATGGGCACCACAAAGTTTCCACAAATTTCCATTGCGAGATCCACAAAGGAACCAGCTGTGGCTTCTGCTGCTGGCTTGGACACTGGCGGAGACTCTACTCAAGTGGTGAATGTGTGGTGATTATTTTAGACCAGACGACTTTGAAAAACGTTGCAATCTAAAGGACCACAAGTCACTGACAACGAATGCTGTTCCATCTGTCTTACACCAACAGCTACTGATGAACAGGTAGGGCCTAATAACTTTTGGTAGGCTACTCTAGCTAATAAAGCTAGCCCCTTTCATAACGTTAGCCTAGCTGATACTGATAAATTGAGACTGACAACGTTAGTGGAGATAACGTTACTGTTCAATGCATTGTGGAGAGTGACAACGTTAGCTAACGGTATAGCTACACTCTTGGTAGATACCTGGCTGGGCTAACCGCTAACTTTAGGTAATTGCTGACAGAAAAGTCATGACAGTTAACATGCAAATTGCTAGACCATGTGCTTTCATGGACCGGTAATGTTATGTGAGTTATAGCCTGGCAGAGTGGAATTAGTTGGAGCTCACAGCAGCAGGTAAATAAACTTGCGTGGTTGTCATGTAAACCTGCTTTCTCGGTAGCCTAGGTAATATCCCTCCGCCGATGCTGTAGCCTATGCTACCAAGTACAGGGAACAAAATATAACTATTGCAATACGATGCAAGGGTAGTTTTAATTCTAACATTACTCTATCAACAGACATTTACATCGATAGTCTGGTGTTATAATTTATTTGCCGCGGGTGTACTGTGGAGTGTGTAAGACTGCTTTTAATGGCGGGCTAGCAGATACTGTTGACTTGTATAAGCTAGCCTAGCACCAGCGAACTCTGAAACTGGAAGGACTGGATGAAAAGGGTTGAAAACTGTCTCCACTGATAAATAACACACTGGCTAACTTGGAAATGAGGTCCTATGTCCAAAATTCTGAACCACCCCTTTAATAAAAAACAAATCCAGCCCCTCTGGCACCACCTCCAGCCGGTAGTGCCATTTGCAAAAACCCACCGCTCCCTGTCCATTTACACCAATCAGGGGCAGGGGGGGATCCATGCTCATGCGCACATATTCATTTGTGGGGGGAGGGGCTTAGGAGACCGTTTGGCTTCTAGTAGAAAGGGGGGGAGGGACTGAGAAGTTGTTGATGTTCAAATTCTTTGGCTAAGTCCTGGATCTTCACAGTCCTACCTACAGCACCTTTAAGTGCCATGGCACCCCTAGCATTTGCCTGTATTGTCAATGCCAGCAGCTCTGAGCACTGCAAGCTTGTATGTAATGTTTGGTCAGAGTCATTGAGTGTGTTTCCATCCACCTGTTTGTGCATTTTTTATTTGTGAATAACAAAAACCCTGACTGGAAACGCTGCAAATAATAATAAAAAAAATCGAAATATTAAAAAAAGAAGTTTTTTTTTACACTCGACTGAGGTGGAAAAGCTGCTGTATAAATGTATCAATCAAAACAATCTTATCTCCATCAACCAACTCCTAATAATGACATAACTGTAGCAGATGGATGTGCATACCATTTTGTTTTGCAGATTTTCTAGAAATCCAATTAAAATTGTTATAGAAAATGTTCAAATGATACTCAGCCTGAGGCAAAGCAGATGTGAAACTAATAACATTAAAGGAGTGATAGAATGATTATATAGGGTATTTCACACTGTTCCATAAGGTCTCCAAATAGGGTTTGTAACATTGGTTGAGCTGAAAATGGCCCGGGTGCTGTTCTATGTGCCCTAATGCAACCCTGTGAAATTGCCCTAGAATGAAACAAGAGGTTTTCTCCCTTATATGGTATGCTCATGAATATTTAGATGAGCTGCGCGCTGATAGGTTGGTTTACAATGAGCGAAGCTACAGAGCAAAGACACGGGGGGGGGGGGGGGGGAGGGGGGGGGGCTGGGGGGGCTGGGGGGGGACTGAACAACACACAGCACAGCAACACAATCCCTTTTTTCCTTTTGAGTCTGACCTTCTCAGTGCCACCTTTCCCTTTTCCTTTTTGACTTTTTTTCTGGGGTAACTGAACCACCAACTACCGCTTACCTGGCAGCTCGCAATGAAATGTGAAAATTGTCAGCATTCCTGGAACACTGCATTTACGACCATGGTTTATTTTCAATATCCTTTAAAACTTCCAAACTTTCTTCTTTGTAATTCCCGTGGAAGTGCACAGCTTGCAGCTAAACTAGTGTGTGAGATCTGCGTAACCTACATTCAGAACACCAGCTGGTCTCAGACCAGTGGTCTGTATGTAAATTTTGGGGCGTGACAGAGGTACAGACTAGAGCCAATTAAGGTACAGCCACCGAGTGACGTCAACTATTAGTTTTGTTGGGATTCTCCCACTTTCAGCTGCAGTTTCAAATTGTGAGATTTGCATCGGAAAGAGGTGTCAATGGGACTTGGAGGTTCTCTGTATGCCCATTTCACCCACCGAACTGTCGTTATTCAACTGTGACAAGGTAAACTTGGTTTTGCATTCTATCACCCCTTTAAACGTACAATATGTAACTTTCTGCCACTAGGGGTCTCTCAACCAAAACAATGGATTGTAAACACGGACTTTTGATGACGTTGGTAAGTTGCGTGGAATTATGGGAGTTGTAAACAACTTCGCTGATTAGAATGCATCTGTTCACAGACAAGTTTAGCCACCCATTCAATGTATTCACTTTATTCATGTCATTCTAATAACATAGCGGCATTTTCCCAACATAATTACGTTTTTCTTGATTCTATCTGTATTGGAAGCTGACCAGTTAGCTAGCTAGTGAGCCAGCAAGCTAACATTAGCCAGCAGCTAAAATCACAGTGACTATCACAATATATTTCACATGTCACTGTCACCTTTTGGATAGTTTCACGGGGTTTGTTGTAACACTAGCTAGCAACTCAACGAGGCTGAGAGACTGGTGTGGGTGGGGATTGCCGGGGGAATCTCCCGGGATGGCGAGCCGAGGACGGTTCAGCAGCAGGACATCTCCAAGCTGCCCGGAACAATCTCATCCTTCACTTTTCTTTAATCTTAACTATTCGTTTTGGTGCTTGTCGGGTTAATTTAGCTAACTGTAAAGACAGCTAAACGCGAAGGGGTGAGAAATTCGGCAGGGAGGAGATTTTCGGCACGAACACCGGTAGCTAGCGCTAACGGAGACGCAGCTAACACTATCTATGGATGGCCGCTGTTGCGACTCGGATCTGGGTCTGGGTCTGATGTGGTCTGTTTCCCGACGCTTCATTAAACTGCGGTTAGTGTCGTAAGCACCCGGCACCGGAGTAAAGTGCTGTATAGTATAATTCTGTATGGATTGCTGTAATGGTGGCTGTCTGTTGGCTGGCTGTGGGCTACATATCCCGGCTGTGTTGCAGCTGTCCCAGGCAGACAGACAGACCGGGTGCTAGCTGGCTAAATTAGCCTTAGATTAGTCGTCGATATATAGCTACAGCTAACGTTAACATTACTGGTAAACTCATTCATGGATTAGCCCAGCGCTGCTTTTATCCGTAGTGAAAACAATGATGCTACTAATAACTTTATGAGCATGTTGAACGATGTGGTAACCCTATAATGTTATCCACCAAGCATTAGCTAGCTAGCATTAAGTTAGCTACTTGTCAACCAACACATTGTAGTAACGTTAAACTGGATCGATATTGATATGTATCAATAAATAAGATATCTGCTGTATTACGGTGTTGCAAAGTGGCATGTTATCAATCACAAAATGATGCTGTGTGATAGAAAAAGCAGTATTATGGTTAGGAGTATTTTTTCTGACGTATGATTTACAATTACGCTCAAACGTATCATCTGGGTGCTGTGTTTTGAGGGAAGTTACAAGGAACTAGAGGGTGAAAGGTTATATGACGCCACTGACAGGCGACTAGGAAGGAAAGGAAACGTGCTGTGTCTGAAAATAAAATAACAGATTTCTCTGGGTTTGAAGTTTGGTGGAAACATTTGGGAGAGTGTAACTACACATCTCAAAAAAATATATAACATAGGTATGGTCGTTTTTAGACATTTTAATGCAGAAATGTTACATATTGGACCTTTAAAGGTCCAATATGTAATACTGACAGCTAGTGTGTAAAATAGTTACTGCAGTCCAAATTCAAGATACTGGACAGACTCATCTCCCCCGCCCCCTCCTCTCCAGACGGAGGTTGCCAGGTTGAGAACACAGCATCAATGTTGCTAGACGCTAGTCTCACATAGCCAGACATTACTCCACAGCACAGTGGAGTAGCTAACGTTAGATGCTGGTTATGTTGACAGTCATCAAAGCCCATGCTGACGGGGGAGCTCTGTACATGACTGACAACTACCCTATCTCAGCTTAAAATTACGGCAACAACCGCTAAAACATCATCACCTCGCCGTCCTCTCTACCTGACTGACAGCCACACTTTTTCAGCTTAAAATTACGGCAACAGCCACTAAAAACACCACTACCTTCCCGTCCTCTCTACCCAACTGGCAAACACAATTTCTCGGACTAAAGTAATGGCAACCACCACTAAAAACACCACTACCTTGTTGTCCTCCCTCCGCGACTGACAGACACACCTTCTCGGCTTAAAATTATGGAAACAACCACTAAAGACAGCGCAAACACACGGTCCACTACTGATTTACAGCCACCCTTTCTTGGCTTAAAATTACTCACCATTTGTCGGCTACGACCGCTGAACAGGCTACATGTTGTAAACAGCCGTGGCCCGCTTCCCTGGTCCTCCAGTCACGTTAGCAGTTATGGCGTGACCAGTCGGGATCACTTCACTGGCTGTGTCTCAATTGTTTTGAGACACAGCCAGTGTCTCAAAACACTGACTAATTTGAGTAACGTTAATCTATAAAATTCAATGTGAGTACATTAATGTTGAAATGAGTGAAAATGCCCGTCCCTAGTAGCCGTGATAAATTAGCCTGCAGCTAATGCTTAACTGTTTAGGCAGTCCCTCCAGAAAAACGCTGAGTTTTTTTGTGATTGTTGCGGGCAAAAATCCTTGATTATGCAGCACGTTTTCTTAAAAAATGCAATGGAATATGCAAGATATTTATGCAATTTTATGCGATGAAATTGCGGGAACTTGCAAAAATTGCGGAACTTGCAAAAATTGCGGGAACTTGCAAAAATTGCGGTTTGATGAAAAAGAAAAGTGATTCGCCCAACACTGTGTTCTCACTAGGCAAAATTACATCACTTCATAATGTTCCCATGGCAACAGGGGAAAATGGCTGCTCTTGTGTGAAGTAAACGCAACATTTTTCAACTTTCTGCTGAGATATATGTGACTTTTTTGCAACGAAAATGCGGGGATTATGAAATCATGCAAGCCCCGCATATTTTGCGTGGAAATCGGCAATTTATGCGGCGAAAGTGCGGCGTATTTTAAAAAATGCGGCCCCCGCATAAATATGCAGACTTTGGCTGATTATGCATTGATTTCTGCGATCGCATAGTCGCGTTTTTCTGGAGGGATTGTTCAGGAGGAAATTAACCAACTTGGGCTCTAAGCTGTCTCCATCTTTCAAATGCATCTCCAATATTTACCCGGGGTTTGTTACGTCGCTGGTCATGCAACTGTTAGAAACATGCCAAGGTTTTTTAGGCCAGGTAGAATCTATCTCCATTGATCCTATTGTTTGTTTGCTGCCTCCATGGCTGTACTACAGCTGTAACTTGCTGGCTTTGCGTTTTTACAGACCATCTGGCAACCCGGCCCGGCTGTCAGAATGGGCAGTTGATACCAACACACAGGCCAAAACACAAACCGACATTCTGCAACGGAATGGAAATTTCAAATGAGAAAATACTGGCTTTAGCATTGTTGTCAGAAAACACAGTATTTCAGCTTAGCATGTTACCTTAATATCTGATGACATATTGTGGTCATTTTTGGATTTAATACTGTAAATATATTACATATTGCATCTTTAATGTTGGCTCTAATCCATCTAGCGTAGATGTTTCACTAAGCCAGACAGTAAGCCAGCATGAACCACACCAGTGAATTGTCTCATTTTCTACAAACAAAAACTTATTTCATCAGAGTAATTTTAAATCCCTGTTTGTACACCACAGAGCAGAGCCTGATTAATCATTAAGTCCACCCCTACACATTACATCACAACAGCAGCCATTCCCTTTCTGTCATGGTCAGAACAGTTGTAGTGCTGAATCAAATCTCAGACAGTCGTGGATGTGTGTCTGAAATGCACTACAGTGATGTAAAACCAGCCTCTCTAATCAACAGCTTTATTCAATTACAGTATGCTTCCTCTGATTATGACTCTGTTCAAGTTATGGAGATCAGAAAAGTCTATTTACATGGCAATTTCTTATTCACAGTGTTATGAATTACTCCGATATTTAATTATTAGGAAAATTCAGAGTCTGTTTTTCTGGCATGGAAATTAGACTATTTGGGTGTGTCTTATTAGCACATTTTATTAGGTAGTGATATTCTGTGTTTTAGCCTCTAGTGGCATCAGAGTCAGACAGCCACCCAACAAAGAGTTTATTAGAACGCATCCCACTGGCCCCTACCCACACCCACACACACACACATTTTGTTGAGAGAAGACACACATACAGAGGAGGCTCAATGAGCTTGTCATAGTTTATATAATCATAATGGAATCAACTGCACTGCAAAAACCTTACGTATTACAGGTTAACGTATACTTTGACATAATAATATAGTAATGCAAATAATAAAGGTTGAAAAATAAATAAATAAACAAAGCAAATGCTCTGTGCAGCTGCAGCTGCGAGGCTCAGGGCTCACAGTACTCATTCAAGCATGTTGTTCGCAGTGGCTCTACTGATGGAAAACAATACCTACAAAAACAAGAAAGACAGAGGACGTGGTCAGTTCAAAATATTGATTAATATTCCACTACAATACACAAATAACTACTTTTTTTTCTTCAATGTATTCATGCACCATCATAAACTCACTGAGAAATAACGGTAACACTTTACAGTATCGACATAACCGTGACATGACACTGTCATAACTATGACATGACACTGTCATGAACGTGTCATAAACCTTATAAACAAGTAATAAAACGTGTATGACTTCTGTCATTAAGTGTCATTTGGTTTTTGTCTTGACAAGTTGACATTAAATTTGTTTGGGATGTCTTTGTAATGACAACTTGACATTAACCAGGATGACATTACCAGAAGATGTCTTTGTCATGACAACTTGACATTAAATTTCTTAAACATTAAACATGTTGACATAATGATTATTAAAATTAGATGTGCAAGGTTAGAGACCAATTCTAGCACTTGGTCAGATAGATGTGTGACAGGAGATTTCACAAAACTGGGTGTCATGACACTATTATGACAGTGTAATGGATAGATTCTTAGACCTCAAGTAAAGTGGTACCATTTTGATTTGTCATTGAGATATCATGGATAAGATGTGCTGTCATGACACCATTATGACAGTGTAACTAAGAAATATTTTGACCTCAAGTAAAGTGGTACCATTTTGATTTGTCATTAAGATATTATGAAGGATAAGACATGTCTTAAGAAGTGCCATTGCACACCAAATTACCTTCTTAACACATTATCATGTGATGTAAAAATCTTTGTTTACAGTAGTGTTATGTAGTTGATACCAGTGTGAATTTGGACCAGAACCAGAAGAAAACTAGATTGTTAAGAGCCAGAGAATTAAACATTTAAAGAGACTAGAAAACCAGGATAAAGTTTGAGAAGTGTATTAATATACACAGAAATATGGCATACATACAGATAAACACAGGTATGAAAAATAACAACTGAAATGAAATAATAAAGTGTGCACATACAAGAAACCCTTTTCAGTTCTATGAGCTCAATTCTCTCAGTTATTTGTTGACAAGAGTTCAGAGATGTTCAACGTTGGGGCCCATATGAGTTTGGTTTCTGTTTGTCCTTCCACCATGAAGAAGGAATCCAGGGCAATCCATGTAAGTTCAGAGTCTCGATCTTGAGAAATTTGAGAAATTGCTAAACTTGAATAATTGCGCTGAAAAACTGAATTTGAATCACATAATTTTAAATTGTATTGTTTAATTTGAATTGTTGCATTGAAAAACTGAATCTGAATAGTATAATTTGAAATTGGATTTATTCATTTGGAACTGAAGTCCAATCAAATTTGATCCTCACTGAAAATTCAACTCTAACAATCAGTCCTCACAATTCAGATTCAGTTCTCAAAATTCAGTTTCAAGAGACTGACAGCCGGGTAGATGGAGGATGAAGGAAGAGCAATCGAGCCAAGGAAAAAAGTTGGGAACCACTGCAATAGAGGGTTAAGACATGCGTGCTTATGTATCCCTCCCTGCACCGGTAACAGTAGAAAGAATGCACTAAAAATTAGCCTCTTTAAGTTACTTCACTAAACTCCAGTTAAACAATTAAACTCACAATTTTTACTAACATTCATTCAACAAAATACCCACAGCTAGCAATAGTGTTGAAAAGCAACATTACCATATAGATAGTATCATTAGCCTTTTCACAGGTAATATGCAGTACTCCGCTAGCCTTTTGTGGCTAATTACGGTAATTAGCCACAAAGGTAATGGTAGGGTAATTAAATTACCCTATCAGCATATGAATACAGCACCTTAGCTAACCCGATAGCTTTGCGCTATTAGCATCGATTAGCATGGATGCTAGCGAACTCAAGGCCTAGTGCTAAGGAGTTTAACAGAATTCACTGCCTTTAACTCCGTGACGACAGTGGATTCAGGCAAAGCTCTCTTTTGCCCTGTTTACAACAAGGCATAGCCAGTATTAGATAGTATTTAGTATGTAGAATTGATTTATTTCACTAAATGTCGTTCTTTTTATCTTACTGAGTGAATAACGGCAGCCTCCTACGTTCCGATACAGGCGCCAAAAGGGACGTGAGGAGACGTAAATCTAGCGATCTAACGTAGCCTAGTTGATAGCTGATTGGTCAGGTCACAGACCCAAGTTCACCCGTTGGCTTATTTACAAGCCCATCAAAGCTAACAAAAAAATAAGTGAAAGTTAAATCATTTTCCACTATTTTCTCCCATAGGTTTTACCAACTACTTTTGACCACATTTTAATAACTTGGAAAACAAAAGGAATGTCTCAAAATAAAATAAAATAGGAGTGTCATTATTAACAAGTCTTAGTGTTTAGAGCAGAAACAAAGTTAAACAAAATTAACCTGCTAGCTAAAACCAACATTCTTATCCCTGTCTCAGTTTTTCTTAAACATAAGTAGGGGGGGCGCCAAGGAAAAAAGGTTGAGAACCACTGCTCTACAGTGAAATACAGTCACAGTTTACACTGTTTAACGTTAGCTGTCAGCATTTTAACTGTGTTTAATCCAACTGCTAGCTAATGCTAGGCTTACGTTACCTGCTGTCGAGTGTAGTGTAAAGTCAGGCACCGAAATCTTCGTTCTTATTCGGTCTTGTTACTACTGTTTACGTCGGAACTGGTGCCCTGTTGGCATCGCGTTTTGGTACACAACCCAAGTTATGAAGCATTTGCACGCCTCTACTTTGGAGGATATACTTTCAACCTCACCTTTACGTTTTAAGCTTGGTTATTCATGTTAAGCGAGTCAGAAACAATCCACGACTAGCTGCTACAACGCAGTGAAGAGAAGTATTCCGTGAAGACCTGCCTCTGATTGGCTAGTGTTCGTTACCTTCGTTTTTTTGGTTGGTTAGGTTTGGGGATGTCACAGTCGGAGCCAATCAGAGGCAGAGTAGGGGTCGGTCTTCGCAGAATACGGGTGTCAAAAAAATAGATAACAAAAGGGAAGGACCTAAGTATAACTTAAACGTTAATATTAAATACCCACAATATCAAGGATAGCTTACACAAACCCACAACTTTTATTTATTGTTTCCTCATGAAACACAATCTGATGATTTATTTTTTTGAATTAGGCTAACGGTAATGCAGGCACGCACCTACCTAGGGCTGCCATTATGTAGAAGCATAAATGGTTGCTGTTAGGGCACATTAACCACCTTTTACCAACATGATTTCACAGGTGTATTTTGTCTTAATGTTAACACATTGACAAGATTAGAAAACATGCTTACAGCAAGTTACGAATAAAGTAGGCTAATCTACAAGCCAAGACAGCAGGGAAGGTGAAACTACAATTAAACTGTCAATTAACATTAGTCAACCTGTTTATTCAATGTCCACAAACTAACAAATAAGTCTAACAAGACAAACACTGAATTCACCACGCATTTAACTTGAGAGCTTTAAGTTAGCTTAAAATGTTAAAATACATCTGTTACACTTAAGTTAACTTACTACACAACTAAGCTAGTCGCTCTAAAGTTATAGATATAGATATATACACATTATGTATGACGTTAGCTAATTTTAATTTATCAAAACACAAACTGATAGCATTGGCTAGTGTTAACAGAACCCTGTTCTAGTAAAAAGTATAACACACCAATGATTATAAATTGCTTACTTACCGAAAATGCAGAGCTATGGATACAGCATTCAAGGAGCTACTAACGAGTGGACAACGTACAATCCGCGCCTTCAGAACAAAGTGGCGGCATGTGTCTGCACATGCGCAGACCAGATAGTATGTGGAAAGTAATTTTTTCTAATTACTTTTAATTGACTGAAATTAACTTGTTTTAAACAAGGGCAGTGCTTTTGAAAATATTTTTTTTAAATAAGGAGGATTTAATAACACATTAAAATCTATTAAATAAACCAGACTAAAACATGCAACATTTACAAGGGGTCAGAATCAGTTTTTTCAGTGCAATAGGATAATTCATCAATTCATTGTGTGTGTGTGTGTGTGTGTGTGTGTGTGTGTGTGTGTGTGTGTGTGTGTGTGTGTGTGTGTGTGTGTGTGTGTGTGTGTGTGTGTGTGTGTGTGTGTGTGTGTGTGTGTGTGTGTGTTGGGGGGGAGCTATGCCAAGGGAGCTGGCGAAGGTGTTGACAGATCAAGCGTCTCCACAACATCCACCGGATCAACGATGGGTTTTGTCCCTAGTATTTTGTCCATGTTGTCGAACCAGATAAATTTGTCCTTTTCCTTGCCCAAACTTCCTGTTCCTGCATCGCGCACTTTAATGTACTGCTGACGAAGCTTCTTTGCTTTTATTCGGTGCTGTTCGACAGACCTCTGATAACCTTTCTCCCTGAGCCACTTGCTAAATATTGCACAAATGTCTGTGTTTATGTGGTTTGTTGAAAGTTGCAATTGCAATATTCATCTGACCATATGTCTATGAGGCATTTTACCTCCTCTTGTGTCCGTGTTTGTCCGTGGTTCATTTTGCACACCAGCCAGGAAATTTTCTATTCAGGAAGTGATCTTAACTCCCATAATTCATTACGACTAGACTGTTTGTTTCAGGTTTGCTTTCTCACCAGCAGGACCGCACCAGAGTTCGCTAGATGGTGCGGACTGAGACCACCTCTTTTTGGAAGTCTCGGACAGATCAATTTGGTGCGCACCTGAGTGTGATTGTTGCATTCCGACTGACACAAACGAACCGAAACAAGGGCTCAAACACACTTGAGTTTGATTAAAACAAACTAAAGGCTGTCGGTGTGAAAACGACTTAAGGGCGCTTTTACACCTATAGTTCTGACTCGGTGCGGTTCAGGGGTGAAGTTGGAACATTGTTGCATTTTTTATTTAGTTCGGTTAGCTTTCACACTGCACCAAACACTGTAAACAAACATCTTGCGATCAAAACGGTTGCTTGTTTATTGGACAAAATATCCAAAACTTGCCAACACTTCCTGATCTCAGAAATAATGGAGCATCACCAAATTGATAACGTACGTCTTGGTTTTCTGGTTCTGCTTTAGTTTTTCTAATATTTTAGAGAGCTGAACACATTGATTGCAAGGTATGTTGTTGAAAACATGCTACCCCTGTCCACTGTGGAGTCTGAGTCATTAAGAGCTATCTCTGCATATCATATGGCAGGCTATCATATGGCAGGATCTATTGAGTTCAGATAAATACCAAATGTTCTAAAATACTGTATATAGTGTTTTTATTCTTCAATCAGTTAACTTAATATAAACATCTTTGATGTTAAAAATGTTATAGAACATAATAGCGTTACAGAACATAAAAAATAATGTCACAGTTACTTTGATGAGTAACTAATTACTTTTACAATGTGGTAACTGAGTTACTAACTCAATTGCCTTTTGGGATAAGTAGTTTGTAACTGTAACTAATTACTTTTTTAAAGTAAGATGACCAACACTGGCTGTCAGTCTTTTCTCCCCGCCTATACTGACTGACATTTCCGGTTGCTTGTCATGAAAAACGAAAAATGTATACGTTATTGTATGATATATTTTATATAGTGTAGTTAATGTCTGTAATTATTAGGGCTGGGCAACGATTAAAAGTTTTAATCACGATTAATCGCATGATTTCCCTGATTAATCGCGATGAATCACATTGTTATACGCAAAATCCAATAATGAATTCAAAAGTAGTGTATAGCGCAATTTTATTTTAAATGTTCTGCCATATGAACTAAAGTGCCATAAGATTTGTTCTGCAAACACTTAACATCAGCATTTTATTGATACAGTAGCAGTTAAATAAAATATTTAGTGTAAATCTCAACTTAAACAATGTAATTAAAGCAAATACAAAATGAAAGCTTATTGGCACTGCCAGGGCATTCATGTTTTCATTAATAGGACACATTCCACTGCTGTGAAACTTCAATAAAGTGTCCTGTGCACATTTCAGCATAATGTCTCTCCTCTGTTTTCATTACAGTCAGAGCATGTGAATGCAGCGCCCACTGTTCATCAATATAATGCACTGTAACTCTGAGGTAATTATGGTTCCCCAGTGATGTCTAGTAGTCCCCAGTGAGAGCAACAGCGGGTGCATGTTGTAAAGCTGTCGCTTTTGCAGTCCTCTACTTTTCATACAACACGTGTATTCATCTTGTGATGGTGCGTCTTGAGGGAATCTCATACCTGCCGTCATTTGTTGCGATTCTCCACAACACTTATCGGCCTGCAGTCTGTAGCTATCCACTTTGCTATGGCATTTGTTAGCTTCTCTTGCCTTTGTTTATCTATACTTCTCCCACACGCTGCATCTAACGTAGTCTGCCGAAGCCTCGCGCCACTGTTTGTTCCGTTGAATGATTTGCTGGTATCAACTGTGTGTATTGCATTTAGGTGGTATTTCAGACTGGAAGTACTCCGGTGATAAGAAAATTGGTCGACTGCCCCTTTAAAATGAAAATGGCCATGTACAAGTTCCGTACCCTTCTCTGTTTGAGGTTTGTTTATACTATTTTCTTTTCTGGTTCCTGTAAGCGCAGGCCGGCAGCGGTCAGGAACAGACTTTTTCAAAATAAAAGCCTGTGAGCAACAGACTTTTTCAAAATAAAATAAATAATAAAAACTGCGTTAATGCGCAATACAATAATTGTCGGCGTTAATGAGTTAAGGCGATAATAATGTGTTAACTTGCCCAGCCCTAATAATTATCTAACGTAGCTTATTATCTTAAACGTTAAATAAAAGTTATGCCGATTTTCAACCAATGTCTGTTTCATTGCATTGACTTAGCTAATTGACGTGTTAGCTAACAATGTTAGCTGTCAGTCTCCTCTCCTTGCTTATATTGACTGACATTTCTGGTTGCTTGTCATAAAAAACGACGTATATGTTAATGGACAGTATGGAAGCTATTAAATGGAAGATTCCACCAGTGTTTGTGTCATTGCAGTGTGGGTGTTATAGATGAACATGTTTGGCTTCCCTCTATAGCACTTAACGTTATCTAACATGAAAATTTACATAATCTTCTTAACGAAAATAAGAGTACAAACAGTATGCTCCAAATGCACCTTTCATTTTCATTAATTTAGCTAAAGTTAAGGCTGCAAGGAGACCAGCTGGCAGCCTGCCTGATGGTCTCCATCAATGGATCCAGCCCAGAGAAATTTAACTACAAGAGGGCATTAGAACTGCACTTTTCAAAGCCCAGGAGAATGAAATGTCCAAATTCAAGGTGCCAAGTTTGTCAATAGAGATGTAGGGAGAGATAGAATAAAAGATCTTTTTATTGTCCACCCGGGTGGAAATTTGTCAAGTTGATCAATAACCTGTCCCGTACCTGTTATAGATAGAAAATAAACCAGCTCAACACAGGTAACTATGTTTGCTTGATTTATTTGATGACTCAAATGTATGCTCTAGTGGATTTTGTTTTGACCATTTGTAAACTAAACCCTGTCTCCTTTACCATGATTTGCAGGTGTGACTTATTTGTAATGTCATCAGCATTCATATCTTTACTATGTGTTTATGATTAAATTGCTTACAGAACACAACATTGTTTACAAGAGCACAGCTTCTTCATTAATCTAGCCCCATCATTTCCCTTTCAAAGTGCACCAGATTGATGCATTTAACTTTAAAATGTAAAAACATTTCCTCCAGGGTAGCATGCACCGTTGCACCCGGACCCCCCTAGAAGGTCGGACGTCCACCCCCCATAGTCTCATGAAAAAACGTGTTTGAAACACTGCATACACGCCACAATGTGAATTGCTAGGGTTGGTCCACATTAACTAAACATTTTACCGGGCTTTACTAACTAACTGATCATAAATGACTAACATTAGCACTTTAGTTAGCCTGTAAATTGCTTCTGCTAATCACTAACTCCTATATTAGCGTGCTGACTGCTATTTTTTTGCTCCCTCTCTCAGCTTAAATCCATTGTTATTGTTTTCTTCCTGTTATTCACATTTGCTCACCACAAAGCCCAGCTCCATAGGCGCACCACGCTGTTTATCCGACAAGGAATTTTTTTAAAAGACTTCGTCTGTAGCAACGCGTTCTTGGACTAAGGGACCATTCATTCACATGTAGCGACTTTTGCACACACACATTGTGACATAAAGATGGAAGAGTTGCCGATTATACTTGTTCAGGGATAAGTGGAGCTGTACAACCTGCCTTATTATCTTGACAGCAACAGAAGGAACAATGCCTGAAGATATATCAGCTCAGAATTTGGTGATCACGATAATATACAGCTTTTACGTAAACGGTAGTAGTTGTAACAGTTAACGGTAGTGCTAGCTATTAGCTATTGTTAGCGAGGGAAGGAGAGGCTGGGCCCTGATGAGAGCACAACCACATTGGACCCAGTTCAGATTGAAAAACACTATACATAGACCTGTCAAATTTAGACTGCATTATCCCAGAGAGGGTAAAGATTATTTAAAACCCTGTTTCAGAGTTGTGAAAGTTTATTCTATGTAAAATAGTGTTTATTCTATGTGTAAACATGCAAAAAGAAAGATTTTACAGTTTTCCCCCATGTAGACCACATTGGACCTGGCCAGATTAAAAATGACTATACATAGACTTGTCAAATCGGGACTATGTTATCCCAAAGAGGCTAAAGTGTCATGGAAGGCAGGAAATGGTGGACCCAAATGCAGAGAGCAGGCGGAAGTTTTGTTGCTTGAAGATTTATTTCACACAAAAAAACAGGGTACATACCAAAAGGAATCCAAAATGCAAAAACAACACAAGGAGTCCAGACTGTAGCAGGCAAAAAACTAAGTCCAAAATGCAAAAAGGAAAAAGAACAGGATATCAAAAACGAGACCAAAGAGACTGCAGGGAAGACTAACACAAACTCAGAGACTGGAACACAATGATCTGGCAACAAACAAGGGGAACACAGAGACTTAGGCCCCGTTTACGCGAAGGGAAGACGCAGATATTTTCCTGCGGTTTGGCTTCTCATTTACACGAAAACCCCGTTTTTATCACAGAAAACGATTATTTGTAAAAACTCCGGGCAAAGTGGAGATTTCTGATAACGGCGGTTATGTGTTGCCGTGTCAACTGGGAGAAACGGGCTTTTAGGTTCTCAAACGTCACATTATGCGCCAGAAAATGCTTAACGTCATGTAAGCACCCTATGTTTACAGTTTGTTTGGCTACTGATCATCGTAAATCAGGATTATCATGGATGCTGTTAAGGTGCTACTAATTTTTTACTTTTGTGCAAATGCTTTTGGCCTGTTTGCATTTGCAACAACTGCTCTACTATATGGAGGAGCAGAGGCAAAGGAGTGCACGGAGGTCAGCATTTTTACTGCAGCTTTCCCTTCCAAGACGTAGGTGCATTGCCTGCCAACGTCGCCGCCGCCGGTTTTGGATCCGACCTGGGCGAACCGCGGTCTGGTGGGAAAACTTTGAGAAAGAAGTCGCCCCCCCCCGGAGGAGGGGCATGAGAACTTCCGAATGTCACGGTCATCCCTACTGTCGCTTTCGGAGTTACTGCGTCCCACCATAGAAGGTCAGACTACTGTTATGCGGTCGCCAGTCAGTGTTGAGAAAAAAGTTGCCCTCACCCTGTACTATTTGGCTGATGAGGGTAGACTTCGTAAAACGCCAAACGCATTCGGTCTGTCTAGATCGGCTGTTTCAATAATAATCAAAAAGGTTTGTAGAGCGATTACTGTCCACTTGGGTCCGAAATATATAACACTGCCGAAAACCGAAGCGGCTGTCCAGCAACTTGTGCAGGGATTTGAAGCTCATCATAGCCTCCCTCAGTGCCTAGGTGCTGTGGATGGGATGCATGTAGAGATAAAGCAACCACCAGCCAATTCCACTGATTACATCAATAGGAAAGGGAGGTTTACCTTAAACATTCAAGCCACCTGCGATTATAAATATGCCTTCATGGACGTGGTAGTGAAATGGCCTGGGAGCGTGCACGACACCCGTATTTTTGCCAACTCCACACTAAACACATCCTTGAAAGATAGAAGCATCCCTCCCTGTCCAAGGCAAATCATTGAAGATGAAGAGCCCATACCAGTTTACATACTAGGCAACCCTGCATATCCACTGCTCCCATATCTTATGAAGGAATATGTTAATGGGGGAAGCACTGCCCAGGAGCAGTACTTTGGACTATCTTTGTGGCGAGCAAGGATGGGGAGTTTTGGGAGACTAAAAGCCCAGTTCGAAGCCCTGACTAGGGCCATGGACATTAATCTGGCTGATCTTCCCTATGTAATTTATGCATGTTTCGTGCTGCACAATTACTGTGAGGCTTCCAAGGACATGGTAGACGACAACAGTGTTGCTGAGGCAATTCAATACGACAGGGAAAACCAGCCAGACACACAACCATCTACCAGAGGAGACTGCATGACATCAGAAGGGAAGAGGGCCAGGAGAATCCTCACTCAATTCCTGGATTCATAAAAGCAACACTCTTCTCTCCATTGTGTGTGGGGTATCAGACAGTATGACATTGTATGACATCTCAAAGTTTAAAGTTATTATTGTCATAGTTCACAATATTTTGCCTATGTTCATCACAGACCTAAAAACTATGTGCTCCTTACATGCCAGTACTTAGGCAGTATATTTTGGCTACATTTCAAGGTGTTAAGCATTTAAATTTACAACATGTTAAAGCAAATATGTTTGCAGTTTTCTGTTCTTTACATTGTACATGTTTACAAGTCACTTGGATGTAATGTATTGACATTGCCAAGTGTAAATGTTAGTTGTTTGGTAGAATACCATTATCCACATAAAGAATAATAATAAATAGTAGTGCAAATAAGTGGCATCTGTAGTGCAAATTGCCAAATAATAAATAAAGGCATATTTCAAGTAAACTTAGACTTCAAGAGGAATTCACAAATTGACAAAAGTAGTGCATAGAAGCTGCCTATTCAATAGGCACTTTTGAAGTAAAAAAAACTATTAACTACCTATATAGAACCCATTTTTAAACTCTTGGTACAAAAATATTGGAACTGCTCAGGGTAACATTTCACACTAAAAAAACAAGTCCCCAAAATACAGTACCGATTGGCAAAAACTTTTTTTACAAATCACAATTGCACACATCAATTGAAACTTTTTATATCTCAATATCGCTAATCTTCCTTAAGGGCTTGGGTATATGAAAACTGACCCTGCATGCCCTCAACAGGTGTGTGTGTCAAATCAGTTATGTTGATGGTGCTGAGTGGCACTGCATTGGGTGGTCTGAATGAATGCTGAATTGGTGCTGAATTTGGGAAATAGGAGTGTGTGTGTGTACTGGTGGAGTGTGTGCATATACTGGTCCATAAGGACCTCTTCCCTCAAATGGGATATTGTAATGTGGCGGTGGCTGCACAACTTGACACAGGAGAGCAAACCCATCTGCAATTGATGATGTTAGCCTATCCAGGGTATTTGTTATTTTAGAGAAATTCTCGGATGCCTGCTTTTCTGAGGTCTCAATAATTTCTCTGAGTTTCTTCTTTTCATTTCTGTCATCCTCAATGGCATTCAACCACTGGGCCTCAGCGGGTAGCTTCCTCTTTAACCGTTCATGCCGGTGTCCCTTCAGTTTAGCCTTTACAGAGTAGACCAAAGAACATTTATTAAAACATGCTCATTTACAGAAGTAAACCTATCCAAAAATAATCACATTTGATATTACCATGATTAATGATGGCCTATATGTCCCTTAGCATAATCAATCTATGAACAAGTACTTATTCTGATAAAGTATGATCTTAAATTTCACAGATACATACACATTCATTGAAACAAAGCTAACAATACATACACTACAATATGACAATAAATACATACCTGAAGCAGGTCTCTCCTCTGCTTCACTGTGGGGGTGATGGCCACACTGCCATCAACATCTTGAACCTCTGCTTCAGACTCGGCGTAGACTTCCACCAAGGACGAAGATGATGTGGCGGGGGAAGGAGCGACGGAATCCTCCAGTTCATCAGTCTCGATGCCGGAGGCGATGGTCGTAGTGGCTGAGGAACCACCCCAAACCTGCTCGCACAGTTCGAAGTACAGGAGTACGCTCCTGCGTCCAGTGCCCACTGAATTTCTGTATTTCCCTCTTATTACCTTAAGTTTTGTTGTCAGATTGGCTCGCGTTATCTCCTCCTTCACATGAGGAAAGTCCTGTTTGGTCTCGGACAGGTATTGCTCCAAGAATTGGGCCAACATGTCGACATATTTGGACTGGCAAGATTCCCAGTCGACATTGTCTTGGGCTTTACTTGCCTTGTAGTCTAACACTACACGAATGAGTAACTCAACTTCGCTGTCTGTCCACACAAACGAACTTCGCGGCATGTTTGCTGTTTTGAAAGGAACGGGAAGTGGCTCGTGTTATTCGTTGGTGTCGATTCTGAGGATTTTCATTGGCTTACATGGCTTTATTCCTTTCCCTATACTGCCGCCCATAGGTTTGGCATAGTTATTATGGCGAGTTATTTATTTTATTGATGTAAATGACAAGTTTTTTGAAAACGATGTTGTGTGCACAATGTTATTATTGAAAACAGAGGGGGGGGGGATATTCGTTTCTCTAAATACCCGGCTATGTGTAAATGTGGCCTTAATACACAGGGTAAATGACAAACAAGGAACAAGTGACACTGGGGCTGGGGAACAGGTGCAACACATTAGGACTGGGCAGAGTAATCAAAAAAGGCGGGAAAACACAAAACAGGAAGTAAAACCAGACAAGACAAGACAGAAAACCAGACTATTAAAATAAAACAGGAAATAGAGCATATAAGGAACACTCAACACTACAACATAAAGATTCTTTAAAACAGTTTCAGATTTGTGAAAGCTTTATTGTATTCGTGAAAATGCAATAAGTGGAGATTTCACAGATTTATTCACATGCATGAAGGGAGATTTTTCAGTTTTTCCCATGTAGACCACATTGGACCAGGTCCAGATATAAACCGCTATTCCTAGACTTCTGAAATCAGGACTGTATTATCCCAAATAGGCTACAGATTCTTGAAACCACATTTTTAGATTTATGTGCATTTGTGAAAAGTTTTTTTTCAAATCAAAGAGCCTAAGGGGTATGACTGTTGGTAGTTGAAATTGGTTATGTTCTAAAAGGCCACATTGTTATTATTGTTCGGAACATTAAGCTAAGCTAACGTCAGTTGTTGCTGCAACAAGTGCCACATAAGTTATATTGTAAAAATAAAAGCTTAAATCTCTGGGGCGCTATAGTATTGGTTGTTGCCACTAAACTGTAGTAGCAGCAATGTCATTTACCAAGCAATGTAACGAAGCACAATCATTTCAACACAACAATATACACAGACCTACTACAATAATAGTCTCGCATTGCCAGACCTCCACAGCGCTGCAGAGTAGGTATGGCCCTTCCACACAACATTCCTGGTTTATTGGCATTTCTTTAAACCAATCACAATCGTCTTGGGAGGCACTAAGCTCCGGATGCAGCGGCCGGTACTCTGCAAATTATTCTTGGGAAGGCACTTGTTAAGGTGGAACAATTGCACTCGCAAAAGAAAACACCACATACAATATTAAATGAAGTTAACGGTTAACACAGTACAGTAACGTGAGCTATTTAAATTAACTGGATACATGATTAAATGTAATTTGCTCTTACCAGTGTATCACTGTACATATTTTGTCCATATCAAATCCCTGCAAAATAGGTTCCAAAATGTCC
Source organism: Gymnocephalus cernua (assembly GCA_023631565.1). NCBI lineage: Eukaryota > Metazoa > Chordata > Actinopteri > Perciformes > Percidae > Gymnocephalus > Gymnocephalus cernua. The sequence goes on along the minus strand of CM042441.1, from coordinate 28,121,988 downwards.
CAGTTATAGAGTAAATGGCGTAAATATAACCTTTGTAAATCTTTACAATCATTTCCTGAATGAACCAAGCAGGCCTGCCCTGTTGTATGAGCCATTTTCAGAGTGTAACGTTGCTTAAAAGGGTCCCTTTATTTTTGCTCGACTGGAATTTAAAGTTAACACAAAGAAAGCGGAAAATAAGATACATCCAGCGGAACTTAAAGGAATACCCCACCGTTTGTTGAAATAGGGCTTATCACGGTCTCCTCTAGATGTAGATAGGTGGGCAAACGCATTTTTTGTCTCAGTGCATGCATTGTCTCAGTCCGGCGGAGCCGCCGTTAGCTTAGCTTAGCGTAGTGAATGGAATCCTTTGTTGCTGTTAGCATGTCGCGAGTAAAAGTGAGCCAACAACAACAACAAAACAACCTAATTACTTCTTGTGGCCTGCGTATTCACAACAAGTACAAATAGCAACGCAAAATAAGACTAGACGATTTCCTAGGCATATATTGATTAGGGACTATATTGGGTGGAAGTGTCCCAAAGGTACTTTATTGTCACATACACATACACGTAGCGAAACTCATTCTCTGCATTTAACCCATCCCTCAAGGGAGCAGTGGCTCAAGGGAGCAGTGGCTCAAGGGAGCAGTGGGCAGCCATTTACAGCGCCTGGGGACCAACTCCAGATCGGAGCCATGATCACGGGCACTGACTGGAGAACCTTTCTACATGTTTTTGATATTCCAGTGTCACCAGATCTATCCCATAAATTAACTGTTGTCGATTTAGATTACTACAATAATAACAAATGTCAGTGTGCTTATGGTGTCATTGACCCACCAAGGCAAAATATCAGTACAGGTTTGGCTAATTTACACATGCATGTGTATGAATGGTCCACTCCATTCGCTGCTGTGTGGCAAAAACAAAAGCCGAGGACTCTGATTAATCCTGTGGCACGGTTTCCTCACCGTTTTACAAAACAGAAGGCGTGGATTGTGAATCTATGGGCATGGTTTACAAATCCTTGCACACAGTTTGCAAATCTGTGGGCATGGATTTACACATAGTTAAATTAACCTTTATATATTACAAATGAATAATATATAAACATAATTTATTAGGTCACAGGGTCGGTTAGGACAGACAATAGTAGTTTCGGACTGTGGAAAATGCATCAGTAGGGAGGACTTTTTGATACAACCACCCTCTTATCCATTGCATGCTGGGATACGCTCCAGAACCCTGCCACCATAAACAGGAGAAGCAATGCTATAGATCTCTTTCAAACACACACAAACACACACCCTGCTATCAGTCTTGTAAAATATTATTAATTGCAGTGTGGATGCAGCTATTAATCTCCCTGATCTTAGACCAGACCAGCATCGTGAAGGTGTGTGTGTGTGTGTGTGTGCAAACCAGACGCATCTGTCTCCAGTCTATTGATCCCACTGAGGTTGGTCATTATTACTAGGCTACTGTGGAGTGGAATGTTGAGATGTGTGTGTGTGTGTGTGTGTGTGTGTGTGTGTGTGTGTGTGTGTGCGTGCGTGCGTGCGCGTGTGTGTGTGTGTGTGCGTGTGTGCATGTGTGCGTGTGCCTCTATGGTGTGTACATGTCTGCTTCCACTCTGCCTGCCAATAAATCCAGAGGCCACATTGGCACTCAGCACTAATGAAGATGGCACTCTCTCTCGGTGTGTGTGTGTGTGTGTGTGTGTGTGTGTGTGTGTGTGTGTGTGTGTGTGTGTGTGTGTGTGTGTGTGTGTGTGTGTGTGTGTGTGTTGCCTGGATATGTCTGGAAGAAAAAAGGAGAGTTTTCTTGCTTGCTGATGAACATTCAAGATTGATTTATTTTTGTGCAGTGACAGCGCACCCCTACATTAGTGTATGTAAGATATTGGTAGGCTACTATAATTTGATTGGTGCTATATCTTTGTGGTCGGGCACTACATATAGCTATCATTTTAATTACAGTAATAAAACGGGCAGTTAACTAGCTGGTTACCAATATTTTTACATCTCTTGTGTGTTCTGTGCTAATGCTTCCTACGTGCGCACGTTCACACGCAGACATGCTAGGAAACATGCACTGTAAAGTTCACTGAACGATCCGAGACCTTATTATACATCCATGTCCCGAGACTCACTGACAACATTGTTTATGGTACGTTAAAACTAATGACACAGTATCCACTGCAGCTGTGAAGCGGATAATAAATCAACAAGTGGTAGTCCTCCCGGGAACTCTTTTGGTGCAAAGCCTAAGAGTAAATCTTCCTGGGAAACTGGAGGACGACTAACAGGCAGGGCACAGCGCCCTGAGATTTGTGATATGAACGGCTGGCCTGCATTACCATCCAGGCAGAGCGCCTCTTCTTCTTCTCCCTGTACTTAGTAGGACACAGCCGTGGACAGCTGCAAAAAGGAGAATTAGCAACAAAATGCATCCCCAACAACCGAATCTGCAAGTTGATAACAGATTTGCTACACTGCAGCAGGACCCTGGACCTTCATCTGACCTGGATTGTGTCTTATCGTCACACAGCAGGGTAAGGACTGAGAGCAATTAAAAAAGTAAAAAGCTACAGGGAAAGCCAACGACTGGGCCTCAAACTCTGATTGTAGTTGACTCTGCTGTAAAAGATGTAAAAAGCAGAAAAAACTGAAAAAATGGTGACAGAATCCCGGATATCGTGGCAGCACACCCAACTGTGAATAACATTATACTCAGAGCCGATCCGCCCTATACGCTCACTACGCAAGCTGCGTAGGGCCCCGCAAATTACTCGAGGCCCCGCCTCCCCCTCATGTCATAGCGCGTCAATTAATGTTTACAACATCCATGACAAAATTAAGCGAAACTATCCTTCTGGTCACGAAAAAAGGGAAAAAAAACACCATGAAAGTGAATTGCGGGAACAACAATCAGGTAAACTTGTGTTCTCTCCTCTCCAAGTTTGATGTCAGCAAAGTAAAGTTATGTTTATGTGCATTTCTATTGTGTTTGTTTCGGTCTTGCTAACCTAGCTGGGCAGGCAGGCAGTGCATCTCTGGTCTAGCTGCTAACGCCAGTCACTTCCAGGGCTGTGTTTTGTGACTTTGTGCCTGACAAAAGTGAGAGTAAAATACAATTATTTATTACGTTTGATAAACGACAAAGTGCAACGGTGTTTGTTTACTACAGCTCGGAAAAGATAAACGCGGCGGGTGTGTTATCATGCGTTAGGCGCGTGCATGAAATGAAACGCGCATTTTTCAAGCAGAAATATATGTGAAGACCAGACAGACGGTAGGCTACAATATATGGGCGTGAATGATGGCACTCCTCATCAAAGTACACATTATACATACTTTAAGACACTGATTATCTAGTCTCAGACAATGTGTAGTTAAAAACTAAACAACTGCACTAATTATGCGAGATGGAAAGTAATGTATTGACAATTTGACATTGATTTATAAGCTATATTGAATTTAAAATGTTGATTAGCTGGACATACTGGTCAATATGGATGCACATCCCTCAGTAAATAATAACCATAAATCAAGAATTGCTTGAACATGCATAATAATAAATAAATACAAACTTTAACATGCTATGGCAAGCCATTTTAGCTTTTATTCATTCACAGTTTATGCATTTTTGATATCAAGAATTCGATTTTTTACTATTTGCAAAGTGAATTCTTGATTATTTTTACTAGTAGGGCCCCTTATTTAATTTTTATCTACCAATGTCTATTTTTGATATCAGGAATTACATGTTCACTTGTAAAAAAAATTGTACTATTTACTACTTATTCTAGACAGTCCAAATAGTCTGGTGGTGCCCATACTGATGCCCAAAATGCCCAGGCTGTAGAGAGAACCAAAGTTAATCCCAAAAGCCAAAGTTCAGGGTTATAATTTATTATTTCCTTGTTATTTATGTTTACGTTAATATTCACTTATTTAATAATATTCACTTGTTATCTTAATATTATAGAAAATACTCTATTCAATAAATATTGTTTGGTTGAACCTCATTCTGTTCTATATTGTTGTACTTATTCTTTGACTGTTTTGTTTAAAGGAGGGAGGATTGTATTGGGAGCACTGAAGTGTCAGGTGTGACTGTGTGACTGTGTGGCAATGGCAAATGGTTTACATAGCTCACAGCATCACAGGTCAGGTAGAGGGCCCCTTAGCAGAATTTTGCTTAAGGCCCCAGGGAGGTCAGGATCGGCACTGATTATACTGCATATAGGGTCACATGATTTTGTAAAGCAACAGTCTGAAGTGCTGAAAAAGGACTTCATGGATCTACTGAAAACAGTCAGCTCCCTAAATGCGAGGGTGTTTATCAGAGGACCTCTACCGCCAGTCAGAAGAGGAGTTGAGAGATTCAGCAGACTGTTGGCACTGAGCACATGGCTTTCAACTGCGTGTACCGCTCATTCTCTGCAGTTCATTGACAATTTTGACATGTTCTGGGAGCGCAGACATCTTTTTAAGGCAGATGGACTTTTCCTTAACAAACCAGGAGTAAAGCTGTTCACCTCTAACCAACTTTACTTTCTGCGCCACACATCAGCTCCCTTGGCCAAGGACACGAGACAAGAGGAATCTAAACAAGAGGAAGACATAACAAAACAGGGCAGTAATCCACCACAGCCCCCGCCTGAGCAAAGATTTGACCATGGAAGACCACAGAGCAGAGATGAGAAATCTCAATCCCCCTCTTCACCCGTCCAACTCCCCTCAGACCCCCTCACCAACCCTGACGCCTTTGAGGATCCATACACCCCGCCCACGCCATCGCTCTCTCCACTCACCTTTTCCCCTCCTTCCCCCTGCCGCATGTTGGATTTCACTGACCAGATGAAGCAACTGGTAGTTGAAGGAACCAAATTTATCCCCCTTCCTTCTACCATCATTTGCCACCGGCCAAAAGTAGATACTGGAATCAAACTTACCTCCCTTCCTTCTCCCATCATTGGCCCCCAGCCAAAAGTTAAATGGCAGACACCACTGCCCACCCAAAGACGGCAGCTAACTCCTCCTCCCCAGACTGATAAGTATACTTGTGTACAAAATGCAGCAAGCTTTGTCTGATATGTGCCGGGTCCAGGCTGCACGCCTAGTGGCACTCATGACTCTTTTCAGGACAAGCCTGGGCCCTGTGTATTAAATCCTTCTTCAATTTATGTTGTGATAGGTAATAGAAAAAGAACGATAAATCCGCTAAGTAAGAACAAGCATTTATCAGCAAACCTCGCAAATTTAGCATTCATTCCTCATCAGCCAACGCCTATACCAAAAATTGAGACGGATAAATATTTTAACACACTAACACTAGCCTTACTAAACGTCAGGTCTTTGGCAGGAAAATCATTTTTAATCAATGATTTTATTATTAAGCACAATCTGGATTTTATGTTTTTAACTGAAACCTGGTTGGACCATAATAACAGTGGTGGTGTTCTCATTGAGTCAGCTCCCCCTAACTTCAGTTTTATGAGTGAGCATAGAGTGAATAAGAAAGGAGGTGGAGTAGCCATTTTGTATAATGACTCATTCTATTGTACTCAAATATCTTATGGAAATTTTGCTTCTTTTGAATATGTGACTCTTCAGCTAAAGTCCACCCCCCGAGCTATATTTCTAAATATCTACAGACCACCGAAATACTGTGCAGCTTTCTTCGATGACTTTACTGAACTGCTATCTATAATCTGTATTAACTTTGACTGTGTAATTATTGCTGGTGATTTTAACATTCATGTGGACAACCTGCAGGATAGAGGGACCAAAGAACTGTGTTGTGTTTTTGAGAACTATGGACTGACTTAGCATGTGACGGAACCCACGCACAATAAGGGGCACACTCTGGACTTGATTATCTCCAAGGGTTTGAACATTTCCAAGGTTGTGGTGACTGACGTTGCTCTCTCTGATCATTCATGTGTTTTCTTTAACAGCACTATCTCGGTGCCCAAAAGTGTCCAAACTAAGGTAATCAGAAAACGGTATATCACTGAAAACACCAGTGAAACATTCATTCAACTTTTCTCCTCCACACCTGCCCTCACTGGGGTCTCAGTCAATGAGCTTGTAGATAATTTCAATTTTAAAATTACAAATGTTATTGATGCCATTGCTCCCACTAAGGTCAAAGCTGTCTGTAGTAAGAAAAGATCTCCATGGAGAAATGTCATACAGGTAAGAACAGAAAAAACAGAGTGTCGAAAAGCTGAACGCAGGTGGCGAAAAACTAATCTCCAGGTCCACTATAACACCTATAAAGAAAGACTTCACATTTATAATTTGGAACTGAGGAATGCTAGGTGGTCCTTCTTCTCTGACATTATCGCCAGAAACAATAATAATTCACGTGCTCTGTTTGCTACTGTTGATAGGTTAACAAACCCTCCAGTACCAGTAGCATCTGAACTTTTATCTACCAAGGCCTGCAATGATTTTGCCTCCTTTTTCGAAGACAAAATTCAGAAAATTAGACTAACTGTCAGTGCCTCCATATCAAGTAAGGGATATGTGTTGCCACACTGTCAAGGCAAAACAAATTCCAATATCACACAATTTCATATGATCAACCATAAAAACCTGGAGGACATTATACAACATCTGAAAACCTCCTCCTGTTGCCTTGATATTCTACCAACAGGCCTTTTCAAAAATGTTTCAAATTGTATGTCTTCTGATCTTTTACAGATTGTAAACACGTCTCTACTCTCAGGTATCTTCCCAAAGGCCCTGAAAACTGCAGTCATCAAGCCACTTTTAAAAAAGAACAATCTAGACATGGCACTACTGAGCAACTATAGGCCGACATCTAACCTTCCATTCTTAAGTAAAATCATTGAAAAAGCGGTTTTTCAACAACTCAACCTTTTCTTGTCACTAAACAATGGTTTTGATGCCTTCCAGTCGGGTTTTCGACCACACCACAGCACTGAGACAGCTCTTGTTAAAGTATTTAATGATATCCACTTAAACACAGATAGTGTCAAAACTGCAGTCTTAGTATTACTTGATCTCAGTGCTGCATTTGACACGGTCGACCATGACATATTACTACACCGATTAGAAAACTGGGTTGGCCTTTCTGGCTCAGTCCTAAACTGGTTTAAATCCTATTTAAAGAATAGGGACTACTTTGTTTCTATAGGTAATTATACATCTGAGCATACAAATATGACGTGCGGAGTTCCCAAAGGCTCCGTTCTGGGGCCTCTTCTGTTTAACATCTACATGCTTCCACTGGCTCAGATTATGGAAAACAACAAAATGTTACCACAGTTATGTGGACGACACACAAATTTACATAACCTTATCGCCAGGAGACTATAGTCCTATACAAACACTGACTAAGTGCATTGAACAAATTAATGACTGGATGTGCCAGAACTTTCTTAAATGAAATGAAGAAAAAACTGAGGTGGTTGTTTTTGGAGCAAAAGAGGAACGATTAAAAGTCAGCCCTCAGCTTCAAACGACAATGTTAAAAACAACAGACAAAGCCAGAAATCTTGGTGTAATTATGGACTCAGACCTGAATTTCAGACAATTACAAAGTCATCCTATTACCAGCTTAAGAATATATCAAGGGTAAAGGGACTTATGTCTCAGCAGGACTTGTCAAACTTGTCCATGCTTTTATCTTCAGTAGACTGGACTACTGTAAAGGTGTCTTTACAGGTCTCCCTAAAAAATCAATCAGACAGTTGCAGCTGATTCAGAACGCTGCTGCTCGAGTTCTCACTAAGACCAAGAAAGTGGATCACATCACTCCAGTTCTGAAGTCTTTACACTGGCTTCCTGTGCCTCAGAGAGTTGATTTCAAAATACTTTTGCTAGTTTATAAATCATTAAACGGTTTAGGTCCAAAATACATTTCTGACCTGCTAGTAAACTACGAACCACCCAGACCTCTCAGGTCATCTGGGACAGGTCTGCTTTCTGTCCTCAGGGTCAGAACTAAACAGAGAGAAGCAGCATTTAGTTTCTATGCTCCACACATCTGGAACCAACTTCCAGAAAATTGCAGGTCCGCTGCAACTCTCAGTTCTTTTAAATCAAGGCTGAAGACCTTTCTTTTTGGTGTTGCCTTTTGTTAAATGACTATCCATTTCTTATACTTTCATTGCTTGTTTTATCTGCTTTTATATAACTGTTTTTAACTGCTCTTTAATGTTTAATTTCTTATAAGGCACTGTAACTTTGATTATTGTATTTTGATTGTCTTCATGTAAAGCACTTTGAATTGCCCTGTTGCTGAAAAGTGCTAAAGCTGCCTTGCCTTGCCTTGCCTTAGCAACACGGAGCTGCTGCAGCTAATGCATAGCTCCCACTTAGCTAAAACGGCAATTATGGGGGCATAAGCTAAATAGTGCCTTTGTGTATCTTAACAGACACAAAATGCAATTAAAATGTCTGTGTAACATGAACAGGGCCCTTACATGACAACCAGATGTGTTTTCAACATTCACCTACCCTGTTAGCTGCTAGCTAGCTAGCTGTCATCTGGGACGAGAGAGTGTGTTCAGTCAGGCTTCGGTAATTATCATCATGCAGTAGTCCCGTGTGTATTTGTAGCATATATATGGATATATGATATATATCCGTTTTGTGTGCGATCCATCTGGCGTCAGAGAGTAGGATTCTTTGCTGTGGGGATCGGTGTGGTAGTTTCCGACCGGTGGCCTTGCTTCTGCTTCACTCCTCACTTTCCACGGCCGACAACAATCACCCGAGCGCCCGCTGGTCGTGGCTGTCTCCAGTGGACCGGTGATGCCTTTGTGGCGCAATTTTTTTGTTTATTCCCCCTCAACTCTTGTGAGGCCAGTTCTTCGTCTGTATACTCGGGTTCAAATAAATAAGGACAACCATCAAACTCAAATGCCTCTTCCATGTGTTCAATATCTTCTGTATTCTCCATTGTTACATTACTCCAAGCTTCTCCGCTCTTCAGTCTTCACACACTACACTGTACGCTCCTCCGACCTACACACTGTTATTTACCTTTTTCTTGCTACAACTGAATTCCCACGGGACTTTAGGATGAGACTGCAGCTAGCCGTCTACAGTTTTTTACTGAACAAGGCACTGGCATAATTCTGCCCGTTTCCATGTAGTTACATAGTCACTAATTTGCTAATAACTACTACAGCGCTCAATTACCTATTTTTGAGGGGGAATAAACACAAAAATTTCGCCGCAAAGGCATCACTGATCCTCTGGAGGACAGCCACGACCAGCGGGCGCTCGGGTGATTGTTGTCAGCATTGTTGAAAGCAGAAGCAAGGCCGCCGGTCGGAAACTACCACATCGATCCCCACAGCAAAGAATCCTACTCTCCGACGCCAGATGGATCACACACAAAATGGATATAAATCATATATATCCATATATATGCTACAAATACACATGGAACTGCTGCATGATGATTATTACCGAAGCCTGACTGTACACAGTCACACCTAACAGGGTAGGTGAATATTGAAAACTCATCTTGTTGTCATGTAACGGCCCTGTTCATGTTACACAGACATTTTAATTGCATTTTGTGTCTGTAAAAATACACAAAGGCACTATTTACCTTATGCCCCCATAACTGCCGTTTAGCTAAGTGGGAGCTATGCATAAGCTGCAGCAGCATACCCCCGGACCCCACAAGAGGGCCACAAGATAACTTTTTGTCATGAGGGTCCACCGAGTCTACATGCAAAATTCTGTGCAGATGGGACTCATGCTCTAGTGGGAGTTAGAAAAAGTAGGTTTAGCATATATTGCGACTTTGCTAATTATAAAAAAAAAAAAAAAACAGCGCCATCTAATGGAAAATTTACGCCAAATTTGGCACAGAGCCACAATGGCCCATGGGGAACAATTGTGTCTAGTTTTGTGTCAATCGGAATAAGTGTTACCAAATACCCAAAAGTTCCTATTTTGACTGCTACGTACAGGAAGTTGTTCCTCTATATTTTGCGCATTTTTTAGATTATCAGATTATTATAACTTTTTGTCATGAGGGTCCACAGCTTTTACATGCAAAGTTTCGTGCAGAGCAGACTGACGGCCTAGGAAGAGGTTGCAAAAGTAGCATGACAATTGCATTATCGCGATTTTTCTAAAAAAGATCTTACCTCTAAACGGGTGTGTCCTAGGCAGTGTGATTCAGCTTCATTCAAGGGACGCATGGATGTATAACTTTTGAATGTATGATATGTAATGTATGAGTTATAGATCAAAACGCATCTATGTTGATTATAGCTTTGCTTAGATTAATACGTGAAAAATGCATGAAATTCAAAATGGCCGACTTCCGGTAGGACATACAGTATGTTTGTATTGATGAGATCAATGTGTGTACCAAATGTTGTGAATATCAGAGCAACTATGTCCAAATAAAGGCCTTCCACACATTAGAGGGCGCTATGGAGCCAGCTAAACCCTCATGAACGAAATGGCGGTATAATCTCGCAATGTCACAGGTTTTGATGTGAGCGCCAAATTTGGTCAGTTTTCGATTATATTAAGGGTGTCAAAAATGCGGTTCCATGCATCCTAAAGTCCTCAAAAATGTCTTCTTAAAATGAAAATGAATGCACAAAATCCAAGACAGGTGACTTCCTGTCGGGCGAAATGTTTTCAAAAAATTATACATGTTTTCCATCAACAGCAAAGGAACTTTATGCGCTATGGAGCACGCTGGTCACGCCTGAGCCCAATCACTGCAGAACTTTGCAATATTCACCAGGTCTGACATATGTGCCAAATTTGGTGAGTTTTCCAGTATTTTAAGCCCCTCAAAAGTGTGATTGCGCAGCAGAAAAATAATAATAATCCTTACAAAAACAATAGGTTCCTCAAACATTGGGTCCTGAACAGAGGTTCCTTTATCCAGTCCCTCCAGAAAAACGCAATTATGCGATCGCAGAATTCAATGCATAATCAGACAAAGTCCGCATATTTATGTGGGGGCTGCAACAATCACAAAAAAACTCTTTTCTGGAGGGACTGTTTATCCTTCAGATGAAGGTAAACTGCTGAGTCTTGACATGAGGCATTGGCTCTTCTTTGTTTGGCCATGCGTTTTTGTATAACGGTTGTTTCGTTTCCCCAATATACATGTCTGTGCATTCCTCACTGCATCGGACAACATATTATAGATTACTTTTCTTGTGTTTGGGTGTGCGCTCTTTAGGGTGGACCAGTAAGTCTTATTCGTGTTTTGCTTTTACTGTTGTTGACACTAAATGTATTAAAGTGCCCATATTATGAAAAAATCGCTTTTTCTGGGATTTGGTTTGTTATTTTGTGTCTCTGGTGCTTCCACACGCATACAAACTTGGAAAAAAAAACATCCATGTTGTTTACCTAGCTACTGAGCATGTGCGACTCACTACATAGATGGTAAAGAAGTACGATGTCTCACTCTGTTGCTAAAACAGAGAGCTGAACACAGGCGGAAAAGAGGGTGAAAAGAGAAGCTGCAGCAATGTGCAGTACAACAAAAATATAGTGTTTTTTTAAAATTAAACCATGTAAACCTATTCTCGTACAACATCAAAATACAATTATGAACCTGAAAATGAGCATAATATGGGTGCTTTAAGTTAACTGTTAACACAATACAGTGACGTGGGCTATTTAAATTAGCTGGATACATGGTTAAACGTAATTTGCTCTTACCACTATATTTGTCATGTGTACTTTCACACGCCAAATGACAGCTTTATCAAGGAAATGTACTTCCGTTAATCCAGAATAGCGGAGCCCTAAAATGGAAGTAGCCGGCTTGGCTGGCATAAGTCTCTAGTGCACCTGCTCAAGGTGCCCCATCGTAATTTATTAACGTAGCCCACTGTAGTAACATTAAACTGGATTGTTTGATATTGAAATATATCAATAAATTAGGTCTCTGCTGTATTACTGTGTTGCCAAAAGGCATGTAATCAATGAAAACATTATGCCGTGTGGCAGAAACAGTAACAGTATTCCTGTTCCCTCGTATACTTTGACATTTTATGATTTGCAATTACTATTGAGTCTATCTTCTGGTGTTTCCCGTGTTTTGACGGAAGTTTCAGTAACTAGAGGGGTCAAAAGGTATATGACGCTACTGACAGGTGACCAAACGAAACGTCCCGTGTCATTGAATTTAATGAATTGAATAACAGATCTCTCTGCGTTTGAACATTGTTGGAAATGGTGGATAATGTAAGTACACAACTCAACATAGTTATAGTCGTTTTTAGACATTTTAATGCAGAATATTACATATTATACCTTTAAAGTGAAAAGATATGATTTATTAGCACAGTGTAATTACATTTACTTAACATCTGTTCAAGGTGGAGCTTTCAACTCTAATTTAATCCTGGATAGTTTAATGAATAATAATGCATCATATTTTAATTGTGATATTTTGTGAGAAAATCTGAATTTGCAACGTAAATAGTAACATTTCTCTGCCAGGTAAATGTAGTAGTACATTGTTTTACTCTGAAGTAGAAGTACACATTAAGCTAGTAGTATACAGTTGAGTTGCTTTAGGGGTTATTTATTATTATTTATTAAGTTATTTCGGGGTACAATGACTTTTGAGAAAGCTGCAACAGCGATACCGGAAGCCAAACAATCGGCCATTCTGAAAAAGGCATGTTTAGCACGGGCTTGGGTTTGAGCTTCTGGTTAGCTTGCTTCACCAAGGAAAAGTAAGGCTACCTTTAGATGCATCTGCTATTTTTTCTCATGCACTGTTATCTTGTGATAATGACTTATTAATTCGTTATCTCGATATAACAAAGTTTGTTTTGTCAAGATTTTTTGTTTTGTTTTCTCGAGATGTTTTTTTTTTATGTATTTTTTTTGCCTAAGACACCCTTCCATTTAACCCAGGGAATGGGGATCCATAAGCGCATAGAGGTCTGCCGTTTCTCCCTCCTCTTCTCCGGTCAAATACTCAGGAAAAATCCCACCATGACACCCTTCCATTTAACCCGAGGAAGGAGCTCCATGGGTAGAGGTTTTCCGTTTTTCCCTCCTCTTCTCCGGTCAAATACTCGGGAAAAATCCCACTAAAACAGCCTTCAATTTAACCCGGAGAAGAGGAGGGAGAAACGGCAGATTGCTATCCGCTTTTGGAGCACCATTCCCCGGGTTAAATGGAAGGGTGTCTTAGGCAAAAACAAAAAAATCTCGAGAAAACAAACTTTGTTATATCGAGATAACGAATTAATAAGTCGTTATCACGAGATAATAGTGCATAAAAAAAAAAAAAAAATCCATGGCCGTTCTCGGCTTCCGTACTAAGGATTCACTGTGCCACATGTATTTTTAATAGGGCTGTCAAAATTATGCGTTCATTTTGATTAATTAATCTGAGAAAAAATAGCGCGTTAAAGATGAAACATCGCTGCACGTGACGCTAGTTAACACTACACTCAACAGCAGGTAACGTTAGCCTACGGCTAGCTAGCAGCTGTATTAAACACGATTAAAATGCTGACAGCTAACGCTAAATGGTGTAAAGTTTGACTGTATTTCACTCACTGTAGAGGATTCCGACACTTCTGCAGCTGCAGCCGCAAAAACACAGACAGAGACGGTGCGTTCAATGAAACTGGTAACCTACAGCCTCGTGGTGCATTCAAAGTTGTTGTAAAATCTGGTGGATGTTTTTGTCGTTCAACAGCAATTTACTAGTGAAATAACCCTATTCCTGAAGCACTTTTGAATTTATTTCCTCAGCTTATTAGGTCATATTGTTGATTGTTATGGTCATTATTTGAACAGTGAAAATAATAATAAAAAGAATAGTTTAACTTTAATGTCAATAATGCAATCAATTACTCATTGATTCATTTGAATTGAAATATTTAAAATACATTACATTACATACATTAATACATACATTAATTCATTCGATAACATTTTTTAATCAATTGACAGCCCTAATTTTTAACATTAAAACATGATTCATAAAATCATGCCAACAACATTAGGCTATTTTAATAGCTTAGTATTCTGTGCGAAAAGGTATGTATAGATGTTATAGGCCGCCCTACATGTTATTGTAGGCCCAGTTTAAAGGGGCGCTATCCAGTTTTGGCCATTTCTTCGCTGTTTTTCCGCTTTTTGCTCGCAGGTTTCTCTATAGCTTCGGAATAGATATTTCACAGCTCCTATGTTTACTTGTGTCTGACTCACTCGGTCAGTCTGCCGTTTCCTCTTTCTCTGTTCCTCCGACAATGCTTTCCTGCAATGCTTTTTTTTTTTTTGCTGGCTTAGCCATGACAATAGTGTGAAAAACTCCATTGCTACCTTGTTAGCCGGTTCTTGAATGGTCGTATGTGTGCAGTGCCGTGAAGCAATTCGTTAGATCGCGAGACTTGATATCACGCTATACTTCCTGACGCTGAGGCCGGCAGCTCGCCGGCCGAAAGTTGCAAGGGTGGTTTTTACGCCCACAGACGCTAGGGAGAAGCGAAATAACCACCATTCAACTCGAAAAAAGTCAAATAACCATTCCAATGAGTTGCCCCACTACATCACAATTGTACCTGAAGTGCCAAGGACCTTATGACATTATTTTCTATGCATGTTTGCCTTTATTAGATAGTGACAGTGTGAAAGATGAACAGGATAATAGGGGGGAGAGAGGGAGGGGGCTATGACAGGCAACAAAGGTCCCCGGCAGAATTCAAATTGGAACTTGGTTATGTGGTACGCACCTTAACCACCAGGCTATCAGCACACCCCGATATTCTTTAATTATAATGTGTTAAATGACCGAAAAAATGCAGACATACAGCAACCTAGAGTCAGGTAGTACTGTTTTGCCATTTTTCCACTTTATAGTATGGCGCTGCTCGACTCAACTTAAATTGTTGGTACTTTACTCTTTTTGTTTTCCACTGTGGATAGTATCCTCTCATTGTAGGCAGGACTCTCAGCTGATGGCCAGAGCAATTCTGCGTGAAACTGCCTTGTGTACATCTTAGTTTTACCGGTTGCCATGTTTTAAAATCTGGGTCGAGTGAAGAAATAATTGCGATCGCTATTGACAGTATCTTGGCTATTGAAAAATTGCAGGTTCATGCAGGATGTCCCGCGTAATGCTAGTGACAATTCTCTCTGAACAATCAGTGGTCTGCAGTGTTTTAACTCCAACCTTTTAGTATCGGCTCAGCTCGCGTAGAACAACGACCAAGGTGGTACCAAAAAAGAGCAAGTTAAAGGGATATTTCACCGCTGGAATATGCCGCTGAATAAGATTTTCTTTAAATTGGGTCACTTATGTAGCAGAAATGTGAAGGCCGAGAATAGCCAGAAAATGTGTTTTTGGCTCATCTGGATGAAAGACACCAAATCCCAGAATGCACTTCGCTTCGCTGCTTTGAGTCCACTCCCAAGCCACACCTACCGCTTGACAGACAGACAAGACAGTGAGGCATTCAACTCAACTCAATGTGTTTTATTGTCATTTCAACCATATACACAAAACAACATTTCATCGTGGCTCAAGTGGTGTTAAACATTTAAAATATATAAAAACGACATTATATAAAAACGACATAGGAAACAGGCTACCTTTAGTGCACACACATTATAGGCTCCATAAAGTTCAGCTAACGCATACTAGCATTAGCGCTTAGGCTGTAAACACCGAGTATAAACAGAGCCGTGAATTAGCGTGGAATGTCGAATGGTCGCCATGTAACAGTCACAAACTCCAGCGGTTAGCAGTTAGTTGGATACAAATCACCACATTTCTGCACCAGTCCATGTTAACACAGCCCACCTTCACGGGTCTCTTACCCGGCGACAGAGCATCCCTAGCTCGGAGGGCTAGCAGGCCTGGTAGCTGGACAGTCCGGTACACTGTTGTTCAGCCATGTTTCCATAAAAACAAAAAACACAGCAGTCTCTGAACTCGCGTTGGGAGTTTCGTTGAAGTTGGATGTAGCCCAGTTTGTTGTTTAATGAACGGACACTTGCAAGCAGGATTGATGGGACAGGTAGCCGGCTAGCATTAGCTTCCCAGCTAGCCGATGAGGATGTCCACTTCACCGGCTCGGGGCATCGAGCGACACTGCTGGTCTCCGTGCTGGTCTCCGTGCTGGTCTCCGTGCTGGTCTCCGTGCTGGTCTCCGTGCAGGCGAAGCTCTCGTAGTGTGCTGATTATTCCATCTGTAATAACGTTTCCTGCATATTCTCCGATCTGTACCGATGTATCCCGGTGGTACACATGTGCGGTAGTTTGAATGCACATCATTTTGTAAAAGTTTGCTGCTGAGAAGAGAGAGCCCTGTTTAGCAAAGAATCAAGATGGCTGACATTTCGTTTTTTTCCGGCTGAGATCGGCTCGCTTCGGGTGATGGGCGGGTTGAAAACATGCGGAAGTAGCTCCTACTACTGGCTGTAGTCTTTTGCCTCTGGCCAAAACCACTGACGCAAAAATCATCATTTTGCGTCATTGGAGGAATGTTTTCCATACCCCCAATGCAGAGATCTCTCGTCTCAGGGGGACATGAGGGAGGGAAGCACGGTCATTCAGAAATACTACCGGGTTTCTACTGATACAAAGCTGAATGCTAAATCGGTGAAGTATCCCTTTAAGTAGAGTAAAGTCAAGCTATACCATGCATTGAAAAAAAGTGCTTTGTTACTTGTGTTGTTTGGTTGTTTATTTACTGGGTAAAAAATAATGCCACGTGTAGTATGCAGTGTGCACATCGACTGTATAATTGGATATTTGTGGTGGTTGACTCTGCAGTTGACTTTTATAGAACTTAATTCATCTTGGGGAAAATGTTTAGAGCCAAAGATGCTCAGTATACATTGTAAAATACATATATACATACTGTAGTCTACAGACTCACAGAGAACATGGGAACAGAAATAAACAGTGGCTTGAGTTGCATTGGAAATGTTCAGATACCGATACCAGTATCTGAAAAGCCTCCAAAATGCTGGTATCGGTATTGGCAAGTAATTGAGTTTATGCACCGATCCGATACCATGTGAGGCCCTGAAGAAAATCTACTTTAAAGTAGTTTATTTATGTTCTTTTTCCGTTATGACTGACTGCCAAACTGGACAATAAAAAAAGTTCTATGGCGTTCATTGTTTGTGTTTGTTCATGTTTCACAAAAGGTTTAACCTGAGCTGGTACTCGTCATCAGACAACACGCAAGTTCAAGTATCGGAATTGGTTTTGGGAAAGAAAAAATGGTATTGGACCATCTCTAGTATACACACATACACATGCTCCCAGATAAAAAAGAAAGAACGTATACCAAAACTATACCAAGACCCAAACTAAATTAAATCAAAATAAATTCTTAAAGTCTATGAGCATTCAGTCTCCCAAACCAAAGTACACTTTGTTATGTCTTATCTTCTGGCGCTCTCTGCGGCTATGGAGTGTAAAGAAATGAGCTATGTCTGGCCCTCTGCCTGCGTGTCTCTCTCTAAGTCTCTATAGAGAAATCTATAATTCTTTTACAGGATAAAATGAATATTTATAAGCAGTGCTTTCGAGTAAGATCAGCCAATCAGCTGACAGCATGGAAGACATAAATCAGCTGACAGCATGCCTCCTCTTTTCAGTGGTGGCAGTAAATTGCACTGAATTATTGATATTTACATTTTTACATTTAGCTGACGTTTTCATCTGGAGGAAGTAAAATGGTGCAGTAAGCTGCTGTTACTAGTTGGACAATGTTAGACAAAACTAGAGGGTGCAAGGTTTCAATGAAGACAGGTAAGTTGAAATTTCATTTTATTTTTTGCAACACAACTCACAACAGGAGTTATCTCAGGACACTTTCAAATATAGTAGGTTTAGACCACACTCCATAATTTAAAAAGTCCCAACAATTTCCCACGAGCAAGCAATTGGTGCGACAGTGGCAAGGAAAAACTTCCTTTTTACAGGCAGAAACCTCAGACAGACCCTGGCTCTTGGTGGGTGGCCATCTGCCGTTGCTGGTTAAGACACAAAGACACTGATACAGATATACAAAAATATGATTCATATTTAATTATAGTACCAATAAAGACAACAGAACTATGACTACAACTAATAGTAGTAGCAGTGCAGGGCGTAGCAGGGCATTGAGCAGGACCACAGCAGCAGCTGCAACCACGATTTAGGTGCCACCCCAATCCCTTTCACCTATTACATAATTAGTTGGGTGTATAACATCAATTCCATGACCATTCTCTGGCTAAGATGTTTTGATGATTGATTTGACATCTATGGACCTGTTATGAAAAATTAAGCCACCAGGTCACTCCCAAACATTTCGGGATTTTTTGCTAGAGGGCCAAATCCAAGATGGCCGCCGGCTACCAGCTTGAAAAATTAACTTTTAAACCAGAGCACCTAGAGTCATGTATGAAGACACTTTTTCGTATAAGTTTTACATTACAACATAATTTTGACCCAGAAATCCAAGATGGCCACCATCTAGGAGAGTGAAAACGTATCTTTTGAACGGGAAGGGATGACATTTTTTAGTGAACCTTCTGTATAAAAGACACCTTTTAAATTGTACTTTTAAAACTATATTTGATAATTTATTGTATGACGTCACAGCGGGTTGGTCTGAGTCTCGCATTGCCAGACCTATGTAATTTCCCCACTGGGGATTAATAAAAAAAAGTATAAATGTAAGTATAAGGTCTGGCCATTCCACACAACATTCCTGGATGGGAGAAAAATGTGCTCTGGTTTACTGGCATTTCTTTAAACCAATCACAATCGTCTTGAGCGGCACTAAGCTCCGGAAGCAGCGATTTCACTTGGGCTTTAAACGTTTGCTCTTCACAATAGTCTCGGGAAGGAACTTGTTTAAGTGGAACATTTGCACCTAGCAAAAGAAAACACCACATACAATATTAAATGAAGTTAACTCACACAATACAGTAACGTGAGATATGATATAACAGTATATGAGCTGCATACATGGATAAACATAATTTTCTCTTATCACTGTATTGTTATGTGTATTTTGTCCATAACAAATAATCACCAATCAGACTGAAAACATCCCAGTTAGAGAGTAAATGCCATAAACATATGTACAACTTTACAATCATTCCCCGAACGAACAAAGCAGGCCTGCCTGTTGCACAATCCAAATTTTCCTTAAAATGTGCCAATTTCAGCCTGTAACGTTGAGGGTCGGGTTAATGTTGTTCAATTCGACCAGAGTTAAATGGTAACTCGGAGAAAGCGGAAATGAGGGACATCTGGCGGCAACTGAACAATTCCGTATACCACCGTCGGTATAAACTACGCTGACAATAATCATTGTCTATTTATACACCTGTGCACCTGCATGGCGGATGCTAGAGAAGGGGTAGGTTGGGTTCTTACATTTTATATTGACCACAAACGCAATTTTTACTGCATCCATGTTCACCTTCACACAGTATTTTTCATGTGCTACTGGATTTTGTCATTTTTGTATTTTCTTGTTTTGAAATGGACAATAAATCTTTAAAGGCATATCCCGGAGTGGAACTGGATTATTCAAACAGCGCATCATACAGTGTTGATTGATCCCTATCGCAGCCTCTCAGCGGCTTATGGTAGTGTCAAAGAAGATGCTACACCTGCTAGTATAAAAATGTTCATTTACATTTTTTTATGTATTTCTAACATGATGTCATACATAGTGTATCTACGGTGGCCCTGAGAGGCCACAACACGCAACATTAAGAAAATGCACACAAATAGATCACACAACAATAAGAAAACACAAGCAAATAAACCACAGTACGCAACAATAAGAAAACACACGCAAATAAGAAAACATGCAAATAAACCATAGCACGTAACAATAAGAAAACACATGCAAATAAACCACAGCACGCAACAATAAGAAAACATGCAAATAGCCCACAACACAACGGAAGTGTTTCCAGGGGACACTTTGAAGTGATGCACATGTGGCTCTCTATCACTCTGGTTGAGGCCAATGATGTATTAAGAGAACTGGATACAGTGTTCGGTGGGAAGCCCCATTCTTTCCAATGAGAGTGCTCAAAAGCGCATAAAGCAAACATGGAACTCGGATCTTCCGCATTGTTGGCCCATGACGTCACGATGGACACGCGCACTAGCAACAATTTGTTTGTGTTGTCGTAGCAACTGGTAGCAACATGCTCATTCATGAGCTTCTCTCTCATGTCTCTTACAAGTGGCGAACTCATGAACTCGCCGTTTTCATTGTCTAAAATATTCACTAGTTAGTTAAACATTGTGTTTGTTTAAAATATATAAAAACTACATTATATAATAACGACATACGAAACAGGCTACATTTAGTGCACACACACGTTATAGGCTCCGTAAAGTTCAGCTAACGCATACTAGCATTAGGCTTGGTGGGCTGTAAACACAGAGTATAAACACAGCCGTGAATTAGCGTGGGATGTCGAATGGTCGCCATGTAACAGTCACAAACTCCAGCGGTTAGCAGTTAGTTGGATACAAATCACCCCATTTCTGCACCAGTCCGTGTTCACCTTCCAGCTCACCTTCATACAGAGCATCTCTAGCTCAGATCGTCGGAAGGCTAGCAGGCCTGGTAGCTGGACAGTCCGGTTCACTGTTGTTCAGCCATGTTTCCCACGAAAGCACAAAACACAGCAGTCTCTGAACTCGCGTTGGGAGCATCGTTGAAGTTGGATGTAGTCCAGTTTGTTGTTTAATGAACGGACACTTGCAAGCAGGATTGATGGGACAGGTGGCCGGCTAGCGTTAGCTCGCTCTGGATGTGCCTTTTCCCCGGCTAGCGTTAGCTTCCCACCTACCCGGCTCGGGGTACGCTGGTCCCCGTGCTGGTCTCCGTGGCAGGCGAAGCTCTCGTAGTGGGCCGATTATTTCGTCTGTAATAACATTTCCTGCATATTCTCCGATCTGTACCGATGTATCCCGGTGGTACATGTGCGGTAGTTTGAATGCACATCATTGTTGTAAAAGTTTGCTGCTGAGAAGTTCTCTTAATACATCCATGAGAGAGAGCCATAGACAGTAAAAGAAGCTCGGATTGTCGGAGGGCTAGCAGTCCTGGTAGCTGGACAGTCCGGTTCACTGTTGAGCAAAAAACACAGTCTCTGAACTCGCGTTGGGAGCATCGTTGAAGTTGGATGTAGTCCAGTTTGTTGTTAAATGAACGGACACTTGCAAGCAGGATTGATGGGACAGGTGGCAGGCTAGCGTTAGCTCGCTCTGGATGTGCCTTTTCCCCGGCTAGCGTTAGCTTCCCACCTAGCCGACGACGAGGATGGGCTCGGGGTACGCTGGTCTCCGTGCTGGTCTCCGTGCTGGTCTCCGTGCTGGTGCAGGCAAAGCTCTCTTAGTGGGCCGATTATTTCGTCTGTAATAACGTTTCCTGCATATTCTCTGCTCTGTAGCGATGTATCCCGGTGGTACACGTGCGGTAGTTTGAATGTCCATAATTGTTGTAAAAGTTTGCTGCTGAGAAGATAGAGCAGAGCCCTGTTTAGCGAGGATTCAAGATGGCTGTTTTTTTCGGCTCGGCTCGCTTTGGGCGATGGGCGGGTTTAAAACATGCGGAAGTAGGTCCTACTACTGTTTGTAGTCTTTTGCTCTGGCCAAAAAATCTTCCGATGACGCAAAAATCGTCATTTTACGTCATCGGAAGATTTTTTCCGGACCCCCCAATGCAGATATCTCCTGTCTCAGGGGGATATGAGGGAGGGACGCACGGTCATTCAGAAATACTACCGGGTTTCTACTGATACAAAGCTGAATGCTAAATCGGTGAAGTATCCCTTTAATACAGCCATGCTAGCTACCCCTGATGTTAGCAGCTAGCTAGCTAGCCGATAGCCCCACCAGTTTGGGAAACGCTAATGACGTTACATCCATGTAACAGGCTTTAAGCATATATACATCCTTTAGATGTATCATAAATTCATAATATAATACCATGGATGTATTAATAGAACACATGGTGAATTACAACATTAGCTATATATCCATTATTACAGCTAGCTACATGACCTCGGGAGAACAGTCATGTGAGCGGGCGGGCGCAGTCCCGTGGGTCTGCTCGCATCCATTATGCGCATTCATCATGCCTACTTTAATTATTCTGGATTCGCTATTATCCATACATCCATCGTCGTCCGCTTATCCGTGGTCGGGTCGCGGGGGGAGCAGCTCCAGCAGGGGACCCCAAACTTCCCTTTCCCGAGCCACATTAACCAGCTCTGATTGGGGGATCCCGAGGCGTTCCCAGGCCAGGTTGGAGATGTAATCCCTCCACCTAGTCCTGGGTCTTCCTCAAGGTCTCCTCCCAGCTGGACGTGCTTGGAACACCTCCCTAGGGAGGCGCCCAGGGGGCATCCTTACCAGATGCCCGAACCACCTCAACTGGCTCCTTTCGACGTGAAGGAGCAGCGGCTCTACTCCGAGCTCCTTGCGGATGACTGAGCTTCTCACCCTATCTCTAAGGGAGACTCCAGCCACAATCCTGAGGAAACCCATTTCGGACGCTTGTACCCTGGATCTCGTTCTTTCGGTCATGACCCAACCTTCATGACCATAGGTGAGGGTAGGAACGAAAACTGACCGGTAGATCGAGAGCTTTGCCTTCTGGCTCAGCTCTCTTTTCGTCACAACGGTGCGATAAACTGAATGTAATACCACCCCCGCTGCGCCGATTCTCCGACCAATCTCCCGCTCCATTGTCCCCTCACTCGCAAACAAGACCCCAAGGTACTTAAACTCCTTCACTTGGGGTAAGGACTCATTCCCTACCTGGAGAAGGCACTCCATCGGTTTCCTGCTGAGAACCATGGCCTCAGATTTAGAGGTGCTGATCCTCATCCCAGCCGCTTCACACTCGGCTGCAAACCGATCCAGTGAGTGCTGAAGGTCACAGGCCGATGATGCCATCAGGACCACATCATCTGCAAAGAGCAGCGATGAGAACCCCAGCCCACCAAATTGCAACCCCTCCCTACCACGACTACGCCTCGATATCCTGTCCATAAATACTACGAACAGGATTGGTGAGAAAGCGCAGCCCTGGCGGAGGCCAACCCTCACCTGGAACGTGTCCGACTTACTGCCGAGAACCCGGACACAGCTCTCGCTTTGGTCATACAGAGATTGGATGGCCCTGAGAAGGGACCCCCTCACCTCCCACAAAGTCTCCCGGGGGACCCGGTCATATGCCTTCTCCAGATCCACAAAACACATGTAGACTGGATGGGCATACTCCCAGGCTCCCTCCAGGATCCTTGCTAGAGTAAAGAGCTGATCCATTGTTCCACGACCAGGACGGAATCCGCATTGTTCCTCTTCAACCTGAGGTTCGACTATCCCCTTACTGTACACAGCTTGGATGGTTCCCCGCTTCCCCCTTCTGAGGTGGCGGACGGTTTTCCAGAAGCGCCTTGGTGCCGACCGAAAGTCCTTCTCCATGTCTTCTCCGAACTTCTCCCACACCCGCTGCTTTGCCTCTTTCACGGCAGAGGCTGCAGTCCTTCGGGCCCTTCGGTACCTTGCAACTGCCTCCGTAGTCCTCTGGGATACATATCCCAGAAAGACTCCTTCTTCAGTCGGACGGCTTCCCTGACCACCGGTGTCCACCACGGTGTCCGAGGGTTACCGCCCCTTGAGGCACCTAAGACCCTAAGACCACAGCTCCCTGCCGCAGCTTCAGCAATGGAAACTTTGAACATTGTCCACTCAGGTTCAATGGCCCCAGCCTCCACAGGGATGCACAAAAAGCTCCGCCGGAGGTGTGAGTTGAAGGTCTGTCGGACAGGAGCTTCCTCCAGACGTTCCCAATTTACCCGCACCACCCGTTTGGGCTTACCAGGTCTGTCCAGAGTCTTCCCCCACCCCCTGACCCAACTCACCACCAGATGGTGATCAGTTGACAGCTCCGCCCCTCTCTTCACCCGAGTGTCCAATACATACGGCCTCAGATCAGATGACACGATTATAAAATCGATCATTGACCTTCGGCCTAAGGTGCTCTGGTACCAAGTACACTTATGAGCATCCCTATGTTCGAACATGGTGTTTGTTATAGACAATCAATGACTAGCACAGAAGTCCAATAACAGACAACCACTCTGGTTTAGATCAGGGAGGCCATTCCTCCCAATCACGCCTCTCCATGTGTCTCCGTCATTGCCCACATGTGCGCTGAAGTCCCCCAGCAGAACTATGGAGTCCCCCTCCGGAGCTCCATACAGGACTCCATTCAAGGTCTCCAAGAAAGCCGAATACTCTGAACTCTTGTTTGGTGCGTATGCACAAACAACAGTCAGAGTTTTCCCCCCAACAACCCGCAGGCGTAGGGAGGCGACCCTCTCGTCCACCGGGGTAAACTCCAACGTTGCGGCACTCAGCCGGGGACTTGTGAGTATCCCCACATCCGCCTGGCGCCTCACATCCTGGGCAACTCCGGAGAAGAAAAGAGTCCAACCGCTCTCCAGGAGTACGGTTCCAGAACCGAGACTTGTGCGTAGAGGTAAGCCCCACCAGATCCAACTGGTAGCGCTCCACCTCACGCACAAGTTCCGGCTCATCCCCCACAGCGAGGTGACATTCCACGTCCCCAGAGCCAGCCTCTGCTGCCCGGGTCTGGTCCGTCGAGGCCCCTGACCTTCACCGCCACCCGTGTGGCAGCGCACCCGACCCCAGCGGTTCCTCCCACAGGTGGTGGGTCCATGGGCTGGAGAGATAGGTGCCACGTAGCTTTTTCGGGCTGTGCCCGGCTGGGCTCCGTGGCAGACCTGGCCACCAGACGCTCGCTGACGAGCCCTCCCTCTGGGCCTGGCTCCAGACGGGGGCCCCGGGCTTCCTCCGGGCAGGGTCTCTTTATCCCTTCCTCGTTCTTCCATAGGGTTTTTTGAACCATTCTTCGTCTGGCCCCTCACCTGAGATCACTTTGCCATGGGAGACCCTACCAGGAGCACAAAGCTCCAGACAACACAGCCCTCAGGTTCATAGGGACACCCAAACCTCTCCACCACGATAAGGTGATGGTTCCCGGAGAGGATTCGCTATTAGTGAATGTTAAAAATGTTAAAAACGTGGCGTTTTAAACAAGGACCCTTTAAGTGTTGGGTCTGGTAAGTTGATGTACCCCGAAACAAATTATCCGCTGAAATATAGACGTTTCTTTCGCCATGCAAAGTCTATGTGAAAAGTCTTTCTGGGCCATGGGGTGCAGTACCAACCCTATCCGCTAAGCCCATGGTGGATTTTAGACATGGCGCTCTTCCTGGGGGCTTGGTTGAGGCTAGAAGAAAGACAGCTACGGCAACGTCAAGTTTAGACACCGAAATGAAAAGTTAAATTAAGGAAAAAAGATCGTGGTTGGGATGAAAACACACACCCGGGAAATGCGTGTTCATTCCCCGGGTGAAAGTATTAAAAATATATTCTTATATTAGCCTAGGTTTTGCGAGATTTAACGTTGATTATTGATTGATCGATTTTGATGACTTCTTAAACTCGACTAGTCAGTGGTGTAACATTAGGGGAAATTACCTAAAATGTAAGTGTTTTTACCTTTTACATTTCAATTCATTTCATTGATATTGCATGATTCGGATATTAACTATTGCAGATAGCTCCTGTTCAACCAGCGTTAGCCTTTTGCTAACTCTAGTTAGCCTGACGTATTGTCAAATAACCAGTCCCTCCAGGATTTCATGGTTTTCATTTATGATCACGCCAATTCACGCAAATTCAACCAATCACCAGGACTTTGGTGTGACTCGCAATTTTGACCAATCACCGCAACTTTTAACCAAAAGTTTCCGGCAAGTTCAACCAATCCCAGCAGTCCCACGTGTGAGACTTTGCATCAGTATGTGACTCTAACCCCCAATTTATATCGACTGCGTAACGGGTGCGTAACGGGTGCGGAACGTCTCCGGAACGTCAATCGGTTTCCATTAAAGTCAATGTGTATATTTTCACTGACTGAGTAACGGCTGCGTCCCGACTCTGGCACAGTGTTAATAACATATATATATATATATATATATATATATATATATATATATATATATATATATATATATATATATATACATTTTCCAACACACGGAAAAGATCAGATACGCAGAGCTTCTATTTTTGCCAGACGCCGGAGAGCTCCGCAGCAATTCAGCACACGGCAGATAGTGCGGGACAGGAAGTGGAGCACAGAAACAAAATAAAACATCTGGTTAATTTTCAAAATAAAATACACCGTGCTCACGGCGGATCATATTTCCCTTCACTACACCTTGAAAACACAGCAAGGAGTTGTTTCCTCTCTACTCCTCTGAATAGAAACAAACTGTTGGTGATTTTGTGGTTCTATTCTACGTGAATTCGAGAGATCTAGTGGGTCCTCGTGACTACAGCTGTCATGGCCGCAGCCGTTCCGCAACAAATCCGGACCTGGTGTGTATTGACGGACGGCGGAGCACGGAGCCGACACGCAGCGGAGCCGTTCCGCAGACGTTACGCAACCGGTATAAATCAGCAGTAAGAGCCAATTACCAAGCGGGAGTTGACGTCACACGTACTTCACCAAATTTCAACATCAGTGTTTTTTCACTATTGAGAATGAGGACATACGTCATGGTAGCTTACTGTCACGTCACGATTTGGGAGGGGTCTAACCCAGGATTTCCACAGGCTGCGGAACTACTGCGGAACGGCTCCGGAACGTCGGCGGAGTCAATCGGTTTCCATTAAAGTCAACGTGTGTATTTCCACCAGCTGCATAACGTCTGCATTCCGACTCCGGCACAGCTCCGGCGGTCGCAGCCCTGCGGATCAGATACGCAGAGATTCTATTTTTGCCGGACGCCGGAGAGCTCCGCAGCAATTCAGCACACGGCAGATAGTGCCGGACAGGAAGTCGAGCACAGAAACAAAATAAAACATCCGGTTAACTTTCAAAATAAAATACACCGTGCTCACGAAGGATCATATTTCTCTTCACTACACCTTGAAAACACGGCACGGAGTTGTTTCCTCTCTACTCCTCGGAATAGAAACAAACTGTTGGTGGTTTTGTGGTTCTATTCTGCGTGAATTCGCGAGATCTAGTGGGTCCTCGTGACTACAGCTGTCAGTCCTGGCCGCAGCCGTTCCGCAACAACTCCGGATCCGGTTGGTATTGACGGACGGCGGACCACGGAGACGTTCCGCAGCGGAGACGTTCCCCAAAACAGTTACGCAGCCTGTGGAAATCCTGGGTAAGCCCGTCCACCATTTTGGCGTACCTACACTATCGGTTGCCAGGGGCAACAGTGTAAGAGCGCTGCATTTCAAAACACTAGATGAAATGGATGTGGAACTGTGAACTGTGCTGTTCAATTTGTTTTGTTGAGATGGAAAAGTTGAATCAGCGTCAGTCTGCTTGCAGGAGGATAATATTCTGTCGGCAACTTTGCCCGCAAAGTGCGAAGGTAGGTAGCGTTACCGACACTGATAGGCAGTAATGCAAGCAATAGCTAGTCGTTTTCTCTTATTTATCCCATGTCAATAAATTAAAAACTCGTGGGAGTTCATCTTTGTACTTTATAGTTGTCATGACACTTACTGGTAAGGAGAATTGCATTAATTAATGTTAATTACATGAAGCGTATTGTTAAATATCAAGTTTCCACCTGACCTGTCTCATTCATGGACTGTCACCACTAAAACCATGCCCCTTTCCAAGCTTATATAACTCCGCCCTTCAGGCCTGTGACACTCTTTTTCCCTCCAAACAAACCAAGCAGAACAAAGAAAGGAGTGATATGCGTCTAACAGACTATTTCATTGTATAACACTTATATTTGGTCACCTGGAATGTTATGCCTGAAAGTTGAATGTATATTGTTTGATTTATGTTAGATTGCAGGGTAAAATCCTGTGGAAAGTTAAGAGAAAAACCAAGTACAGATTGTGGATGCAGTGCAGACAGTGAATGCATTACTGATGTAAGTCAAGCTGAATCCAACCTAATTTGTTATGATTGATTGTTCAAGGCCATTTAGATCTGTAACATTTTCTTTATATATTTTTTTAGACAAAATCATCCATTCATCCATGCATCCATCCATTATTCACCTGCAACCAGTCTAAACCTTTTCCCTTCCTTGAGAACAATAAAACCTTGGAACGGCACTGGATCCTGTGTTTAAATGTGCACACCACATCAGATGTTCAGTGAACCAACACCCTCAGCAAAGTTTTTTCACTTACAGTAGCTAACAGTTTACATTAGCTTGTAGTTTACTGCATACATGTAACATTAGCTCATTGTCCAGTAGCTTCAAACTTTCTAACAAATGCAGTGCAAAATATGATCAGCAAATACAACAAGGTAAACGCTACCAGCTAATGAGCTACCAAAGGCAGTATGATATGCACTTCAAGTGAGTAATGTTAAATAGTACTGTAAACACACCAGCTGCAAGGCTACAACCAACATATGAAAAGTCCATAATAACACCATTGATAAACACCCACTAAGACGGTAAAGGTAGGTGTAAGTGTGTTAAATGGTCAGCAGTTGTCAGTTAAGACCATGATGAAGAAACTACACCACTACAGTTACATGAAGTACCTTCCTGTTACAGTATGTTTAAATATACATGTGATACAGTTCTAATGTTACCAGGACAGGTTGGATAACTACTGAACTAACCTAAAGCTTTCTCCTTCTGTCCGCAGTCTTGAAGCAACACCATCACGGCAGCTGAGTCTGATCGTCGCTTAATTGCAACAAACAACTTTTATCGCAATTTTTTACAAAAGCTCCCGCAAAAAAAAAAAAAGTCGTTTTGGGCCGCGAAATCCTGGAGGGACTGAATAACGTTACATCCAGATAACTTGCTTGTGCTTTGTCTGCCAAATAACCCAACCGAAAATAAGCAATTGCCATGTGCTATAATAACTGACTAGAGTGCTGGACTACATTTCCATTGCAGTCAGAATCAAAGTGTGTAATGTGAGATTAAAACCTTTTATGGTAATGTCTACTGATGAAAATGAGATACTCTATTTCTTTCTTTATTTAGCCTACTGTTAATCTTTTGTGACGTTCTGAAATTTTAATTTCCACATTTGTATGCTAGGGCAATGGGAATGTTTTAGCTACACTTGGTGTTCAAATTGTTCTTTTTTCCCCAGGTAATGTTTTGCCCATACTGTGGAATCTAACTGGTTGGATGTATTGGATGTTATTGTGGCTCCTGTGGCAGCAACATTCAGTTTTTGGCAACTTTTCTAGAGGATGGTAAGCTCTTCCCTAAAACTAATTTTCACTAGTGCTTGACTTTAAATGTCCTAATTGTTCATGATGTGGCACCATGTTCATGTGTACATTAATATTGTTAGGCATGCCAAATTTGACATATTTTGAACTTCTGATTTAAAAAAAAATAATAAAAAAAGAAAACCAAAAGAAGTTGATTATATGCCCTAGCAGTTAGTCACTTATTAGCTTAATTGACAGGCTCTTTGTGTATTGCATATACAGAGCTCTGACAATCTGCCCTGAACTTCCTATTGATAAGTTCATGCTAATTAATTTTTGCAAGTTCACAATTGTATTTTTAGAGTTATCAACTCAAAGAGTTAACTAACAATTATGCGCTCCCTCACATGCTAAAGGAGAGGAGCTTTTTGATGCATACATGCAAACAAATGGGCACCTAAAGGCTAGGGGTGGAACAGTACACAGAAGTCACGGTTTGGTTCATACCTCGGTTCAGACATCACAGTTCGGTACAATGGAGGGAAAAGCAAAACAAAAATGCAGAAGGCAATTTTTTTTATTGTGCATGTCTCAGGCTGTACCACCTAGTGCCATGCAGTCTCTCCCCTGAGCTTGCTGCAACAGCCTGTTGTAAATAAAATAAGTTCAGCTATAAAACTGAAAATAGAGCATACTCGTCCTTTAGTGCTGCTATCTCTGACTCGCTCACTGGACCGTCGACCTGACAAAACACTGTATATGCGGGGCGGAGCTCGGCTAGCTTCAGAGCTAAGGCGGGGCAACAGATTAGATGTTACATTACATTACATGTCATTTAGCTGACGCTTTTATCCAAAGCGACTTACAATTAAGTGCTTTCAACTGTGAAGGTACGAACTCGAGACAACAAGTATTAAGTGCAAGTACATTAGCTTTAGATAAGTAAAGCTACAAAGAGATATGAAAGTGCAAGTACATAGCTTTGAATAAGTAAAGCTACAAAGAGACATATGAAAGTGCAAGTAGATAGCTTTAAATAAATAAAGCTACAAAGACACATGGAAGCGCAGGTTCAAGTTTTTTTATTTTATTTTTATTTTATTTTTTTTTTTTTATCCGAGGTGTAGTCGGAAGAGATGTGTTTTTAGCCTTCGGCGGAATGTGTGTAGGCTATCGGCCATCCTGATGTCGGTGGGTAGCTCGTTCCACCATTTGGGAGCCAGGAGAGTGAACAGTCGGGATTTCGTTGAGTGTTTAGTTCTCCCTCGCTGTGGAGGAGCAGCAAGCAGTTTGGCTGATGCAGAGCGAAGTGGGCGGGTTGGGGTACATGGTTTGACCATGTCCTGGATGTAAACTGGGGCTGATCCAGTCGTGGCCCTGTATGTAAGTACGAGTGTCTTGAAGCGGATGCGGGCAGCAACTGGTAACCAGTGAAGAGAGCGGAGGAGCGGTGTAGTGTGAGAGAACTTGGGGAGGTTGAAGACAAGCCGAGCTGCTGCGTTCTGAATGAGCTGCAGGGGTCGGATGGCACATGCCGGCAAGCCAATCAGGAGGGAGTTGCAGTAGTCTAGACGTGAGATGACTAGAGCCTGAACCAGAACCTGGGCCGCCTTCTGCGATAGAAGGGGACATATCCTTCTGATGTTATGCAGCATGTATCTACAAGATCGGGTGGTTGCAGCAATGTTAGCAGTGAAAGAGAGTTGGTCGTTGAATGTCACACCCAGGTTTCTAGCAGTCTGGGTGGGGACTACCACAGAGTTGTCAATTGTTATAGTCAGGTCTTGGGTAGGAGAGCCTTTCCCTGGAATGAAAAGGAGCTCAGTCTTGTCAAGGTTGAGTTTCAGATGGTGTGTGGACATCCAAGAGGAGATGTCAGTTAGACAGGCCGAGATACGTGCTGCTACTTGAGTTTCAGACTCAGGAAAGGATAGTATTAGTTGGGTGTCATCTGCGTAGCTGTGATGTGAAAAGCCGTGTGACTGAATGACAGACCTGAGAGTTGGTGTACAGAGAAAAGAGGAGGGGACCCAGGACTGATCCCTGAGGAACCCCAGTTTTGAGTGGGCAAGGATCTGAGCTAGATCCTCTCCAAGTTACCCGGTAGGTACGGTCTGTCAGGTAAGATGTGAGCAATGATAGCGCAGCGTCTGAGACACCCAGATTCTGGAGTGTCAAAATGAGGATCTGGTGGTTCACTGTGTCAAAGGCAGCAGAAAGGTCCAGAAGGATGATGATGGAAGAAAGATCAGTTGTTCTAGCAATGTGAAGCTGCTCGGTGACAGCAAGGAGGGCAGTTTCTGTTGAATGATCAGCCTTGAAGCCAGACTGATGGGGATCAAGAAGGTTCTGTCCCCAGAACCCACATATCTAATAGTAGTTCCACATTACATTAGTTCTGCATTACATTAATTAATTTGCACGCAAGTTTTATTAATTTTTATAACGTGTATTCTCCGTGTAAATTCATGTAGCCAACCGAGACGCCCGTACCATTTCGGTTCAATACGAATGCATGTACCGTTCCACCCTTACTAAAGGCACAAAGAATGTGAACTGGCTAGTACTTTTTTGTTTTTCTAAAAGTTTCATTTTGTTCCTCATGCCTGGAGTTGCAATGTTCAATTCACACATTGTGCAGATTAAATACTTACACTTTAATGCTTTATAGTGTTTACAGTTTTTGTCTTTGTTACTACTGATACATTTTTATGTTTATTCTCTCTAATTCCATTACTAATTAAAGCTGCAAGCAGCGATGGACGGGCCCTCGCGCCTCTGTGCGCGCCGGGGTTAGGGGCGGACGCCGCTCCTTGCGACCGTGCATTTACGCGGCACCCAGACACCGCAAATCGTCAGCAATGAAAAGGGAACTCCCTGCAGAGTTCAACGATACCTCACACAAGACTCAATGTCGTACAGTTCATTATTTGTAGGGGAAAGAAAGGGGGCGTGGCCAAAGCATAAGGGGCGGGTCAAACCATCACCAATGAAGAAGGAACTCTCTGCTGAGTTCAATGACAGCTTACACAATATTGTACCTTAAACGGGTCACCAATTATGAAAGGGGGCGTGGCTTAAGCATAGGGGGCGGGTCAAACCATCACCAATTAAAAAGGAACTCTCTGCTGAGTTCAATGATACCTCACACAAGTGTCTCCCTTAAACAGTTCAAATGTTATGAAAGGGGGCGTGGCCTGAGTAAGTGGGCGTCGTCAAAGTATATGGGGCGGCTCAGTATCACAAGTAGACCACATTTTATAAGGTTCATGTAAATCGGATGATGTTTGTCATGTAAGGCAGATTTCGTGTTGCCAGCGGGGGGCGCTGTGACCAAATGTAAATTTTGGCCTGTAGGTGTCCTCAGGCCTGGACCCTTGTCAAACCTGAGAAGTTTCGTGCGGATATGACAACGTACACTAAAGTTACAACAACTTATTTGTTCATCAAAGAAAGGTCAAAATGGCCGCCACGCCACGCCCACACCCACACCGTTTGACGAAAAGTTTTTCTTTTAACAACTTTTCATCTTTAAGGTGTTGAGATGGTACAGACCAAATTTGAAGTCCATGAGATGAAATCTGTAGAAGGAGTTTGTCAAAGTATAGCACCTTGACTTTTGGGCCTACTTCCTGTTGCTACTAGGGGGCGCTATGACTTTGAGTAAATATCAGGCCTTATATGTCCTCAGGGTTGGATCCATCACGATTTCATAATAATGAATCGTGAAACGTTTCGAGCCAATTGGACAATGTACACTTGAGTTACACCCACTTCCTGTTTCGATGGCGAAACGCACAAAATGGCCGCCCCGCCACGGCCATGCCCTATGACCAAAAGTTTTTCTTTTAACAACTTTTCATCTTTAACATCTTAAGATGGCACAGACCAAGTTTGAAGTGGATCGGATGAAATCTCTAGGAGGAGTTCGTTAAAGTACGACATGTGGAAATGGCCAAAATTGCACTAATTTCGAACCTTCAATTCAAAATGGCGGACTTCCTGTTGTGTTTAGGGTATGGCTCCAACGACCTTTTCTGTACGTCCTGACATGCTACATATGTGTACCATCTTTCGTGAGTCTACGTTAAACGTACTGCAGGGGCTCAATTTTTTTAACTTTGTAGGGGGCGCTAGCGAGCCATTTTTGTGCGCCTATTCCCGAATCCCTTAAAATACGTAATATTTCACCAGACTTGACGCGACCGCCAAATTTGGTGAGTTTTTGAATATGATAAGCCCCTCAAAAAGGCAATTCATTGCGCGGAAGAAGGAAAGAAAGAAAGAAAGAAAGAAAGAAAGAAAGAAAGAAAGAAAGAAAGAAAGAAAGAAAGAAAGAAAGAAAGAAAGAAAGAAAGAAAGAATAATAATAATTCCTTCAGTTCCAATAGGGCCTTCGCCGCTGTCGGCGCTGGGGCCCTAATTAGCGTTTTCTCTGTTCTTTTCAGGACCAGTATCAGATGAAGTCACAGGCCTCATCCATAGGTATTTCTCAGAGGGCCACACTTATGAGGTGATCCATGATTTTCGAGAAAAAAGCACAACATTCTTCTGAGTCTGAGAACCTTAAAGAAGAGGCTAAAGAAAGCAGGCGGAACCAGGATGACATAGTATACGCCCATGGCCATTGTACAGGCAACAGTTGCACATGAACTGAGAGGCTCAGGTCAGCTGTTGGGTGACAGAGCTATGTGGCAGACATTGCAACAAAAGTATCTCCTGAGATGAGATGTCAGACCATTTCCAGACTGGATCCATCTGGAGTTCAACTTCGCTCTAGACACAGGTTTCTCAAAGAGGATACTTCACAGATGGACCAAACCAAGTGTGGCATGCTGATGGGTATGATAAACTGAAATCCTTCGGTATTGCCATCAGTGGATGCATCAATGGCTTTTCAAGAAAAGGTATGTGGCTCAGGAGTGGCCACACTAATAATGATCCAGGGATCATTGCACAGCATTATGTGTAGTGTATATCAGAATTTGGACAACTTCCAGCCCACCTTCGCACAGACTGTGGAACTGAAAATGGAACAATGGCAGCCATTTACTGTGCATTAAGATCGCAACATACAGATGACTTTGCAGGAGCCCTCAGTCACATGTATGGTCCATCAACTGCAAATCAACGAATCAAGAGTTGGTGGTTGTAAGGGAAAAAAATCTTTTATCACTTGTTTCTGATATTTTCACTTGTGTGACTAGAACTATTGAACTATATGATATCAGTTTAAATTACCCAAATGTCCTTGACAATATTAGACACCTGGGGGGAGGATTTCTCAAGGCCTTAGGAGGTCTGAGAAAGAAACTGATGTGTAACTGCTAGTTTATTAAGAAACTCCTTATATGGTCAAGGTAGTGATGTAATGAAACTGTTCATTTTCAATCTGTGTCTTTTGTATAAAGTTCTGTGGGACTGCCTCACAGACAGATTATTTGCAGACTCTGACACTCTGTAAACTATCTCTTCTTGTGCACAAGAATAAAATACCAACAAAGACAATTTACTGACTCAAGATCTTATTGAACAAATCCTTGTTACCAAAATGTCCATTACATGGTCCTTCTTTAGAAAGAAAAGTTACAGGCCTTTTAAGTTCAATTTCAAGAACATACAGTATATTCTGCTAGTCAGTCAGTCCTGTGGGGCTCATGTTACTACAGGGCCTGATGAAGAATACTCAAAATGGTTCTTCAAAGACATAAATGACAGTTTGACAACCTCACATCTGATTTGGACTGATACTGACTGTGTTGTAGCAGCATGCTTAACGGACAACCAATATTGCCTTTTTGAAGTGCCCAACTCTTTTCCACACATCTCTATTTCCAAATGCAAAACCAAATAGTGGTGACACTTAGGCCCTTTTACTAAAAAATGCATGTCAGCTAGAGATTGGACTCCACTCACTGACAATGTTGTGTTTTTCTCCCTCTCTCAAGGCTTGAGCATCTGCTCTTTTCTTCTTTGAGAGAAAGTGTTTTTTTGTTGTTGTTTTTTTTTGGTACAGTGCTATTTCCTGTCAAATGAACAGAATAGCAGCCTTTTTCAGTTTAGTGTTAACTATTAGGTTTTTACTTGAGCCTGTCACCCACAATGTCTGTGCACATCCCTGATGTCGCCGTAAAAGTTCTTGCTTGCTGAAGGCCATGAAGCTTAAAAAAAAAATTTAAAAAATAAAACTCCAGTTTGTTCAACAGGAAATATTTCTTTCTGGGTCATGTGATCACAGTTGATGGCAAATCCATCTCAACCAAACATATAGTAGCTAACTGGAACTTTCCCAAAAATATCATTAAGTAAAAGTTTTGTTCTCCGGGAAATATGCACCTATTACAGAAAGCTTATTTCTAATTATGCAATTATGGAAGCTCCATTGAGCTCCCTGATCCATGGTAAGGGTCTCAGTTCACATCCAACAATCTCTTGCAGGGGCGCCGCCTGGAATTTTGGGCCCCATGACAAAAAATCTAATTGGGCCCCCTCTGCGCAGCTGTTGTCACCACATCTCTAGGACCTAACTGTCCCATCAAAAGCTTTACATAACTCTAATTAAAGGCTTGCAACTGTCTTGCTTCTTGTAGTTCAATACTAGTACTAGCACAATATTTACTGCTGGTGATATGTACATGCATGCAAGTCTAGTATGCAATTCACTATTTGATGTAAGATTAAAAGCAACCATAAAAAATGTGCTGAAGGCCATTTTTTACAGTCTCATTGTATTTTTATTGTAAAATTTGACAAAATGGAAAATTCTCTTAACAAAATTATTATTATTATTAATTATTATAACTATTAATGAAAGAAAAGATTTAAAAAAGAAAAACTTAAATATATAAATAACTATTAACTACCCTTCATGATGGGAGTAATAAAGTCTGTATCTATAGATGTCATTTCATAATTCAATCTAAATAAACGTATCAAACTGGATTATTTTAATATTGTCTGTATCTTACATGCAGGCTCAGGTAAGCTACTCACTGTTTCCAACTGTCCAGCATCAATACAGACAATTGTACAGGTTGTTGTTTTTTATTTTATTTCATAATTATCATTATGTGAGAAAATAATTGTTAGTAATGTGTTTGAATTTCTGTCATTAATACATATTTCATTTTCTTTTTTGTAATGGTAAAAAGAGCAAGAGACCCACAGACTCCCTGCAATGATAACTATCATGTCACTGAACCCAATGTTGCTCACCTTCACTGGGACAGGGAGGGGCACAGTTAGGGGGAGACTGGGGTGCTGCTGAGTCGTCTGTTGTTAAGTCTGCTAAAAGGGGCAGGGACAATGTTCCGTGTAACGCTTATCAGTTCAATTTTCTAAACACAAACGGACATTTGAAAAAACAGAAAAATGGGTTCAAATATCCAATTTTTCATTTTTTCCACTTTGACAAATTAAAAAAAATTGGATCTTTACACTGTTTTTCCAATTTTCTGTTTTTATTCAGAGGATCAGAAATTTAGAAAATTACAAAATTGCGTCTGGGCTCCAATTATTCAATACTGCAATGATATTCTCTCCCTCGTTCTGTCTAGCTCCGCCCCACCCCGCCCCCATTCGAGCACATGCAGCATCCAGACCGAAAGACAGAATGAGAATGGACGATGTGTTGGAAGTCGACTAACGAAAAACATTCAGCGTTCACCGAGAGGTGAAACGCTTGTCAATATCCAGCACAGACTTGAATCAAGATCGCCTAGTGTCTATATTTAAAGTGTCCTCCTCCGCCCAGGCACAGGACCACTCAGAGGCTGAGTGACAATCGAGTCGGGACTTTTCCCGGTAGTGTCTGTTCCGAGGCCGCGAGGGCCGGTCTGATAATAGTTATAGGCTACATTGCAAGTTCTTAGCCACACCATCCGCTGCCCGGCCGCTGCCCGCTGGTCAGCCTCTGCTCAACGTACGGTGGGCCGCAGCAGCCTCTTATTTCAATGGGGAAGCCAAAAAAGAAAAGGGAAAGGTGGCGCTGAGATGGTCAGACTCAAAAGAAAAAAAGGGATTGTTGTTGCTATGCTGTGTGTTGTTCATTCATTCACCATCCGAACATTTATCTCCCCTCTTCTCAGCAAGATTCAGAATTATATTCTCGTAATTATCCAGCGTTGACATGACTGCCCCGAGTCTTCTTGAATGCCCGCCTAAACACATCCAGACACACCCACGATAACAGCCAACCAATCGTTGGTAACTATAGGCGGTACGAGGGAGTATTGAATAATTGGAGCCCAGACGCAATTTTGTAATTTTCTAAATTTCTGATCCTCTGAATAAAAACAGAAAATTGGAAAAACGGGTTAAAGATCCAATTTTTTAATTTGTCAAGGTGGAAAAAAATGAAAAATTGGATATTTGAACCCATTTTTCTGTTTTTCCAAATGTCCGTTTGTGTTTAGAAAATTGAACTGATAAGCGTTACACGGACCGACAATGATTTAATATGAATAACTTGCTAAACATTTCCCTGCACTGATTAAATGGTGATTAAATGTAGGCTAACACTAGTCTGTAGCTAGCTATCTTATTTCACTATGGACATGAAGCCAACAGGTTAATGGTGTGTTCTTTTTGCCTCAGAAGTCGGAGGTCGCAACTGGGAATGACGTCACACACGAGTTGAATGCGTTCTTTTTGCAAGTGGGATTTTCATTGTTTTCATTAGCTCTAGCCAGGTTAGCCATTGTTAGCAGCGCCAGTTTAAAGAACGTATATGCTGTTTTTTTGTGCATACAAACCGCGTGACAACACAGATAGAAGACAGCGCTGCGTGTACGACTGATTTAGTGTGACACAAATAACACAGAAGTGCTTATAACTATGTTACTACAGCTTTTACAACTGTCGATACAGGGGGCAGCCATGTTGGATTTTCAGCTCGGGTACCTCGGTGGATGTACCGTTCTCTTATGGTGCGTTCTTTTTGCCTCGGAAGTCGGAGGTCGCAACTGGGAATGACGTCACACACGAGTTGAATGCGTTCTTTTTGCAAGTGGGATTTCCATTGTTTTCATTAGCTCTAGCCAAGTTAGCCATTGTTAGCAGCGCCAGTTTAAACAACGTATATGCTGTTTTTTTGTGCATACAAACCGCGTGACAACACAGATAGAAGACAGCGCTGCGTGTACGACTGATTTAGTGTGACACAAATAACACAGAAGTGCTTATAACTATGTTACTACAGCTTTTACAACTGTCGATACAGGGGGCAGCCATGTTGGATTTTCAGCTCGGGTACCTCGGTGGATGTACGAGTTCCGAACTCGTAAATACGAGGTCAGGGGGCGTGTTTACGACTTTGACCTCGTAAAATACGAGTTGCGAGGCAAAAAGAACGCACCATTAATACATCCATGGGATGTACGAGTTCCGAACCTCGTAAATACGAGGTCAGGGGGCGTGTTTACGACTTTGACCTCGTAAAATACGAGTTGCGAGGCAAAAAGAACGCACCATAATACCACTCACAGACTACAGGCTACCCACCTTTCTTGGTGAAAAACTGGGTTACAGTTTGACACCCTTTCCTTTGTCTTTCCTCTCTCTCTTTTCTCTCTTTCCTTTTTTGAAAACCAGATTTTGATTTAACGTTACTTGGCAACATTGTGTTCACTGTAGTTCTGGCTCATCTACTGACTGCAACTAAACAAACACCGTGAGTGCGCTAAGGCAGGGCCAAACCATTTCATGCAGATACAGGGGGGTGGTCGGTCAATATGGACTTGGTTTACTTTTTGGTCAATGGGGATATTTAACTTTTACTGCCAAAAACAAGTAAAAACAAAGAGATCATTCATTTAATTATTCTATTTCAAAAATATATATACTGAATGATGATGGTTTATTAATTTATATTGGTTTTTACCTATTTTTTGGGGCCCCTGTCAGTCATGGGCCCTTGGAATTGTCCTAACTTTTCCCCCCTATAAGGCGCCCCTGATCTCTTGGATGCTCAAAGCTGATGAAGCGTTCATGAATATGAAACTGGCTCTGCAGTCTCCCCCGACGCTGGGACTACCAGATCCCTCAAAACAGTTTATGCAGACCGTTGACGAGCA
Source organism: Gymnocephalus cernua (assembly GCA_023631565.1). Classification (NCBI taxonomy): domain Eukaryota; kingdom Metazoa; phylum Chordata; class Actinopteri; order Perciformes; family Percidae; genus Gymnocephalus; species Gymnocephalus cernua. The sequence goes on along the minus strand of CM042441.1, from coordinate 28,082,661 downwards.
CAAGAGCTGCATGACCTCTGTGTTGCTGCAACACCATGGCCATTCGGTTGCGAATTTCTCTGCTAAACTTGATTCTGTCGCTCTGGGTTTACGGAGATGCCTGCAGTGGCTGCCGCTGAGGGAGCAATAAATAACGTCCAGAAACACTGTAGGCTATTCAGACCCTCCCTGTTACACATTCTGTGTCACACATTTTGTGGGAACAGAATGAAAAACTAATTTATCTGTGGCCAGGTACCTTAGATATTACTACTCTGTTAGATATGCCAAATGTCACTCTAATAGATACACTGTTCTTAACATTGCTTTTCTTCTCCCCACACAAGATGATAGAGAGGAACAATTGTGTTGCAGAGCTACAGGTGGTCTGCATACCACGACCTGACCTCTCTGACCTCTCACTAACCCTGATTTCATTTTTTTTTATGTTGACAGTTCTGCTTCCAGAGACTCTAGCAGTGGCCTGAACTGTGTGGGCTTCTCTGTTGTACCTGATTCTGATGCTATCTGATCTGGACCTCTGCCATCTCATGTCTCAGCACAAGCAGTAGAGCTCATTTCCCTAACAGAAGGCTGTAAGGCGGCAGAGGGCAAACCGTGCCTGCCCAGCCATTTCTTTCCTCATTTTGCTAAGTTGCTAAAAAAAAGGGGGTGATTAGTATAACTAGTAATTAGTATGATGGAAATACTTTTTTTTTCACAAAAGATTTTCTTTATTTTTGATCAAAAATACTGCCAGGCATGTGTCATGTCAAAACAGACAACCGGTGTAGTAGCCAAAGCCCTACTCACTGAAATAATTCCAAGAGAATTCCAACCAAAATCTCAAGTGTTGCACAGAAACATGCCTACCCTTGACAAAAGCTCTGCCTATTGTACTGATGTATATGAGAATGCGCAAGCGTGAGCGATTTAACCTGTCACCCTCTGAGATTTTGTTTGCAGCACCTCCACACATTGGACTTGGGCCAAGAGGCCCCCCACCAGACACACCATTGTGTGAGGACCAACTGGTAACGTATTGCATCTCGCTTAACAAATCTCTGTCTGATATCAGAAAACAGGTGTCAGCTGCACAACCAACCTCAGCATCAACACCATTGCACGATATCAAGCCTGACGACGTTTTGGTGAGAAATTCCAGGAGTCTTGGCGCCAACACTGCTGGTTGGGACCCTTCCAAGTCCTGCTGGTCACCCACACTGCAGTAAAGATCGCTGAGAGAGCAACGTGGGTGCACGCATCACCCTGCAAAAAGGCACCAATTCCTGATGACATGCTAAGTACCACATCGACAGTAGGAGACACTCAGTGATGTGCTAGTAACCTCTCACTGTAGACTAGGCTTACAGAGAAGCAAGACCATAGCACACACACATACACACACTCACACTGGCCAGAAGAAGCAGTGCCAGAAGAAAGAAACGAGACAGTGGTAAAGACTGTTCTCCTACGGTGTGTCACGTGCTAGTGGACTAACCTCTGACACCGAAGAACATGGAAGAACGAAGAAATTGTCGATGGCATCCAATGAGGCGCTTAGGGTGCCCACTTAGATGTGTTGCATGTTTCTATTGGCAATTATCATGTTTCTGTTACTATGGTTTCTCGACCAACCCTTGTCTAACAATACCTCTGACAACACCACAGAACAGACCTCTGCTGACTGACTCTGTTGTATACAACGTAGATACGTTCATTCCTGACATTTCTGTCAACTTGACACACGTGACTAACCATTTGAATGACCTACTTCACCAAATGAAGGAGAAAGATACAAACATAAGTGGCTTTGACTTCTGGGCCTGACTCAATTCTGGTGGATGGAAGGCTTGGCTAACACGTATTGGCTCCACTGTGTTAGTGATAATTATCCTGCTAATGCTTGTTTCTTGTTGCGTTATTCCCATTGTGAAGAAATGAATGTCTAACATGATCTCTTCTGTTATGATGTCTTACTCAAAACTTCTACTGACGGACTCATTGAAGGACACTCCTGACCATATTTCTGACTCTGACTTTGACTCAGATGACTCCTCTGACAAGGATTCAATGGTGTAAGTATTTAACGTAATGTTTTCTCCCTTTTAGCTTGCTCACAACAGTTTTGGTTTTCTGTAACCACAAAAACAGCAATTTGCAATTTCCTATTGATCACTTAATGAAAATGTGTTTCAACTGTTCTCAGGGTAATACATTGGATGCTGAGATCAATTATACTGTCACTGATTATTTTCTGCATATCTTGGGTATATTCTTTGAGTGATTATGTAATAATCAAAAGGAGGGAATTGTAAGGGAAAAAAATCTTTTATCACATTCTGATATTTTCACTTGTGTGACTAGAACTATTGAACTATGATATCAGTTTAAATTGGTCAAATGTCCTTGACAATATTAGACACCTGGGGGGAGGATTTCTCGAGGCCTTAGGAGGTCTGAGAAAGAAACTGATAATGTGTAACTGCTAGCTTATTAAGAAACTCCTTATATGGTCAAGGTAGTGATGTAATGAAACTGTTCATTTTCAATGTGTGTCTTTTGTATAAAGTTCTGTGGGACTGCCTCACAGACAGATTTTTTGCAAACTCTGACACTCTGTAAACTATCTCTTCTTGTGCACAAGAATAAAATACCAACAAAGACAATTTACTGACTCAAGATCTTATTGAACAAATCCTTGTTACCAAAATGTCCATTACATGGTCCTTCTTTAGAAAGAAAAGTTACAGGCCTTTTAAGTTCAATTTCAAGAACATACAGTATATTCTGCTAGTCAGTCAGTCCTGTGGGGTTGTTGTGTTTCCAAATATCAGTAGTCGGGTTGGAGGGTTGTGTGGTTGAGATGGTTAAAGAAATTTAAATCAATTTAAACGATTACTTGTAGAAGTAATTTCCATAAAATGTTTCTGTACTGTGGTAACATGGTGTGCATGTTGTCATTCCACCATTAGGACTCAGTTCTGGATTGATGTCTTCAGTGACCAAGAGATATGCATCTTTTCAACGGCAGCCATGAGCACAAGTGCCTGTTGCATTATGTCTTCTTGGGTGTGTTGCAGAAAGAGCTTGATGAGTACAGACAACTTTGGAACAACCACACCATCCGACCTGTTTGCCAATTTCGATGCCCATCGGGTAAACCAGAAGCCATGTACCACCTGCCTCACAGGTTTGTTTTAGGCAAGATTACTTTTAATTTTAATCCGTTATATCTTTTTTTTTGCTTTATTAAGCACAGGTCCTCATTGGTCTGCGCTTCGTTGGACGTGCTGACGTTTACAGTAAGCGTATTGCCTCACTTCCAGTGTTCTCGTGTTGTGTTACGGACGCTAGTTTGCTGCTCCAGCAAAAACTTACTCAACTCTGCTTTATTGTCTAATTTAGCCGTTATTTGCCTGGTTTGCATTTAAACTACACCAGTTATACTTAAGCACTATAGTTCTCTTCTCTTACAGCGACTTCCTCGCTGTTCTCACAATTGTTAAAACGCTGTAAGATATTTTAGCTTAGCCATTAGCAATGGCTAATTCATCTCCCTCTCCTGCTCTCTCCTTTAGTGATAAAGATACATGTAATAAATGTAGTTTATTTGCTGCTCTGGAGGCGAGGTTTAGTGAGTTTGAGGCACGGCTCCGCACCATGGAATCAAAATTGTATGCTTTCATAGCTAGCCAGCGCTCCGTAGCTGGTGTGGGCCAACATACTGTAGCTTCTGTTAGCAGTCCCCCGGCAGACCCCGAGCAGCCGGCGAGTGGGTGACTGTTCGAAAGAGGCGTAGCGCTAGCTCTAAACCGGGAAATGCACATGGCGGTGGTCGCTCTCAACCGGAGCATCTGCGCCTTATAAACAGTTTCTCCCCACTCAGTGATACACCTGCTGAGAAGCCAGCTCTGGTTATTGGGAGCTCTATATTGCAAAACATGAGGTTGGCGGCTCCAAGAAAATCGGCTGCGGTTGTGTGCGTCCCTGGGGCCAGAGCGGGCGATATAGAATCTTATCTAAAGCTGCTGGCTAAAAATAACCGTAAATACAGTCAGACCATACTTCACGTAGGTGGTAATGATACCCGATTATGCAAATCGGAGATCACTAAAATTAATGTTGAGTCACTTTGTGCATATGCAAAGACAATGTCGGACTTGTCAGGGTGGTGCCCAGCTAATGATGTGGGCTACATAGATAACTGAAGGGCGTTCTGGGGAAGGCCTGGTCTGATTAGGAGAGACGGCATTCATCCCACTTTGGACGGAGCCGCTCTCATATCAAAAAATCGGGCCGAGTCCATTTTTGGTCATAAACCATGACAACCCAGTAATCAGAGGTGCAGTGCAACGCGCCCCTCTGTGCCTCCGTTAGAGGCAGTCGCATTCTCATAGTCTAATAACCACGGTGTCTGTCCCCCGACTCAGATCGGTTAAATCAAAGATTAATAAAAGAGGAACAGTAACAGTGCTACGGCCTGCCTACGGACGACTTAGACTCTGTTGCTCCCCTCAAAGAAGAAGATGATGAAGCAAAGGAAACTAGCACCTTGGTATAACTCCCAAACTCGCAAATTAAAACAAATCTAGCGAAAACTTGAAAGTAAATGGCATTACACCAAACTGGAAACATCTCGTTTAGATTGGCAAAAAAAGTTTGAAAACCTAGAGGAAGGCCCTCAGAAATGCCAGATCAGACTATTGCTCATCACTAATAGAAGAAAATAAGAACAACCCAAGGTTTCTTTTCAGCACTGTAGCCAGGCTGACAGACAGTCACAGCTCTACTGAGCCATCTATTCCTATAGCTCTGAGTAGTGATGACTTCATGAGCTTCTTTAATGATAGAATTATAACAATTAGAGATAAAATTCATCACCTTTTGCCCTCAACTTCTAACGGTTCACCTTTATACGCAGGACTGCTAGAAAGACCGACAGGACCTGACATATACTTAGACTGCTTTTACCCTATAGACCTTCAACAATTAATGTTAAAGATCTCTTCAGCTAAGCCATCTACCTGTCTCTTAGACCCCATCCCAACGAGGCTACTTCAAGAAGCGTTACCCGTGGTTAACACTTCATTACTAGATATGACTAATATGTCTTTATTAACAGGTTATGTTTTGCAGTCATTTAAAGTAGCTGTGATAAAACCTCTTCTGAAAAAACCCACCCTCGATCCTGAGGTCTTAGCCAACTATAGACCTATATCTAATCTTCCCTTCCTCTCCAAAATCCTTGAGAAGGTAGTCGCCAATAAGTTATGTGATTTTCTACATAGCAAACGCTTATTTGAGGACTTTCAGTCAGGATTTAGAATGCATCATAGCACAGAGACGGCACTGGTGAAAATTACTAATGACCTTCTAACTGCTTCAGACAAAGGACTTGTCTCCATACTTGTCTTACTACAACTTAGTGCAGCATTCGACACTATTGACCATACCATCCAGTTACTATTTATCTGATCGATCTCAATTTGTTAATATTAACGATACATCCTACAGGTAATCTAAAGTTAACCATGGCATTCCACAAGGACCAATTCTATTCACCTTATATATGCTTCCCCTAGGCAATATTATTAGGAAACATTCAATTAACTTTCATTGTTATGCGGATGACACCCAACTATACCTATCAATTAAGCCAGACAAAACCAGTCAGTTAACTAAACTCTAAGCATGCATCAAAGATATAAAAGCATGGATGACCTACAATTTTCTGATGTTAAACTCAGACAAAACTGAGGTGATTGTTGGTTGCTGGATGGTATTGCCCTGTCCTCCAGCACTACTGTCAGAAATCTATAATTTTTTCAAGAACAGCCTTTTTTCAGCTGCATAACATTGCCAAAATTAGGAACATCCTATCTCAAAACGATGCTGAAAAACTAGTCCATGCATTTGTTACTTCCAGGCTGGACTATTGTAATTCCTTATTATCAGGATGCTCAAATAACACCCTTAAGACTCTCCAGCTGATCCAGAATGCTGCAGCACGTGTTCTGACAAGAACTAAGAAAAGAGATCATATTTCTCCTGTATTCACGTCTCTGCGCTGGATTCCTGTAAAATTCAGGATTGAATTTAAAATCCTTCTCCTGACCTACAAAGCTCTAAACGGTCAAGCACCATCATATCTTGAAGAGCTCAGAGTACCTTATTGTCCCACTAGAGCATTGCGCTCCTAGAATGCCAAGTTACTTGTGGTTCCTAGAGTCTCTAAAAGTAGAATAGGAGCCAGAGCCTTTAGGTATCAGGCTCCTAAACTAATAACTCTCCTTTTCGATAAAGCTTATAGTTAGGGAGTAAGGAGTTGCAGCGTTCACCTAGACCGGCGAGGGAGGGTGTATAGCTACAGACACGGCACCCCTTCTTTTCTCTGCTTCTCTTCATAGTCGTTAGATTCATCTACCATATAATCAATGATATAATCAAAGTAGAGGGAGGCAGGCCAGTACAGGCCAGATCCGGTTGGGGAGAGTTCTAGCCCGACCAGGCACTTCTCTTTACAGGCACTTCTCTTTAGCCTGTCTCTCTTAATTATGCTGTTTTATTTTTAGACTGCCGGGGGACTTCCTTTGACACACTGAGCTTCTCTCTCCTCTCACTTCCCATTTGTGTCCATCCATGTCCCAGATATGCTTGTTACTAACCTAGCTCTGGGGAGTCTATTCCCCGGAGTCCTTATGTTTTTTCTCGCCCAGCATGTTTCCTTGGATTAGAGTGGCACCAAGATCATTGATGCAGCTGTCGCTGTGGTCCTTCTCTGAGTCCACGCCCTGCTACACCCTGCTACACCCTGCTACTCTTTACGGTGCCCTGCAGTGTCCTGCTGCGTCCTGCTGCACCCTTCTACGTCCAGCTATGCTCTGCTGTGCTTTGCTACATCCTGCAGTGCCCTGATATGACATGAACTACTATGACTACTTTTTCTAGTCACTGATCCATTATCTTTTTTGTGACTGTTATTGCCACTGTTCATAACACCCCCAACCGGCTCCGTCAGACACCGCCTATCAAGAGCCTGGGTCTGCCAAGGTTTCTTCGTAAAAGGGAGTTTTTCCTTGCCACTGTCGCACTAAATGCTTGCTCTTGAGGGAATTACTAGAATTGTTGGGTATAAATTATAGTGTGGGTTATTTGTAAAGTGTCTCGTGATAACTCTTGTTATGATTTGATACTATAAATAAAATTGAATTGAAATTGAATTGAATAACAAATATACAGCCACAAGTGTATACAATACAAACAGGTCAAGTACGCCGGGGGTCCGTTTCCGGAAGGAGGTTTAACAAACTCTGTCTGAGTTGATTTACCCTGAGATGGGAAACTCTGAGTTTTCGGTTCCAGAACAGCTGATTTGAGTTGGTTCAATCAACTCAGAGTAGGTTCACTCAGAGTTTAGCGCAGGCACCACCAAAATAAAAAGGCAGCATGAATGGAGCCATGATACTACGATTCACCATGGTAACAACCGCAAACAAACGGGTCGGCGGAAATGCTCATGCGCACATACAGCGAGTTTGAACCATAGATTGTATATTAATAATATACAGTCTATGGTTTGAACATGTATTTAGATTTTAAAAAGCATCACAGCATACAGTAAAATAGCGAGAATTGGTGTGGGAGAAAATTGCTGCTCGAGTTAATGTGTAAGCTCTAATATAGTGTATTAATTTAATATTTAATCACAGGTAACCTATAATATTACTGGTGAAAACTGGAATGGTAGTAGGCTACACCTATCATTTCATTTAGGTGCAATCCTGCAGGTGAAAAAGTAAACTACTACTAATCCCATCATTAACAGAAATATGATTTACAACCATTTTTTCTGTTTAATGTCTCTTACTGGTTTGTGTCCAGGAAACTCTACAAAAACATTTAAAACATGTTTCAGAGCGAGTCTCACTCTTCTGACGGCTCTGTATACAGTGGCTTTACTGTATGTTGTAAAGAAAACATAATGAGACTGGGATGTAGAGCATGTCCACAATGGGTGACGTTAGTGATATGAGGACGGATAAGGTTATGTAGGCTACATGATAGACTGGGAAGAAAAACCATACCGCTCAAATAGGTAGTTATCTGGAAATGAAAATACATCTATAGTCGGGTTCTCAATATCATCTCCCGACGCATGTTTAACTAACGAAGTAATAGCCTACAGCTTCTTCATCAACGTCGACACAAGGAAATGCCATGTTCGGAACAAAAACGTTTTATAGTCACTGTTTTTTGTTATTGATGCAGATAACAAACTGCACTAAAATGAATGAATGAATGAATGAGGAAATGAGCGCGCTGTGTCAGAGGGAGGAGTGATCATTTTCTTAATAAATCCATGGGGAGGGGACTGACAGAAACTCAAGGTTTCTTGAAGAAAACCTGCTCCCGACCAGGTTAGGTTCACAGGCTCAGTTACCATAGTAATGGGACAGAGGTTAAGTTACCTCTCTTTCTGAAATGGGCTGGAAATACCCCACTCTCTCAGGTTTGATTAACATCCCAGAGTTTCCCTCATCTGAGGGTTAACAAACTCAGAGTTTTTACTAAACCTGCTTTCTGAAATGGACCCCAGGGGAGATACAAAAAATAAAACAATAATAAAAAGAAAGAAAACAACTCAATTTACATAAAGCATTTGAAAAGTACAAATAGTGTGTGTGTGTTCTAACTGCCTTCGTATTACTGAAACAGGAAATAGTAGAAATATAGTGTTTAATGTGAATGGACAGCTCTATGAAGTTAGGTGTTTTATTTTGGAATTTGGACTTATGGATGTAAAATTTGGTCAAAATTAAAATGAGGTTGATTAAATAAAATTGAGAGGTGAGATTTGTGTCAAAGTTAATGAAACCAAAAAGTACATTTTCCCAGCACAAGGAGAATTCACGGTAAAGAAAATCAGCTAAGTATCAAGACAGTTTACTCCAAAGTAATTTAGTATGAGGGCATAACCAAAGTAAATGCACAAGAGTTTCTCTTTGATTCCCACAGAATGTACAGTTTACATTAATGTCTTTTTTTAACTTCTGTAAATAGTGGTTGGTTGGGTAAAACCTATGAAGCATCTAAAGAAAAAAGAAAATAAAAGTCTTTGACTTTATTAGTCAGAAAAAACTTCTGTGGCAGAAGCCAGACCTTGTCCCAACATATATCTCCAACAAAGCTGGACCAGTGTGATAAAGAAGAGGGTGTACTATGATGTCATGTTGAAAAAGTTGACGAATAATTTTGTTGATATTCTTACCCTATGACAGAACGAGGAAGAGTTAGAGAGACCCTGCATGGAGGAAGCCCGGGGCCCCCGTCTGGAGCCGGGTTTGCCACGGAGCTCGGCCGGGCACAGCTCGAAAAAGCTACGTGGCACCTCTCCATCCCATGGGCCCACCACCTGTGGGAGGAACCGCTGGGGTCGGGTGCGCTGCCACACGGGTGGCGGTAAAAGTCAGGGGCCTCAACAGACAAGAACCGGGCGGCAGAGGCTGGCTCTGGGGACGTGGAATGTCACCTCTCTGTGGGGGAAGGAGCTGGAGCTTGTGCGGGAGGTGGAGCGCTACCAGTTGGATCTGGTGGGGCTTACCTCTACACACGTCTCAGTTCTGGAACCATACTCCTGGAGAGGGGTTGGACTCTTTTCTTCTCCGGAGTTGCCCAGGGTGTGAGGCGCCAGGCGGGTGTGGGGATACTCACAAGCCCCCGGCTGAGCGCCGCTACGTTAGAGTTTACCCCGGTGGATGAGAGGGTCGCCTCCCTACGCCTTCGGGTTGTGGAGGGGAAAACTCTTGTGCATATGCACCAAACAAGAGTTCGGAGTATTCAGCCTTCTTGGAGACCTTGAATGGAGTCCTGTATGGGGAACCGGTGGGGGACTCCATAGTTCTGCTGGGGGACTTCAACGCGCATGTGGGCAATGATGGAGATACATGGAGAGGCGTGATTGGGAGGAACGGCCTCCATGATCTAAACCAGAGTGGTTGTCTGTTGTTGGACTTCTGTGCTAGTAATGGATTGTGTATAACAAATACTTTACCATGTTCGACCATAGGGATGCTTATAAGTGTACTTGGTACCAGAGCACCCTAGGCCGAAGGTCAATGATCGATTTTATAATCATTTCATCTGATCTGAGGCCATATGTTTTGGACACTCGGGTGAAGAGAGGGGCGGAGCTGTCAACCGATCACCATCTGGTGGTGAGTTGGGTCAAGGGGTTGGGGAAGACTCTAGACACACCTGGTAAGCCCAAACGGGTAGTGCAGGTAAATTGGGAACGTCTGGAGGAGGCCCCTGACCCACAGACTTTCAACTCACACTTCCGGCGGAGCTTTTCGTGCATCCCTGTGGAGGCTGGGGGCATTGAACCTGAGTCGACAATGTTCAAAGTTTCCATTGCTGAAGCTGCGGCGGGGAGCTGTGGCCTTAGGGTCTTAGGTGCTTCAAGGGGCGGTAACCCACGAACACCGTGGTGGACACCGGTGGTCAGGGAAGCCGTCTGACTGAAGAAGGAGTCTTTCCGGGATGTTATCCCAGAGGACTCCAGAGGCAGTTGAAAGCAAGGGGGTAAGCTTCTTTCCACAATGCATAGCTCCTATGGTGCCATTTTGATGCTAACAAGCCATCACCCCCCGTTAGCATTCCATTGACTGCCATTCATTTTGGCGTCACTTTGACAGCCAATAACTTTAAATCTGAAGCGTTTAAAGACTTTGTTTATCCATTGTTAATTTCTAAAGAAACACGACAATATATGAAAGGCTCCATTACCTTGTATCTGACGTTATGGCTCCGTAGCAGACGTTTTGTAAAAATAGGCTAACGATTGTGTCATAACCACGCGACTTACTGTTGCATAGTAGAGGAATTACCGTACAGTACAGGAGACGCTCGCAGGCAGTTTCAACTTACATTAGCTGTTTAGTTTAATTACTAATGTTAACTAACATTTTAGTTAGCAATAATTAGCCTGTGCCTATGTTATCTCCTTACATATACCTACACTGTCCGTCTCTGCAAGAATCGGAATGATTGAGATTTCTCTTGGCACAGCTACCAGAAGACTAACAACTTTCAGACACGTTGCTCACGTCACATATATGTCGACAAGCTCAGTTTGCAGCTGCGCAGTAATGCTCAGCCATCACCGGAAAAGTGCTTCTAATATCCTTCACTGATCTGTAAGACCATTTCTTTAACTGTCCATTGTTGCAAGGTACCGAAGGGCCTGAAGGGCCCGAAGGGCTATAGCCTCTGCCGTGAACGAGGCAAAGCAAACCATGTGGGAGAAGTTCGGAGAAGATATGGAGAAGGACTTTTGGTCAGCGCCAAGGTGCTTCTGGAAAACCGTTTGCTACCTCAGGAGGGGGAAGCGGGGAACCATCCAAGCTGTGTACAGTAAGGATGGAGCTAGAATCGAAAGGAGCTAGTTGAGGTGGTGCCTGGTCACCTCCCTAGGGAGGTGTTCCAGGCATGTCCAGCTGGGAGAAGGCCTCGGGGAAGACCCAGGACTAGGTGGAGGGATTATATCTCCAACCTGGCCTGGGAACGCCTCGGGATCCCCCAGTTGGAGCTGGTTAATGTGGCTCGGGAAAGGGAAGTTTGGGGTCCCCTGCTGGCGCTGCTCCCCCCGTGACCTGACACCGGATAAGCGGACAAAGATGGATGGATGGATGAAAATAATAACAATTTTATCTGAGAGGTAGAAAAACAAGAAAGATTTAAGGCAAACAATGAAATGTTGATAGTAGGGCAATGCATCTGATAGTACCTAAGTTCCTTGTGCAAATGCTCTATTTCTTCACAATCTGAAGAACTGCTGTCAATGATGACAGGTGCATATATCTTGGTGTATGTACTGTGGAGGAAGAATAATTGCCTTTTGAAATAAACAATGGTTGAAAAATACAGTTTATCAATGATTCAGACACTGATTCAGATGTTTTCGCTCTGTAATCCAGTACTTTAACCTGATAGGTAATGTTTAGTTTTAAATGCACTGTTTTGGAGTACAGAGCCAAAACAATGACAACCTAAGTCACTGTCCTAGTAATTTCTTAATGTACTGAAGATGTGAGAATTAAAGTTATGCGTTATAACTGACTGGTAGAAGGCACTTGAACAAGGCTGATCTCCTGAGGAGGTTGTCGGTTGGGGCCTTGTCACACTCTTGGCCTGTAACATTGATAACACCGCACAATTTTTAACATCATATGAATAACCTAAAAATGAAGACAACATATGCAGGTTTGTATATTAAATAATGGTACATACTTGTACATAAGAAGACTGGGATGTTGTGGTTGTCCTTAAATGTACAAATAAGTAAAGTGATTTTGGAGACATTTTCATTGTGTTTTAGAATACACAAAATGCTTTCTGAAACATACTGACATTCACATAGCTAGCACAGGGACTAAAACAATGTGTCAGCAGAAATTTAACTTACCAATGTTTACTCTCTGGTGTACTCATCTCAGGAATCCATAACTCCATCCATCCATCGTCGTCCGCTTATCCAGTGTCGGGTCGTGGGGGGAGCAGCTCCAGCAGGGGACCCCTAGCTTCCCTTTCCCGAGCCACATTAACCAGCTCTGACTGGGGTATCCCGAGGCATTCCCAGGCCAGGTTGGAGATGTAATCCCTCCACCTAGTCCTGGGTCTTCCCTGAGGCCTCCTCCCAGCTGGACGTGCCTGGAACACCTCCCTAGGGAGGCGGCCAGGGGGCATCCTTACCAGATGCCAGAACCATCTCAACTGGCTCCTTTCGACGTGAAGGTGCAGCGGCTGTACTCCGAGCTCCTCACGGATGACTGAGCTTCTCACCTTATCTCTAAGGGAGACGCCAGCCACCCTCCTGAGGAAACCCATTTTGGCTGCTTGTACCCTGGATCTCGTTCTTTCGGTCATGACCCAGCCTTCATGACCATAGGTGAGGGTAGGAACGAAAACTGACCGGGAGATCGAGAGCTTTGCCATCTGGCTCAGCTCTCTTTTCGTCACAATGGTGCGATAAACTGAATGTAATACCGCCCCCGCTGCGCCGATTCTCCGACCAATCTCCCGCTCCATTGTCCCCTCACTCGCGAACAAGACCCCAAGGTACTTAATTCCTTCACTTGGGGTAAGGACTCATTCCCTACCTGGAGAAGGCACTCCATGGTTCCTGCTGGGAACCATGGTCTCAGATTTAGAGGTGCTGATCCTCATTTCAGCCACTTCACACTCGGCTGCAAACTGATCCAGTGAGTGCTGAAGGTCACAGGCTGATGATCAGGACCACATCATCTGCAAAGAGCAGCGATGAGATCCCCAGCCCACCAAACTGCAACCCCTCCCCACCATGACTACGCCTCGATATCCTGTCCATAAATACCACGAACAGGATTGGTGACAAAGCGCAGCCCTGACGGAGGCCAACCCTCACCTGGAATGAGTCCGACTTACTGCCGAGAACCCAGACACAGCTCTCGCTTTGGTCATACAGAGATTGGATGGCCCTGAGAAGGGACCCCCTCACCCCATAGTCCCGCAGCACCTCCCACAGTATCGCCCGGGGGACCCGGTCATATACCTTCTCCAGATCCACAAAACACATGTAGACCGGATTGGCATACTCCCAGGCTCCCTCCAGGATTCTTGCAAGAGTAAAGATCTGATCCATTGTTCCACGACCAGGACGGAATCCGCATTGCTCCTCTTCAACCCGAGGTTCGACTATCGGCCGAACCCTCCTTTCCAGCACCTTGGAGTACACTTTACCAGGGAGGCTGAGAAGTGTGATACCCCTGTAATTGGTACACACCCTCTGGTCCCCCTTTTTAAACAGGGGAACCACCACCACGGTCTTGCACTCCTTTGGCACTGTCCCAGACTTCCACGTAATGTTGAAGAGGCGTGTCAACCAAGACAGCCCCTCCACACCCAGAGCTTTCAGCATTTCCAGACGGATCTCATCAATCCCTGGGGCTTTGCCACTGTGGAGTTGTTTGACTACCTCAGTGACTTTCACCAGGGAAATGGACGACAATCCCCCGTCATCCTCCAGCTCTGCCTCTAACAAAGAGGGCGCATCAGCTGGATTTAGGAGTTCCTCAAAGTGCTCCTTCCACCACCCTATTACCTCCTCAGTTGAGGTCAACAACGTCCCATCCTTACTGTACACAGCTTGGATGTTTCCCCGCTTCCCCCTCCTGAGGTGGCGAATGGTTTTCCAGAAGCGCCTTGGTGCTGACCGAAAGTCCTTCTCCATGTCTTCTCCGAACTTCTCCCACACCCGCTGCTTTGCCACATTCACGTCTGAGGCTGCAGCCCTTCGGGCCCCTCGGTACCTTGCAACTGCTTCCGGAGTCCTCTGGGATAACTTCTCGGAAAAGACTCCTTCAGTCGGATTGGCTTCCCTGACTACCGGTGTCCACCACGGTGTTCGTGGGGTACCGTGCCTTGAGGCACCTGAGACCCTAAGACCACAGCTCTCCGCTGAAGCTTCAGCAATGGAAACTTTGAACAGTGTTCAGGTTCAATGCCCCCAACCTGTGAGTTGAAGGTCTGTCCAGTCTGGACAGGGGCTTCCTCCAGACGTTCCTAATTTACCTGCACCACCCGTTTGGGCTTACCAGGTCTGTCCAGAGTCTTCCCCACCCCCTGACCCAACTCATCACCAGATGGTGATCGTTTCACCCGAGTGTCCAAAACATATGGCCTCAGATCAGATGAAACGATTATAAAATTGATCATTGACCTTCGGCCTAGGGTGCTCTGGTACCAAGTACACTTATGAGCATCCCTATGTTCGAACATGGTGTTTGTTATAGACAATCTATGACTAGCACAGAAGTCCAATAACAGACAACCACTCTGGTTTAGATCAGGGAGGCCGTTCCTCCCAATCACGCCTCTCCATGTGTCTCCATCATTGCCCACATGCACGTTGAAGTCCCCCAGCAGAACTATGGAGTCCCCTACCGGTTCCCCATACAGGACTCCATTCAAGGTCTCCAAGAAGGCTGAATACTCCGAACTCTTGTTTGGTGCATATGCACAAACAACAGAGTTCCCCCCCCCCCCACAACCCGAAGGCGTAGGGAGTCGACCCTCTCATCCACCGGGGTAAACTCCAACGTAGCGGCGCTCAGCCGGGGGCTTCTGAGTATCCCCACACCCGCATGGCGCCTCACACCCTGGGCAACTCCAGAGAAGAAAAGAGTCCATCCCTCTCCAGGAGTATGGTTCCAGAACTGAGACTGTGCGTAGAGGTAAGCCCCACCAGATCCAACTGGTAGCGCTCCACCTCCCGCACAAGTTCCGGCTCCTTCTCCCACAGCGAGGTGACATTCCACGTCCCCAGAGCCAGAGGAATTCATAACTGCCAAGTGTAAACATCAAATCCTGAACTTAAAACTTACCACTGTATATGCCTATTCTCATATCTGTCGTCCAGGAGATTTTAATGTATTATAGCTGTATTGTAAGCAGACATCTTGAACAAATGAATCCCCATGATGTACCTACCACTGTGTCAGAAAGAGGAGACATATTGGGTGGCATGCTAACAACTACTTCATCATCCTCCTCCTCATCTTCTGAAACATCTTCATGACCTTACAGAGGATTTTGACATCATTCTCTATTTCAAATTATATTCACACTAAGCAACTCAACTGTAGCTGGAATCGCAACATCTCAAACCACAAATTATAAAAGGATTTGATTTTTTTACATGTATATATACTGCATTTAAATACTTACTCTTTGACAACAGGTTTTCAAGGTTGCAGATGTACAGGGTTAGCCTCTGATAAGGTTTACCAATGGCACAGATCCTCAGAGAGTTCTTTGCCATGAGGTGCCATGTTGAACTTTCAGTGACCAGTATGAGAGAGTATGAGAGCGATAACACCAAATTTAACACACCTGCTCCCCATTCACACCTGAGACCATGTAACACTAATGACTCACATGACACCTCACATGGGAAAATGGCTAATTGGGCCTAATTTGGACATTTTCACTTAGGGGTGTACTCACTTTTGTTGCCAGCGGTTTAGACATTAATGGCTGTGTGTTGAGACATTTCGAGGGAACAGCACATTAACACTGTTATACAAGCTGTACACTTAATACTTTACATTCTAGCCAAGTGTAATTTCTTCAGTGTTGTTCCATTAAAAGATACAATTAAATATTTACAAAATGTGAGGGGTGTACTCACTTTTGTGAGATACTGTATATGGTTGGGTTATTTGCCCAGCTAACAATTTATGGCTCTGGGAACGTTAGTTTTTGGTTGCGGGAACGTTCCCTGAAGTTATAAATATATATACTGTATAATTTGTCTGACCATATATATACAGTATATATATATATAAATGGTCAGACAAATTAAATTAAATTTGACAAAATGCCAGGCAGCTATCTTCAATAGTTAATGTCTCAATCATGCAATATCAATGAAATGAAATGTAAAAGGTAAAAACACTTACATTTTAGGTATTTTTCCCTAACGTTACACGACTGACTAGCCAAGTTTAAGAAGTCATCAAAATCTATCAATCCGCAGTGGTTGTAACGTTAAATCTCGCAAAACCTAGGCTAATGCCTAGGCTATTTTAATACTTTCACCAGGTGTGTTTTCATCCGAACCATGATCTTTTTTCCTTAATTTAACTTTCGTTTTGGTGTCTAAACTTGACGTTGTCGTAGCTGTCTTCCTTCTAGCCTCAAGCAAAGCCGGTCTACGGAAAGCCTTTCCACTCCCTATTCAGCCCCATTGTACCGAATTTGGTTGCAGTTCCACCAGAGTTCCACTGGGGGTGATCGCAGGTGAGTGCAAAATGAATGGGACTCTATGGAGCTAGACTGCTAAATTTGTCTCTTTCGCTTGATTGTCGTTGAGAAATCTCAGATTTCATTAGTTTTTGCAAGTTCAACATGGATTATAGGTCGAAAGTTGAATGAACGAGTACTTATGTCCTTTTGATTTCTGTGTTGAGTCGTTGTTGCCCATACCACGCTAGCATAATGAATGCTGATTGGTCAGTGAAGGAGATCCCGCTTGACGGCATCCGAAGCAGAACCAGAATGTCTGAGTGAATATTTCAGCATGGTCTTTAAAACATTAGCAAACCTCTTTCTATCACGTGTATTGACAGGGAGAGCCAGAGTGCTCTGCTAGTTAACATCGGCAGTCAGAAACAAACATCTATGATCCAATGTCTTTTTGATAATCTACACATTTTTCGTGAGGTGGCCTTTCTACAATAAACTGTGGTAAAAGTTACTATAATCCGTTCAAGGAGTTGATAAGCAGACAGATTAGCTAGCTAGTTGATGTCTACTTCCACTTTATAAACAGCTAACGTTAACGTTACGTCCCTGCTGGAGGGGTCAGCTACTTTAGCTATGTTTAACGTTAGCTACATAACGTTAGCAATAGGCCTATATCTTGTGTAGAATCCAGGACCGGCAGAGCAGAGGAAAGTGTGAGGGATTAGAGATAAAGTATTTAGATGAAGTGAGCTGATTTGACCATGGAGATGGGATATTGTTAGCTTGACCGCAGTCGTGTCAGTGGCGGAAAGCCGTTCCACTCCCTATTCAGCCCCATTGTACCTACTTTGGTTGCAGTTCCACCAGAGTTCCACTGGGGGTGATCAGGGTCCAGTGCAAAATGAATGGGACCCTATGGAGCTAGATGGCTAAATGTGTCTCTTTCGCCTGATTGTCGTTGAGAAATCTCAGATTTGATTGTAGTTTTTGCAAGTTCAACATGTATTATAGGTCAAAATTTGAATGAACGAGTACTTATGCCCTTTCGATTTCTTACAGGTTGAGTTGTTGCCCATACCACGCTAGCATTCTGCTAATGAATGCTGATTGGTCAGTGAAGGACGACCGGAGATCCCGCTTGATGGCATCCAATGTATATATATATATATATATATATATATATATATATATATATATATATATATATATATATGTGTGTGTGTGTGTGTGTGTGTGTGTGTGTCAGAGTGAGTATTTCAACGTGGTCTTTAAAACATTAGCAAACCTCTTTCTAGCACGTGTATCGACAAAGGAGAGACTTACCTGTTAGGTAGCTGTGCTGTCGATGCCTCGAGAGAAAGAGAGCTTGCCGTAAATCAGTATCTCTGGCCGTATATGTGTATGACGTCATTGACATTTTAAAAGGCTTTTTAGAACAAAAAAGCGACTTTAAAAAAAATCTAACCCAGCAGTATATGTATTTTCTTTGCCTCCCCTTTCAAGTGCATCTTGCTGCCTGACATCAAGCCCCACCCACATCCAAGTCAGTCATTCTAGCCCCACCCACATCCAAGTCAGTCATTCTAGCCCCACCCACATCCAAGTCAGCCATTTTTATCTGCTTACGTCACTCCCATAGACAGTATATAAGGTCACTCCCCATATGCTCGGAAGCTAACCTGGAAGCTAACCTGGAAGCTAGCCTGGTAGCGAAGCTGATATTAGCCTCTTGTTTTCACATTAGATGATATAAACTGATGATGTAGGCTTAACACAAACAACATTTCATGCAACAACAGTGGAATGGCTTCGAATGACGACCAAAAACGTTTGTCTTTTACTGTGACCATTTACTGTTCAATATGTTGCAGTTTTACAAACAAGAAAGTAAACAACTTGAACCTGACGGACATGTTGCATCTGAGTAAGCTAGCAAGAGTAGGCTACACAACAGACAACTTCCGTGTAGCCTACTTCAAAATAAAAGCACTTCCTGTGACGGTTCGCAGTAAAACTACATTAAGGTTGTGTAGGCTACCTTTTCATAAATCAGCTGTAAATCAAATACTGCAAATAATGTAAATAGTGAGTTTTAATCACACTATAATTGAACATTTCCTTTAGAGTTTTTTTAAACTAAACAACATGAATTTCTTATTCCAGTGCTATAAACTAACATTTTACAACAATGCCGTACTTAAATACAACTGTAAGGTACTTTTAATTGAGTATTTTCATTCTCTCCTACTTGCCTATTATACGTTTTACTTATCTATTTTTTATAGCTTTAGTTACTTTGCATATTTATATTAATTATACAAAATATGAATAATCTATGATGTATTAAAGTGGATAAAGAGTAGACTTTATTGATCCGGTGGTGAAATTCACAAGCTAGCTGCCAAATCAAACTTCCCCTGTTATTTTGGTGAACGTAACTCAAAAGTAATGAAAAGTAGTGTAACGCATTACAATTCAGAGACAGTAATATTGTAATATAACTAATAACTCTTATTCAGAGACACAGAGAGTGCAGATGCAGAAGATCTGGAAACACTGACAGACCAGAGCACGTGAGGTCAATGATATTTAAAATGTGATGCCTCCTCTGGTCATCAGGACTTCAGATTGACCTTCGCCTTCCAGGATTTTGATGACTATCTGGAAAACAGTCAAACAATCATATCATGCGATGAGTGCAGGGTTCGTATATCAAGTTTCCTCCATTTCCCATCCCCCAATCAAGTGCCGTCCACTGGGTATTGCATAATGTGGGTATGCAAGACTTCTTTCTTCAAGACCCCTTTTCACTCTATACAAATCTCCCATTTTACCACATAAGCTGCTACACTGATGCTTAATGCCACCTGTCAAGCACAGTGGAGGCAGCGTGAGGATCTTGGGGACCAACACATTACCTAGAAAAAGTGACCATCTTACCTCTGGATACATGACATCCATCACAAAGTCAGCGCTCATGTATGCTCCCATTTCCCTGCTCCTACTGGATGATCCCAAGCCAGTCACCTCCTCTTGTTATTTTCCAGATATCATAGGTCTGTGGAGACAAAGCAATACAAGGATACAAGGACTTTTATTTGTCACATACATACTAATGTAAGCTTGAGGAAAGAAACTCCTCCTCAGTCTCTCTGTTCTGGTCTTGTAGCAGCAGAAACGTCTGTCTGACCTCAGTAGTTTGAAAAGTCCATGGTCAGGATGTAAAAACGTCCATTAAAAGGTATTCTGACCACTCAAGGCACTGCAGTCACAGGTACACACATACACATCACTGACATTTTTGCTTACCCACTTCTCACTAAAAAGCAGCATCTTCTGCTTCAGGTGCTGTTTTAGAGAAAGGGATACAGGATGATTCCATAGGAACATCCTGTTGGACCTTCTGCTCCCACAGATTAGCTCATCACATA
Source organism: Gymnocephalus cernua (assembly GCA_023631565.1). NCBI lineage: Eukaryota > Metazoa > Chordata > Actinopteri > Perciformes > Percidae > Gymnocephalus > Gymnocephalus cernua. Next base: position 28,062,466 of record CM042441.1, on the reverse strand, counting down.
AGCTCTGAAACGAAAACTTATGTTACACATAAGAACACTTCTCATTTTGTTACAGCTACTATATATGTCTTAATAATTACCTTTATTTGGGCCTTTGAGAAAATTGATGAAATCCCTTCTCTCTCAACAGTATCAATTATTCTGTAGACAAGAGGGAAATATATTTTTAACAAGTTAACAACTGCAAAAAAAATGATTTCTATACTGACTCTCAAAACTAATTCTCCAATCATTTAACAGTCAGAATCTTAACACAACAGTAAGTAGGACAACTTGGCTGACAATTCATGATGAGAAACATTTGTTGAATGTTATCCTTTACTTTTACCTTTACATCTATAGGATCCACCCTCAAGATATTTTCCTGGGTCCGGGAGGCCCTCAAAATGTGCTGGGTGCTGGGGAAATCGAAAGAGTTTACGGTTTGTTGCATTTTGGTGATCAGTAGTGAGTGATTAGCCTTACTAACTCTCTTGACTGCAAGTTGTTTTGGTTGAGTGAAAAATGTAATGTAAAGTACTTCACAATGTCAAAATGTGACGGAGACAATGCACATTCCATTTTAGCAGACCGTCAATGTGAATGCCGAGGTACTGTGAATTACACAGTCTCCTTAAACTATAGGGTTCTTTTTGAACAAAGATCATCTCCTTAGTTTTATTAGTGTTAAGTGACATGATTGCTCTCACACCATTCCTGGAAGGACAGTTTCCTGCTTTTAGAAGGCTCAGAAGGATTGTATAATCGGATTATTTTATAAAGTAATTATTTTGCTGTCTACTCCTGCTGTTCCCTTCATGCTGTATACACGTTATCGTGTCATGTGCTGTGCACCTAGCTAGCAGCCAAAATGTCCCTGAAGCTAATTCTATGTCCTAGCTATGACGTTGGCGCCACAAAAGATGTCGTGATGTGCATTAGCTTAAAGATGCCATATTATGCTCATTTTCAGGTTCATAATTGTATTTTAAGGTTGTACCAGAATAGGTTTACATGGCTTAATTTTCAAAAAACACCATATTTTTGTTGTACAGCATAGCTCTCTCTCACTGCTGCAGCTCCTCTTTTGACCTTGTGTTCAGGTCTCTGTATTAGCTACAGAGTGAATCATCTTTCCTTCTCTACTCTTTGATTTCACTGCGCAGTAGCTCAGATCGTAGATCATGTCAGTTAGCTCCATAGACAGTAAAAGAAAGGTTGTTTCTCCAACTTTGGTCAGTTACAAGGCAGGATTAGCCAGGAGACTTCTTCTAAAGGAGGGCGCACATGTAAGTACTTCTTTTGTAGATTATGGAGAACTTGTGTGTGTTGTAGCAATGCTTTGCCATTGAGAACGAGTTAGCATGCTAACGCTAGCGCTAGCATGCTAACGGTTGTGTTTAGCCCTTCGTTTCAGCTAGTTACGTAACAAGCCCTGCAGATTTTGAACAGCTCACCCAGAGACTGAAGGCATGACACATTCAGAAACCTGTATCTCACTCAAAACAGCATGGATAGATTGTTTTCCAAGTTTGTATGCGTGTGGAAGCACCAGACACAAAATAACACCCCAAATCCCAGAAAAAGTGATTTTTTCATAATATGGGCACTTTAAAGGTATAGTGGAGGATTTTCTTTTTCCAGGTGGATTATCAAGACTATTGGTCCTTCTAGTTGTCAATCATTCTGCTGATATGTTTACGTAAGGCCGTCGTACATGCTCGTCCCTAGGTAGTTTTCGCTTTCTGCGGCTTCTAGCCCGACCGCCTTCTCCCCGCTCTCGGCTGGTGCTGGCTCTTGCGCCCCCGCCCTGACCTTGTCTCCCTTGGCCTCTAGGCGCACCCCCCTCCTCCCCCTCCTGGATCTTGGTCGGGATGAACAGGGCACGGGCTCGTAGTCAATATCAGATTCCACAAGACTCTCTTCTTGAAAGCTCTAAATGCACCAGCAATAAAAAAACAACAACAACTTAGATGCTAGACGATAGCTTGTTTGTTGGCATGTAGCATGCTAAAGTTAGCTATAGAGATGCTTGTCGTAAATAGATTTTCACTTACCGGTGGTGAGTCTGACATAGTGGAAAAAGTGCAAATCTTCTTTTGGAAACATGTAAACAGAGCGTGCACGAGGAGAACTAGGCGTGTGCATGTTCTCTCGTGCACACGTTTAATAGGCGCTCCCTCTCGGGAGCAGGTAGAGTGTTGTGCATGTGCATTTTTTCAAAAAGTGGAGAGGGCGGTTATTTTCTAAAATTCGGGAAAATCCTCCATTATACCTTTAACATCTACTTGACAACTTAAATTAAGAAGGCTTTCGGTGGAACGCTTTCTTTAAAACAATGATAAACTTATGGAAGCTTACGAAAGTGTAGGCTACAGTGTAGTGCTAAGCTAATTGTATAACGTGTGCCTCAGTACAAGTAGTTAGATCCATCAAAAACCCATTTCACAAACACATTTCTTTTGCAATTAAAATTAAGCTTTTATATTATTCATGTTTGTTACTTGCCAACATAGTTGCCTCTTCTACTGTACTGTATTGTACTGTTCTCTTCTTTTCTGCGGCGTAATCCTAGCGAAACTTTTCCGCCCCAAGTGCCCGGATATAAAGCTGTGTGACGTAAACAAAACAAATTGACTGACTTGGATGTGGGCGGGGCTAGATGTCAAGCCCCACCTTCCCGCAGGCTGCAGCGAGATACTCCTCTCCCCTTTCGATTGCAACATTCAAATTACTAGACAAAAAATTATATCCTGAGAAAAGTGGATTTTTAGGGGTATAGCTCCATAGAGTCTCATTCATTCTGCACTGGCCTGTGAGCGCCCCCTACATGGAACTCAGAACCCGGAAGTAACGAGGGAGTGGAACTTCTTCCTATATTAAAAATTCTTTGGTAACGTTAACGTGAGTCCACTAGTGCGGCACGTATAGCTAAATTGCACAAATCCACAGGTTTCTGTAGAAACACAACCCAGGCTTGTCTCTCTTCGGTTTGTGAAATCCAGTTGAACAACAACTATCTGATATTTTAGACTCCAGTGTGGTAAAAGCTGAGCTGACTCCTTCACAGAGAGTGGAGGGAAGCTTCTTTTTGCCCTCCAGGTGGGCGTTCCCTTAGGGCTGTGATGTCACGTGAAAACTATGAATACACTATATACCAAGGGAGCAGGCTTCTCGCCTCAGAGCGAAGCCGCGATGGCGCCAATTTATGCTACCCACACCATCACCCCCCGTTAGCATTCCATTGACTGCCATTCATTTTGGCGTGACTTTGACAGCCAATAACTTTACATCTGAAGTGTTTAACGACTTCATTTGTCCATTGTTTATTTCTAAAGAAACACGACAATGTATAAAAGGCTCCATTACCTTGTACCTCACGTTATGGCTCCGTAGCAGACGTTTTTATAAAAATAGGCTAACGATTGTGTCATAACCACGTGACTTACTGTCGCATAGTAGAGGAATTACCGTCTAGTACAGGAGAAGCTCGCAGGCAGTTTTGACTTACAACCCCAAATCAGAAAAAGTTGGGACAGTATGGAAAGCACAAATAAAAAAATAAAGTAGTGATTTCTAAATGTACTTTGACTTGTATTTCATTTCAGACAATACAACAGCACATAATTTAATGTGTTCCTCATGATTTCTATTGTTTTTTTTCTTCAAAACAACAACATTCCTATTTTGGTTCTTGCAACACATTTAAAAAAAAGTTGGAACAGTAAAGCATTTACCACTTTGTAATGTTGCATTCCTTTTCACAACACTTAAAAGACGTTTAGGGACTGAAGACACCAAGTGATGAAGTGTTTCAGGTGTAATTTTGTCCCATTCTTGCTGCAAACAAGTCTTAATGTGGGCAACAGTACGGGGTCTTCGTTGTCGCATTTTGCGCTTCAAAATGCGCCACACATTCTCTATTGGAGACAGGTCGGGACTGCAGGCAGGCCAGCCAAATACCCGTGTCCTCTTCCTCCGCAGCCAGGACTTTGTAATGTGTGCAGAATGTGGTTTTGCATTATCTTGTTGAAATATGCATGGACGTCCCTGGAAAAGATGTCTTCTTGAAGGCAGCATATTGTTCTCCAAAATCTCTATGTACTTTTCAGCATTAATGGTGCCATCACAGAAGTGCAAGTTACCTTTGCCAAGGGCACTGACACAACCCCATACCATGACAGACCCTGGCTTTTGGACTTGTTGCTGGTAACAGTCTGGATGATCCTTTTCTTCTTTGGTCCGGAGCACACGGCATCCATTTCTCCCAAAAAATACCTGAAATACTGATTCATCTGACCACAGTACACGTTTCCACTGTGTGATGGTCCATCCCAGATGCCTCCGAGCCCAGAGAAGTCGACGGCGCTTCTGGACACTGTTAACATAGGGCTTCCTTTTGGCACAGTACAGTTTTACCTGGCATTTGTGGATGTAACTACGTATTGTGGTACTTGACAAAGGTTTGCCAAAGTAGTTCTGAGCCCATGTGGTGATATCGCTTATAGATGAATGATGATTCTTGATGCAGTGCCGCCTGAGGGATCGGAGATCACGGTTGTTCAGCTTAGGCTTGCACCCTTGTCCTTTACGCACTGAAATTCCTCCACATTCCTTGAATCTTTTAATTATTATGCACTGTTGAAGGTGAAATAAGCAAATGTCTTCCTCTCTTTCTTTGAGGAACATTGTTTTTTATAAACATTTCAATAATTTTCTCACGTATTTGTTGGCAAACTGGTGATCCTCGGCCCATGTTTGCTCCTAAAGGACTAGACCTTTCTTGGATGCTGCTTTTGTACCAAATCATAATTACAATCACCTGTTGACATCACCTGTTTCAAATCACATAATTATTTAACCAATTTACGTGATTATTTGCCCTATTATTTGTGTTGCAGGTCTGAATGACAGGAAAGGATGTATATTTACAAATGAAATTAAGTTGACCAGACAAAACATGAAATATTTTGTGTTCACATTGTCTGCAATGAAATACAAGTCAAAGTACAATCACTACTTTCTTTTTTTATTTGTGTCTTCTATACTGTCCCAACTTTTTCTGATTTGGGGTTGTACATTAGCTGTTTAGTTGAATTGCTAATGTTAACTAGCATTTTAGTTAGCAATAATTAGCCTGTGCCTATGTTATCTCCTTACATATACCTACGCTCTCCGTCTCTGCAAGATTGGGAATGATTGAGATTTCTCTTGCACAGCTACCAGAAGACTTACAACGTTCAGATACGTTGCTCACGTCACATCTACGGCGGGAAGCTCAGTTTGCAGCTGCGCAGTAACGCTCAGTAACGCTCAACCATCACCGGAAAAGTGCTTCTAATAGACTTCACTTGTCTCCGTCAAAAACAGCGGAGTCACCAAAGACAGTATATAAAATGGACCCAGTGACTATCCAACATGGCTGCCCCCTGTATCAACAGTTGTGAAAGCTGTAGTAACATAGTTATAAGCACTTCTGTGTTATTTGTGTCTCACTAAATCAGTCGTACACGCAGCGCTGTCTTCTATCTGTGTTGTCACGCGGTTTGTATGCACAAAAAAACAGCGTATACGTTGTTTAAACTGGCGTTGCTAACAATGGCTAGCCTGGATAGAGCTAATGAAAACAATGAAAATCAGACTTGCAAAAAGAACGCATTCAACTCATGTGTGACATCATTCCCAGTTGCGACCTCCGACTTCCGAGGCAAAAAGAACGCACCATAAGCAATAGTCATTTCTCTTATTTATCCCATGTCAACAAATTAAAAACTCGTGGGAGTGAATGTTTCTAGTTGTCATAGCTAACACTTACTGGTAAGGAGAATTGCAATAAGTAATCTTAATTACATTAAGCTTACAGTTGCAGTTTACTGCATACATGTAACATTAGCTCTTGTTTAGTAGCTTCTAGCTTTCAAACAAATGCGGTGCAAAATATAATAAGTCATAACAACACCATTGATAAACACCCACTAACAGTAAACGTAGATAACTACTGGACTAACCTAAAGCTTTCTAATGTTACCAGGACAGGTTAGATAACTACTGGACTAACCTAAAGCTTTCTCCTTCTGTCTGCAGTCTTGAAGCAACACCATCATCTGCAGCTGAGTCTGATCGCCGCTTCATGTTGAATATACTTGTGTACAGTATATAGTAATGGTTGACTAAATGTTATAATACAGATGCACGTTTCGTTAATGTCTTTTTAGAGCTTGTATACCTAACTAGTTATTAAAACAGGTAGCATCTAAATATAATTATTCAGTTAGAAGTTTCCTGTGTCCAGGTCAGAATTTGATGGAAAAAAAGACACTGAAAAACAGTTTATATTATATACACACACCCAAAAACGTAACAGACAAACCAGTTAATTTAAAGCATTTATTTGATGAATGCCAATACTAGGCTATAGCAAATCTATTCAGCATCTCTCTTTGGCGTCTGTCTCCCTGCTCTCTTGTCTTTTGCTTTCCCTCTGCTCCTCATCTCTCCCTTCTGGCTTTCCCATCCTCAGTGACCGCCTCCGTTTGTTCCTTTGTCCATGTTAAAAGACAGCAAACACAAGAAAAATATGTTTACCGTTATGAATGCTATAACGTAATGTTACGGAACGTTATACTTGTGACATGGGAAACTACTCGTACATATTAGCTCTCATTTAACGTTTACTTTAACTTTATTGTCAATCAAAACCATGCAACAGTACATTACACAGCAGACTGAAATTGTGTTTCTTCCATACTCCAATGTGCAATATTAAAAAAAAGATTTGACACACACTAAGCACAAACTAACCATAAGACAAAACATAGGACACCACTAGAAAAGTACAAATAGATATTTAGCAGATAGACAAGTCAACAGTTTACAGAGTTTACAGTTATCAGACTATCGCAGTATTCCAGAAGTATAGTCAGGTTGAGGTATTTTAGTGTAGTATAGTGCCATACAAGGTGCAATATAGCAAAAGTGCAAAGTAGCAGCATGGAGATAAATACATTTTGTAAATTTGTTACATTTTGCAAGGGAATATTGGCATATGTCCATAAGAGTATTTTGCAGACATTGAGTTTGCTTTTGTTTTCCAGTTCCACAGGTCTTTTTGTGTATGGGTTGTGGGGGTGGGGATTTATAATCCAGTTTTCACGATGGAGTTGAGCAGTCTGATGGCTTGTGGGAAAAAGCTGTTGCTGAATCTGGTGGTCTTGCAACGCATACTGCTGTAGCCTTTGCCAGATGGTAGGAGGGTGAACAGTTTGTGTGTGGGGTGGGTGGGGTCTTTGGTGATGTTGGTGGCTCTTTTGTGGCAGCGGGATGGGTATATGTCCTGGATGGATGGTTGGGCTGATCTGGTGATCTTCTCAGCTGCCCTCACCACCCTCTGTAGAGCTTTCCGGTCAGCAACAGAACAGCTGCCATACCAGACTGAGAGACTGCTAGTGAGGATGCTCTCAATGGCACCCCTGTAGAAGGTGGTGAGTGCCAGTGGGGGGAGGTTGGCTCTTCTCATCCTGCGTAGGAAGTGGAGGCGTTGCTGAGCTTTCTTGACAAGGGAGGTGGTGTTGGTGGACCATGACAGGTCATCAGTGATGTGCACCCCCAGGAACTTGGTGCTTTTCACTGATTCCACAGCGCTGCCATTGATGGTGAGGGGTGTGTGTGGGTTTCTCCTGAAGTCCACAGTTATTTCCTTTGTTTTATTAACATTGAGATGTAAATTGTTGGTGTCACACCAGTTGATGAGTTGGTGTACCTCATCTCTGTAGGCTGAGTCGTCGTTGTTACTGATGAGGCCCACCACTGTTGTATCATCTGCAAACTTGATGATGTGGTTTGAGATGTATCTGGCACAACAGTCATGAGTCATCAGTGTGAACAGCAGAGGACTCAACACGCATCCTTGAGGGACCCCAGTGTTCATGATGGTGGTCTGAGAAGAGTTTTTGCCAACTCTTACTGTCTGTGGTCTGTTGGTGAGAAAGTCTAGTAGCCAGTTGCAAAGTGGGGTTCTGATGCCTACAGCACTGAGTTTTCCCACCAGGTGTTGTGGGATGACTGCATTGAAGGCAGAGCTGAAGTCGATGAACAGCATTCGCACACAGTTTTTATTCTCCAGATGGGCCAGACTGAGGTGAAGTGCTGTTGCTATGGCATCATCAGTAGAACGCTTGGGACGGTATGCAAACTGGAAAGGGTCAAATGTGGCAGGTAGGCTGGATGTTATGTGGGCCTTGACCAGCCTTTCAAAGCACTTCATCATGATGGGCGTGAGTGCTATAGGCCGGTAGTCGTTCAGTGTTGTGGCTGGTGATTTCTTTGGTATCGGTATGATAGTAGTGGCTTTGAAGCATTGTGGTATGATGGCTTTGCTCAGAGAGATGTTGAAGATATCTGTGAGGACATCTGTAAGTGAGTTAGCACAGTCTCTAAGCACACGCCCTGGTATATTATCAGGACCAGCAGCCTTCCTGGGGTTCACCTTTTGAAGAGTCCTCCGCACGTCATCAGGGTCAAGTTGAAGTGTTGCATTATCCAAATAGTGTAGTACTTTTGTTGGAGTGGTGTGGCTTTCCTCAAAACGGCTGAAGAATGAATTGAGTGAGTTTAGGAAGTCTGTGCTGTCCTCGCACGGTGGGGGTGTAGGCCTGTAGTCCGTTACTGACTGGATGCCTTGTCATATCTGTGTCTGGGGTCTTTTTTGTCAGTGAAGTGTGACTGGATTTTTTGTCCATAGGCACGCTTTGCTGCTCTCAGGCCCCGGTTCAAGTTGGCCCTGGCAGTTCTGAGGGCCTCTTTGTCTCCAGACTTGAAAGCCGCATTCCGTGCTTTTAGGAGCTCACATACCTCCCTGGTGAACCATGGTTTGTTGTTTGCCCTTGTGGTGATGTGTTTTATGACGGTCACATCTTCCATGCATTTGGATATGTATCCCGTCACAGACTCAGTGTATTCCGTTATATTGACATGCTGGTTGGAAGTGGCAGCCTCCCTAAAAACAGTCCAATCTGTGCATTCAAAGCAGTCTTGGAGCGCTGAGGTAGCCCCCTCTGGCCAAGTTCTGATCTGCTTCACAGATCGTTTGTTCCTCACTAACAGTGGTCTGTAAGATGGCATTAGCATAACAGAAAGATGGTCCGAGTTTCCCAGGTGGGGGTGGGGAACAGCTCTGTATGCCTGTTTGATGTTTGAGTAAACCTGGTCCAGAATGTTTTCTCCCCTGGTCGCAAAGTCCACATATTTATGAAAATGTGGGAGTACTGTCTTCAATTTGGCCTGATTGAAATCGCCCGCGATTATACAGGCAGAGTCCGGGTTTGAGTCCTGCATTGAGCTCACAGATTGATACAATGTAGAAAGTGCGTCTTTTGTGTTTGCACTGGGCGGAATGTACACAGCTGTAATAGTCACGGCTGAAAATTCTCTTGGCAAATATACTGGACGGCATTTGACTGTTAGAAATTCTGTCTTCGGAACAGTGACTTGAGATGACTTTAACATTAGTGCACCAGTTGTTGTTGATGAAGATTGCCACTCCACCACCTCGTAGCTTACCAGTGAGTGCGTGGCTTCTATCCGCCCTGAATGTTGTTAGTCCGTCCACCTGAATGGCGTTATCCGGAACGGTGTGGTTAAGCCATGTCTCGGTGAGGACGATGGCGCTGCAATCTTTCACCTTTCTTTGTGTAGTTAGATCCAATCTGAGGTAGTCCATTTTGTTTTCTAGCGAACGAACGTTGGAAAGCAGAATCGAAGGAAGTGCAGGTCTGTACGGTTTGGCTTTTAGCCTTGCGCTGATGCCCGCTCGACTGCCTCGCTTGCTAGGTCTAGCACACCGCTTGCGACGCCTCCAGCGCCGGCCGGTGTCGGGAGGGGAGTCCGCTGCTTTGCAGGCCTCTGGGTCTTACTGGTGTAGGATGCCCAGCTCGTCGAGTGCTTTGTGTTCCAAAGCAAACACAACTCCGGAAAGATCGTTTGAAAAGTTCGAGTTTCGTAGTCCAAGTAGTAGGCTTCTATTGTAGACTTTTCTCGTACAAGACTGAGACGATTTCGACGACACATTTAACATAAAATGCACATCGTTGCTGGGAGCTGGAGTAGCTGCTGCCGTACAGGGCGCCGCCATTGAAGTTAAAAAGGTGCAGAGTTACCTCCCATCCTGTAGTTACAACTGATAAACACACCATGCTAACTTTACGCATATAGCTACAGTAACGGCATATAAAAAGAGATGAAAATGCCACTGGACATTAAACTTTACGAACACAAATGGCAAAAGACAACCTAGTTAGCTAGCTAACAGCCTAATGTTAAATGATAGGTTCAATTAGCTAATGTTAGCTTGGGGTGTATCTACCTAATTACGATAGCAATTTGTACCAGCATTAAAGCGTTAAGCTTTACATTGATGTAACACATTAACGGTGATAACAAATGTACGCCAAACACTAAAGATACTTACATTTTAATGGTTATTTCGCCGTCAGCGATGCCGCTCAATCTCTCGCTTAGGTCCGCCATTTAATTTTTTTTAACGAGCCGGCAAAGCCGCGCATAGGATTGTGGGTGATCTGGGATCTGGGAGCGTGTCTATGGGAAATTCTGTCCTTGGTGGAATTCAGAGGATCTGTCACTGCACTGTGTGAGTCTCAACCGGTCTCAACCAAGCCCCCAGGAGGAGCGCCAAGTCTATATGCCACCATGGGCTTAGCGGATAGCGGTGGTACATTTTTAACATTCACTAGTAGCGAATACAGAATTATTAAATTAGAAATGATGAACGCGCATATAATGGACGCGAGCAGACCCGCGGGACTGCGCCCGCCCGCTCACATGACTGTTCTCCCGAGGTCACGTAGCGAGCTGTAATAAATAATAGCGCTAGCTGATGGTTGTAATTCACCATGTGTTATGGTTATATGAATACATCCATGGTATTATCTTATTAAATTATGATGCATCCGAGGGATGTGTGTGTTTGTAAAGCCTGTTACATGGATGTAATGTCATTAGCGTTTCCCAATCTTGTGGGGCTATGGGCTAGCTAGCTAGTTGCTAACAACAGGGGTGCTAGCTATATGCCTACACAACATTACTACAGACATAGTGATTACATTGCCTTGGTTCTCTCTTATGATACACCCGAGGGCTGTATGCTGTAAAGCTTGTAACGTGGATGAAGGATGAAGCCATGGATGAGCTTTGTTCACTAAACTGCAGGCTAACTGCTAGCGCTAGTTAGTAGCTAGCTAGCTAGTAGCACGACGTAATTATTAAATCTTCTTGGTTGTCTAGCTAAATACATCCATCGTTTATTTAGCTAAGCATGTAAACGATCGGGAACAACGAAAACACAATGTTTAACATCAGTGAATGTTTTAGACAATAAAAACAGCGAGTTCGTGAGTTCGCCACTTGTAAGAGACACGCTCATGAACGAGCATGTTGTTACCGGTTGCTAAGACAACGCAAACAAATTGTTGCTAGTGCGCATGTCCATCGTGACGTCATGGGCCAAGAATGTGGAAAATCCGAGCTCCATGTTGTCTTAATGCGCTTTTGAGCACTCTCATTGGAACGTACGGGGCTTCCCACCGAACACTTTATCTCATCCATGGTCTCAACACGATCTGAGTCGCGTTGAGTTGCGCATGCTCAGATTTAAACAATTTACGGCATAACGACAATAACAGGAGATGGGAACAGAAATCATTTCAAAAACGTTTTAGTTATCAAATGCTGTCTATGATTGTTTGATTGCTAACGTTAGCTCAAAACGCCATTCCAGAAACAGTCTTTGTTGTGTCTGATTGCTATCTTGTAGCCAGCAGTGACCCGACTTGGTTATGTAGCTTCATTTTCACTGACTTTTTTAATTTTTATTAACTGACGTGAGGGATCATGCCGTGAATGTGTGATGCGTTACGCTAAATAATAAATTACTGCCATTTCCATCTTCTATATCTTCGATTATTGCTGTTCCCATCTCCTGTTATTGTCGTTATGCCGTAAATTGTTTAAATCTGAGCATGCGCAACTCAACGCGACTCAGATCGTGTTGAGACTCACATCGTGCAGTGACAGGATCCTCGACATTGGAACGATCCTTCGACGGACGTCGATGACGTAGCATCCTCCAAATTCTGGCTTCGGAGGATCCTTCCTTGACATTGAGAAACAGCTACTGGGTCCATTTTATATACTGTCTTTGCTACTGTCTTTCTGAATACATCCAAAGAATTTCTAATATAGGAAGATGTTCCACTCCCTCGTTACTTCCGGGTTCTGAGTTCCACTAGATGACGCTCACAGGTGAGTGCAGAATGAATGGGACTCTATGGAGCTATACCCCTAAAACCCCACTTTTCTCAGGATATGATTTTTTTGTCTAGTAATTTGAATGTTGCATTCGAAAGGGGAGGCAAACAAAATACATACTGCTGGGTGTTAGATTTTTTTAAAGTCGCTTTTTTGTTCTAAAAAGCCTTTTAAAATCTCAATGACGTCACGTCATACACATATATGGCCAGAGATACTGCTTTACGGCAAGCTCTGAGTCGCTTCCTTTTTTCTCTCGAGGCATAGACAACACAGCTAACAGGTAAGGCTCTCCCTGTCAATACACGTGATAGAAAGAGGTTTGCTAATGTTTTAACGACCACGCCGAAATATTCACTCTGACATTCTGGCTCCGCTTCGGATGCCTTCAAGCGGGATCTCCGATCGTAATCAGTCCTTCACTGACCAATCAGCATTCATTAGCAGAATGCTAGCGTGGTATGGGCAACAACGACTCAACCTGTAAGAAATTGAAAGGGCATAAGTACTCGTTCATTCAACTTTTGACCTATAATCCATGTTGAACTTGCAAAAACTACAATCAAATCTGAGATTTCTCAACGACAATAAGGCGAAAGAGACAAATTTAGCAGTCTAGCTCCATAGGGTCCCATTCATTTTGCACTCGCCTGCGATCACCCCCAGTGGAACTCTGGTGGAACTGCAACCAAAGTAGGTACAATGGGGCTGAATCAATGACAGTATATAAAAATGGACCCAGCGACTCCGCTGTTTTTGACGGAGACAAGTGAAGTCTCTTACCAGCACTTTTCCGGTGATGGTTGAGCGTTACTGAGCGTTACTGTACAGCTGCAAACTTAGCTTCCTGCCATAGATGTGACGTGAGCAATGTGTCTGCAAGTTGTAAGTCTTCTGGTAGCTGTGCCGAGAGAAATCTCAATCATTCCCAATCTTGCAGAGACGGAGAGCGTAGGTATATGTAAGGAGATAACATAGGCACAGGCTAATTATTGCTAACTAAAATGCTAGTTAACATTAGTAATTAAACTAAACAGCTAATGTACGTCGAAACTGCTTGCGAGCTTCTCCTGTACTATACGGTAATTCCTCTACTATGCTACAGTAAGTCGCGTGGTTATGACACAATCGTTAGCCTATTTTTATAAAAACGTCTGCTATGGAGCCATAACGTGAGGTACAAGGTAATGGAGCCTTTTATACATTGTCGTGTTTCTTTAGAAGTAAACGATGGACAAATCAAGTCTTTAAACGCTTCAGATGTAAAGTTATTGGCTGTCAAAGTGACGCCAAAATGAATGGCAGTCAATGGGATGCTAACGGGGAGTGATGGATAAGTGTTAGCAAAATGGCGCCATCGCGGCTTTGCTCTGAGGAAAGAAGCCTGACCCCTTGGGCTGAATGGGGAGTGGAACGGCTTTCCGTAGACGGGCTTTTATGGCGTTATATTAGTGCCAAATGTCGAGAGCTCAGTGAAACATCTTCACGAGCAAATAATATTAATTCACACGTGCAGACACAGCAGCGAGCGAGGAAAAAACCGCAGCGAGAGAGGAACAAACAGCTGCGAGTGAGGAAAAAACAGCTGCGGGTGAGGAAAAAACAGCTGCGAGTGCACATAACAACTACTAGGGGGGATTACGCGCTCTCGAAAGTGAGTTCTGCTCCTGTGCTTTTATTCTGCTCGCTCGGAATGGTGTTTTGCTCGCTCGCGTTAGTCGACCTCCAATTTTGACAGGTTGTGGGAGGGAACAAACGCTGGCCCTCTTGTGATTGGTCATTTCCCACACGGAAGCCCAGAAAGGGATGGACATTGGTCTTGACCTTTTATATACTGTCTATGGTCTTGACCAATGGTCTTGACCATAGAAAGCCAGCGAAGAAGAGACCTTGAAGATAAGAGGAGGACGATTTATGGGGTAAGTTGCTGTTGGCTAAAGCTAGTCATGTCTGCGGAAAAAACATAATTCGTATCAAAGTGTATATTTAGGAGATATGTTAGTGCAGGTGACAACAACGTTATGTTTTTAGCATGTTAACGTGTATTGTTATGTTAACGTTAGTTGGCAGTCAATAACGTTAGTTAAGATTAACGTTAGCTAGCTAGCTGGTGTTTGAATAACTAGCTCCCATTAACGTTACTGTTAACTCTCTATGTCTTGCAGGTAACGTTTTGTTATAAAGTTATAGAGTAAACTGCATCTTAATTTGTATCAAAGTAAATATTTCTAAAATATGTTAGTGTAGGTGACGGCAACGTTACTTATTTTTTAGCTAAACGTAATATTAACTTTAGTTAACGTTAGCAGGCAGTCAAACGTTAACATCAGTGATTAAGTAACGTTAACGTTAATTGCCGGTAACGTTAGCTCCCTATGTCTGCTGGCCAGTAAGTTAATCTAACGTTAACGTTATATTAGCTAAGTTTTAAACTGCAGCATTGTTGGGCTAGCGTGAATAGTCTAGCTATGCCACAGAATAAAGCAACATTTCTAGACGTTGTACGTTAAGTATTAGCTAACGTTACATTACAGCTTGTAGTTATATATTTTTTTTATCCTATTCCAGACAGAATTACAGCAGCAATGGATGACGGTAATGTTAATGACTTTGGGCAGCAGCCTCAGGACAATTGTGGGGTAAGTGTTTTTTTTAATTTCTTTTATAAAAGTTACTTTCAGCGTATTATGCACTATACATTGAGTCCTCTGACCAGAACCTTTGTACATACTTATACTATACATACTTTATTTGAAAACCTATGAAAATACTTCACTGAAAATGTTAGCATATGCCGCATATTAACTTGATTAAACGTGAGTTTTTCTAATTTAGGTTTTTTCTGTCTCAACAGGACACTCTCAGAAGGCAGGTCTTGTTGAGGCTGCTTTCCAAATTTGAAATGGGACTCGCCAGACATTTCCTGTAGCCCATCTCACCACACAGGAGGAGTTCAGAAGGGTTATTGCTCAAGCTATAACATATGGCTATGACTTTGGCCGAAGCTGAATAACTGTTGAATGATACTGAAGTCCAGATTGAAGACATGTTTCAGTAGTAATAATTGAAATTTGTCTGATTGTCAAATTGAACATTTTGTATTGGCATTATCTTTCCAGTCAGAGCTTTTGACTGAGTGCCCAGTAACTATCCCGTTGAATGTTTTTTGCCATCAGTTCTGTCACAATGTGTTTGGCATAGAAATATTTATTTCCAACAGAATGCAGTTTTCTTTTATTTTCAATGTTTAAATGATGTCATGCTAGTTATCAGAAGAATTCTGACACTGACTGACTGAAATAAAAGTCATCACAGTGAGTGTAAATGGTTATCTCGGTCATTATTCTAATGTTATATTTAAGTTATGCTTAACCCTTCAAAATCCAGCCATTTTTTGCAGGTTTTTGCATTGTTTTAATGACTTAATAGGTCTCAGGAAAGTGCAATACTGACTCTTGTATCCTTTTTTCATTACAACCTATGCAATATCATTTTCATTACAACCTATGCAATATTAAAGTATTAAGTAGTAAGTATTTCATTTTAACCAACTATATACAGGGCTGAATGGGGAGTGGAACGGCTTTCCGTAGACCGGCTTTGCTTTGATACATCATAAAAAAAAGAAAAGGCGGGACTTCCTATAGACCAACCAATAGGTACATAGGACACTGGATGTGTTTTGAAAGGTCGCTCCCGACTACATTGTCCAATAAAATTAATGAAAGTTCCCTTAGTCCCGCCTTTTAAACCTTTCGGCCAGTCAAAAACATTATAATTGAATAAAGCTGATAGGGTAGAGTGACGATGAATGAAGGAGGGTTTTCTCTGACCAATGGGCGTTTAGGACGTAGACGCTGAGCTTATAAATGACAAGGTGACAGTCTGCTCCATCCTACACTCATTGACTGCCGCTGTGTGCGAGAACAGCTAATCCCGGACCCTCCGAAAGCCGTAACAGACCGGTAATATTTGCTTTTCATAGCTCCTACACTTACTTACTTTTGCGCGTGCTACAAATGCATGTGCGTCTCACTTTTAAACCTTACGTGTGAGTCGTCAGGAAACGCTTGTAAAGCTAGCTGTCATTGCTAACATTCAGGAGCTAAGTTAGCAAGCTAGGTCGGCCATTCAATGACTTCGTTCCTACAAATGACTTTTAAGCTAATTATTACGTTTGCTCTTGGTGTACCTATGAGACAATCAATGGAGCAGTAGTAACACGGTGGTAAAGTGCATTCGGCCAGACGCTGTGGTTGTTGTCCGGCTGCTGCAAGCATCGGGTCATACACCTAGCACAGCGCGGCCAAGCTGCCTTGACAGACACTTGAATGTAAAATGTCTGACACTCGGGCCTACCGTGGTCTGAATCAGTCCGCCGCTACAATAACATACCCGTCGGAGACCTGTGGTGACATGTCGCCCCTTGTCATTGCACTACAGCACGGTTAAGGTTTCTTGTAGCAGAGAGTGAACCGTGCCTGCGTTCCAGGCCCGATGTGAGAGTATGTGGCTCATTTTTGACCTTCAAGTCTGCAAACTGGTTAGCTAAGCAACTTAGCTTAGCTCCGGCGCTTCTACTAGGACCGCAAACCAAGCTCAGGTCTAAACAGGTGACAAGCATGCGACCTAACCTTCCTTCTGGCCTTGCGAGACTTTAAATCGTATTGGGTTTTACGAAGTTCTGGGATTTTAACAAACTCCACATCTTGCAACACACCAATGTCTTAAAGGTTTCAGCTAATGGCGTCTGACAGTGGGAGTGTTAAAGCTATTCATTCTGCAGTATGTGTGAATATTTAGCGGTTTATGTAGAGCTGATCCTTGCTGTAGTCGAAGCAATTGGATTAGCCTTATGTCTGAGCTGGCCAGGAGGAGAAGACAGAATTGCTCTTCTCTATTAACTTGCTGCTATACTTGACCTTTGCATACTCTATATTCTCTTCTGGGATTTGGGGCATTAGCCTTAAACTGATTTATCGTCTACATGATCCGCTAGAAGTGACTGTGCGTGCATGAGAACACTGACTACAGATGTAAACTGTTTATTCTCTCTCCAGCTTCCAGCCATGTATGCCTGCGCCAAGTTTGTCACTTCTCCTGCTGTGGTACGTCAGCTGTAATATTTTTTTTTTATTATTATCGCTACAACATAAAAGTACTAAAATGAGCATCAGTAGTTGTGAATATATTTTTTAACTGTAATGCAGCTTAGATGTTTTGGAAATGTACCTTTTTAATGAAGAAAGCATAAACTAACCAGTGGAACCCAAAATGTTAAGTTTAAGTGACATGATGCCAAAGGATAGATCAGAGTGTTATGGCTGCATCCTTATTTATCTTCAAGGACACAGTTGTTATAAAGCGCAGCCATGTTTTGTGACAGTTGAACAGTTTGTGGCATTTCCATGTCAGCTGACCCTGCAGCATGTAGGGCATCTCCACCATGGAGGTGTTGTGGAGGACAGAGTTCCATTTTTACATTGGATACTCTGCTTATGTTCTGTCTGTCCTGCTAAACAGAGTGCAAGTTGGGCAGTCATAATGTAGTTCTATGGGTGAGCTCAAAGGGAAATTGATGCAGAAATATATTTTCTCATCAATCAGTCTCGCTCACTGCTTTGCAAAATTGCTTACGATGGGCCAGTTAGAACCACAGATTATGGGATGGATGGTAGAAACGGTATTAAGAAATTTACAGATCACTGACTCACAATGTGTGTGTGTCTGTGTATATGTAGCTGCAACGGTGTGTATTTCATCATTATTTGAATTGTATTACTTGTTATTGATAAAGTATAATTGTCTGACTTGAAGGACGGTTTCTTTCATTCCAGATATTAACAGAATCTGGTGTTAAAGCTGTTATGAGGTGTAATTTAAGTTTTGACTAAAGTATTCTTATAAGAATATTATGGTTTACTAAATGTATTTAGTGTGATGTATTTAATTTGTAGTTAATCACAACTTTGCCTTAAAGCCCCAGTGTGTAAGAATTTCTCCCATCTAGCGGTGAAATTGTATATGACAACCAACTGAATATTACTTTCTAAAAAAGCCACTCCAATATTAACTTTGGTCTTGTTTAGGGATGGGCATTCGATTAAATTTTCTTCGTCGATCGTCGGGAGAATTAATGATCAATTATCGATTAATCATTAATATTTTTATATTACAATTCATTATTTATTTAACTTTTTATAAATTAAAAATGCAATGAAAATACAAAAATACAGCATGTTTTTACCTCGATGAGATCTTAATTACAAGAAGAACAACGTGTGACAGTTAAACTGGAGGTTTGGCTAAACTTAAAGATATATGCGCTGCGGTGTTTAATTTAGCAGCGGAACCTGCTGCTGCGAGCCGGCGTTGTTAAACAGAGACCCTCGTTTGTTCCAAAATAATAAATAAAAATAATCATGTTCAATAATAACTTAACCATAACTTAACCATAAACATAATACTACTTAGATCTGACAGGTTTTGTCAAAATGCAACTCAAAACTATCCAAGGCACGGACAAAGCCTAATACAAAATAACCAGTTACTCACACAACTTCTGCACCAGTCTACTGGTTTTTGTTGAGAAAAATAAGCAGGTTCCATCCAGGTTCCGTCAGTCCATCCGCCGAACACACCCGCCGGCACGGGATGCACAGGTACCTCCGCGCTAACTTGGCCAGCCCGGCCCGGGGAACCTCGTTCCGTTCTTCGTTTCGTAATGAGTTTCTACCAGTCCGGTGATGGTACGTCGTGACGAAATGTGAAATGCTGGTTCCAATATCCATCTCAATGAACGTGCAGATCCCTCCGCTAATTTCCGGAAAAAATTGTGAATCGCAGCTCCTCCGTGCTAACGGTGAGTTGATGCTAGGTTGAGACAGAGCAGGACGCACCGCCACCGACGTTAACCATGGTCGGATGCACTTTGTTTAAGTGGCACATCATTTGAGTCGTGGCCGTGTTGTACTTATACACGGCGTCGCAGTGTTTGCAGTGAACTAAGTCGTTTTTTAAATCAAAATGGACCCACGCCACACTTCGCCGTGACCTCTTCATGTTTACTTTGAATCAAAACGTAACTCGCAGCTAACTGAGCAGCCTATGGCGCCCCGGGGTGGTAAAATGTTTAATTACTGCTGACACACTGGAAATCATTACATTCAGTCCCTCCAGAAAAACGCGATTATGCGATCGCAGAATTCAATGCATAATCAGCCAATGTCCGCATATTCATGCGGGGGCCGCATTTTTTTAAAAACGCCGCACTTTCGCCGCATAAATTGCCGATTTCCGCGCAAAATATGCGGGGCTTGCATGATTTCATAATCCCCTCATTTTCGTTGCAAAAAAGTCACATATATCTAGGGTTGGGTACCGAAACTCGGTGCCAATGGGCCCCCGGATCCGACGTAAACGGTAGTAATTAACGAGACCGAATAAGAACGAAGATTTCGGTGCCTTATTTCGGTGCCTGACTTTACACTACACTGGACAGCAGGTAACGTTAGCCTAGCTTTAGCTAGCAGCGTGATTAAACACGGTTAAAATGCTGACAGGTGACGTTAACCAGTGTAAAGTGTGACTGTATATCAACAGTCTGCTCTGCAGCGCAGCAGCTGCCGACGTCGGAAACGCACAGATGGTGCGTTCACTGACACTGGTAATTGTTTGGTTTTGGTTGGTTATTGTAAAATACCCTTTCCCATCTGGTTGCTGTTTTTGTCCAACAGCAATTTACTGGTGAAATAAGTTATTGTTTATTATAAGTTATAGTTATTACATTACTATTAAATCATTTAAATTTGACCATATGGCCTTAGTAATAAAAAACGTGTCCTTAATGTCACCGACTGTTGTTTAGTAGGCCTATCCTTCTTGTTTCTTCTTTTTTTAAAACTTTCTTAAAAAGTATCGGTTCAGGCACCGTTTTAAAAGTAAAACGTAATTTCACCTACTGAGAACACGGTGTTGGGGGAATCACTTTTTTTCTCTTTTTCATCAAACCGCAGTTTTTCCAAGTTCCCGCAAGTTCCCGCAGTTTTTGCAAGTTCCCGCAGTTTTTGCAAGTTCCCGCAATTTTTGCAAGTTCCCGCAATTTCATCGCATAAAATGGCATAAATATCCCGCATATTCCATCGCATTTTTTAAGAAAACGTGCCGCATAATCAAGGATTTTTGCCCGCAACAATCACGAAAACTCCGCGTTTTTCTGGAGGGACTGTACATTGCTGCAATCACACTACACAACGCAACCTGCATTAGTTTAATCGATGACAAATTAACGTGATCAACGAAATTCTTAATGATCAATCGTCGATCGTCGATTAATTATGCCCATCCCTAGTCTTGTTGCTTTGCCTGTGGCATTGTCGTTTAAATTTCCTTGGCGATTCAGTTACATGTCCTCGATAATAGACGCAACAGGCTTTCAAATCTGCTGGCAGTGAGTCGCAAGTAATCTTATCCCCCTCCCTCCCTGGCATACGTCACAGTCATAGACAGTTAAAGAAAACAGTCGGTCACAGTAAGTGCCACTGAGTGAAAAGCGCGTAATGCGGAGCAGAATATCCTGCATGTCCCTTACCGGCTAAAGTATTTCAAGATGGCGCATGATTCTGGAGCGTCTACCCCAGTTCATGTAAGCGCAAATGTAAAATTTCAAGCCAGTAGGAATACTTGGAATTGATGGTGGTGGTAAATATTCATAAAAAAGGACATGTTACACACTGGGGCTTTAAACAAATTATCTTGAGGCACTTCATAAGTCACATCTCAGTTGACATATTGTCATTCTATTACATCATTTAACTTCAGTATGTAGTAAATGTGAAATGTTGATTGTTAGTTTTGGTCTTATGTTTTTGGTCTTTGCAATAGAAAATGTATTAAGGGTGACACATTGTGGAAGTGTGCTAATAGTTTTGTTTTGTCTGTAGCTACGTGGGGGGTCCAGAGTCCTCGCCCGGCCAGTCTCAGTCTCCCTCTTCAACAAACCTGAAGCCACAGCGGAGCAGCAGGTCAGTCCTTTTGAACTTCAATGATCCTAAAATGGCTTTTGCCTTCTTGTCAACACACTGACAAATACTGGGATGTGCATAGGGATGACCAATGTTAATCACTATTGCAGTGTCTTACACATATTCTGACTAAATAGCTGTGGTGTGAAAGGATGCTGCAGTATTAAGCAACATATCTATGAACACATATGTAGTGGTTTACTAATGGTTTCCAGCATCACAATTGATCTGCCATTTTACCATTGTATTTCTTGTTTAGTGGAATTGGAATCACAATTTTGGTGCGTGCTAGCACCCCTCGCATCTAATTTCACTGCAGTAGGTCAAATTCCACTGTGGTACAAGGTACTGTTATAACTGACATACAGTGGATGCATTAGAATTTAAGTATTAGAATTGTATTTTTTATAATTCTATATATTTTTATTTTTTTCTCTCCTTTACCTCCTCTCTCAGGCCCTATTGCCAGTCAGCCAGTTTGCAGTCCTGACCCGCTCCTTCCAGACCAGCGCTGTGTCCCGGGACATCGACACTGCCGCCAAGTTTATTGGTGCTGGTGCTGCCACAGTGGGTGTGGCCGGCTCAGGGGCTGGAATCGGAACAGTGTTCGGCAGCCTTATCATTGGCTATGCCAGGTGAGGTTTTTAACTGATCAGCCATTTCGAGAATTTTCTCAGCTCCACCCTAAAGTGTTGCTCAGTGTTTAGAGCTGTGACAATCCCTGATATCACTTCATCATAATTCAAGAACAGTTGCTTGAGAGGCAATCAGACTTTCTTTTTTTTTCTTTTTCTTTTTCTTTTTTTTAAAAAACCTTTCCAAACCTTTACGTGGGATGCTGGGCGTGTTTACCTGGGACATCCCGCTTCCCGCATCACTCTGCAATCACTACATATTGCATGGTCCCTTCAAGCCATTCATATAAGAACTAGATTTTTCTATCAAGCAGAAAATAAAAAATGCTGACTGGGCAAACATACCAGTCTGTCTAAATCTAAAAGCAATAAGGGGATAGTTTGACTTTCAAAATACCAGAAAGCTTCTTTCTGGACTTAAACATTGATGACATTCATTATGAATGGTACCTGGTGTTGCAGCTGCCCACTGAGCTACAGCTCAAAGCTGGCCAGCGACACTATAAGGGAAACTTAAGTGTCCTTGAGCAAGACATGACACTGAACTCAAAGTTGCACCCCATGGCAGGCCATCGCCTTGCATAGCAGCTCCACCACCATCGGTGTATGTGATTTGAGAGGCAAATTGTAAGGTAGAAAAGTGCTAATATAAATGCTGACCCTTGCCCATCAGTACTGACCAGTTGCAACAAGCGTAGCATCATGTATGTTTAAATGGGAGGACAAATTCAATTAATGTCATAACTAGGGGTGTAACGATACACTCAGCTCACAATTCGATATGTATCACGATACTGGGTTCACGATACGATATGTATCACGATATTTTGAAAAAAATGCAAAAATTCAACTGAAAATCAAATTACAGATTTATTTAACATTAACAGTGTTCAATAACTGTCTTGTTATACATACAACTTAAATAATGTACAATACTTCAATATAAATCAAGATTTAGTTTAACCTTCTGTATGTAAAATCAACAATTGACTAGGTGTCACTGACCAATAAAACTGAATTGTATCATGAAATTAGAATTAGGATAGCCCAAGAGAACTTCTTTAAGCAGTAAAAGTGCAACAAAAAAAACACCACACAAGTAGTCAGTCCCTCCAGAAAAACGCGATTATGCGATCGCAGAATTCAATGCATAATCAGCCAAAGTCCGCATATTCATGCGGGGGCCGCATTTTTTCAAATACGCCGCACTTTCGCCGCATAAATTGCCGATTTCCGCGCAAAATATGCGGGGCTTGCATGATTTCATAATTCCCGCATTTTTGTTGCAAAAAAAGTCATATATATCTAGGGTTGGGTACCGAAACTCGGTGCCAATAGGCCCCCGGATCCGACGTAAACGGTAGTAACGAGACCGAATAAGAACGAAGATTTCTGTGCCTTATTTCGGTGCCTGACTTTACACAACACTGGACAGCAGGTAACGTTAGCCTACCTTTAGCTAGCAGTTGGATGAAACACGGTTAAAATGCTGACAGGTGACGTTAAACGGTGTAAAGTGTGACTGTATATCAGCAGTCTGCTCTGCAGCGCAGCAGCTGCCGATGTCGGAACACAGACGGTGCATTCACTGACACTGGTAATTGTTTGGTTTTGGTTGGTTATTGTAAAATACCCTTTTCTCATCTGGTTGCTGTTTTTGTCGTCCAACAGCAATTTACTGGTGAAATAAGTTATTGTTTATTATAAGTTATAGTTATTACATTACTATTAAATCATTTAATTAATGACCATAAGACCTTAGTAATAAACAACGTGTTCTTAAATGTCACCGACTGTTGTTTAGTAGGCCTATCCTTCTTGTTTCTTCTTTTTTTAAAACATTCTTAAAAAGTATCAGTTCAGGCACCGTTTTAAAAGTACCGATTTAGCACCAGTATCAGAAAGAAACCCAAACAATACCCAACCCTACACATATCTCAGCAGAAAGTTAAAAAATGTTGCGTTTACTTCACACAAGAGCAGCCATTTTCCCCTGTTGCCATGGGAACGTTATGAAGTGACGTAATTTCACCTACTGAGAACACGGTGTTGGGGAATCACTTTTTTCTCTTTTTCATCAAACCGCAGTTTTTCCAAGTTCCCGCAAGTTCATCGCATAAAATGGCATAAATATCCCGCATATTCCATTGCATTTTTTAAGAAAACGTGCCGCATAATCAAGGATTTTTGCCCGCAACAATCACGAAAAAACTCCGCGTTTTTCTGGAGGGACTGAGTAGTGTCCTGTTCAAGTAATTTCAACACAAAGAGCTTTTTTTTGGGGGATTACTTGCAGGTTTTTTTGCAAGAAAACCAGCATATCTACATTTTCTGGCAGTAGCTGGGATCTTTGTGCATTTACAATATCCCCTGCTGTAGAAAAAACATGTTCGCTAGGAACGGAAGTTGCTGGAACTGTGAGGTAAGCCTTTGCAAGAGGTGAAAGAAGTGGGTACATTTGAGAATTTTCTTTCCACCATTTCAGTGGACAGCTAGTGAGGGTAATAGAAGTGTCCTTTTTGTACATTTCAATCTCTACTTCTATCCTACTTTTGGACTGGGTGACTGGTGGTTCAGAAAAAGTTGCACCAAAGAGCTCTTCAAGTGCTGTCTTTTTACTAGGTGGCTGTTCTCGCTCAACTTCAGTGTTTCCTAGGGCTGGGCGATATGGCTGAAAACTGTATCACGATATAAGTGTTTCATATCAGTCGATATCGATAATTATTGATATTTTTTATGACCTATTTAAAATAAGGACCAGGAGGAAAAAAATTTATTCAATTTAAACGTTTTTATTTTAAGCTTAACCTTACTCCGATTATAATCCTCTCAGTTATAAAAGCAGAAATGTCAACACAACCATGGAAAACACTCAAATAATTCAAATGTAAACATAAGTCTAAAATCACAATGAACACTTCTGGTGAATGAAGTGTTTTAAAATATGTGCAGTGTTTTGTAAACATAGGAGAAATTAAAATAAAACTGAGGTAGACTTTACATCTGTAACATAAAAAACAAACCTGATACAGCACAGTAACAGTTATTATTTTTCTCCGTCTAACAGTCACGGTACAGCCTAAACCGTACATGGTGGGGGGGGTGGTAACCTGGCTTCTCAACAGTGCTCAGCGGAAGCATGTCTTTGCCTATATGATATGCCACTGCCTCCGTTATTTATTTGTTCCGTTTAGCTTTTATCGTCATAAGGCACTGAGAGTACCTCTCCGTGGTGCTCTGCTGCTTGTGCGGGGTTCCAGCTGCAGATGTTGTTGGACGTTGCTGGCGAATACGGCTGTGCTCCAAAGGGTGAGCGCGTCTAAAGTGGTAAAACAGGTTTGCGGTGCGGACGATGGTCTTGCATAATTTGCAGACAACATTTGGTCTGACTACGGTAAGACTTATAAAATCCAAAAAACTGCCATATTGGCGAGCTGACGTTTCCCGTTTCATCAAGAACTTCCGCGCTCGCTGCTTCACGCATTTTCCACTTGTCACTCCACGCCGCTTCTGTTATTGAAGAATCCAACACGAGACAACGATATGGCGCAACCAAACACAATACTGTTACATGATTGGCTGTTAGCGTGTCACTCCCTACGTTGCTAGGCTACCAGAGAGCGAGTGCCTTTGTTCATGCAACCGAACTTGCTTTGAAACCTCTGGTTTCTTCCGACGAAGAAGAAGAAAAAAAAAAAAAAAAAAAATTATCAAACTTTTATCGAGCGCATTTTTTATTGATTACATGTCTATCGCGATACATATCGTTATCGTTTTATCGCCCAGCCCTAGTGTTTCCCCTACGTTGATTGGCAAGTGGCGCACCGCCACAGTTAAATTTCTGCCGCCACGGTATCAATGTTGATTGTCGGAGAATAGCGCGGACACGCGCTTCACAGGTAGAGCACAAACCCAGCCCCCTGTCTCTATTCACATGCCGGGATTCTTGCCTGCGCGCCACACACACACGCACGCAGCCGCGTTAACGCTAAGGCATACACACATCTAAAACACGCGCAGCACCTGACTGGGAACGATACCGAGGATTACCAACGGCCGCTGGGGGGGCAGATGAACGCTAGTCTTGTTACTGTAAGTCAATAATTATCAATGCACTCACCTGTATAGACCGGCATAAACATGTAGAAAGTGATATTTTAATCTGCTCTGTCTGCTCTCGTCCACCGCGCTGTTTTACCAAACACAGCTCTACTCTGCTCATTTCTACCAACAAGATCAAACAAATAAAGCTGTCGGTTGTAGTCGTAGTTTTAGGGAATCTAGAAATTTGGACAAATTCTTATAAACTTAACTGCTGGCTGATCGAACCGTCCTCTCTCCTGGAGCGGTATATCTGTGGATGTATTATAAGACCAAAACAGATACATGCGGCTACTTAATATGCACGTGAATGACGCGATCGTTACCGTCGCGTTCCTCATTCTTGATGATGATGCTGGTTTTATTATTTTGCAACAGCATCATTTCATTGCAAATGAGGCATACAGTATGAATGCTAGCCTGCTTATCTGTCCATTCATCATTAAAGGCTTTTCTATGTCATTTTTCCCTTCAGCCTCTTTGACTGTGACATGTTTACCTGACAACAGCCTTTCTTTTTGCAAGCATTTTCCTGCCTACAAGCTAAAACCATGTTTCCAATCACAGACTAACAATCACTCAGTGAACTGCCTCCTAGTCTGAGATCTTGTTCTAGTTAAATAGTCAGTTATCATTATGGAGTTTCCATGTTTTTGAAGAGTTGCTCACACTAATGTACTGTATGTAAAGAAATAGCAGTAATTCAGGAAGAAAGTGAACATTTTGAACGAGAATAGGCATAATAGGTATACATTAATTTTATTTTCTTTATTTGAAAGTCCGGCCTTGGAGTGTCTGCGGGGGGCGTGGGGGGTTGGCATACCTGCCACCACAGCTAAAAAAAAATCCTAGGGGAAACACTGCAACTCTGTGTGCTGTATCTCTCTGATCTGCTGCATCAGTGGGATCTCCAGCACTGGCACCTCCCTCCTTCGTTTGCTTCACAGTGACAGCCTTAAAATATAATTTAAAAAAAAATAATGATGGTATACTTGTAAGTACAGTTTCAGTTACATACACATAAAAGTAGGTTACACAAACATGCAATTGGGGTGACAAACACACACACAAATGCAAATACACAGATTCTCAGACAATTTGTAATGCAGACATACCTGCTGTAACTGGTTTGATTTGTTCTTCAACCGGTGGAAAACCTCTTCACATTGTTCAGGGAGTAAGTGGGGCAATGACCGAAATCTGGGGTCCAAGGCAGTACCCTCTAGCAGATAATCCTGTTCCTCTGTGAATCTGCTTGAGGTTTTGCAGGATGGCAGTCTTCATGTTAGCAATAGTTGTGGAGTCTTTCTCGTCCGGTGTCATGCTCTGTTCGATCATGGCTTTCAAGGGCACAATGAGTGATAGCGTGGGGCTCTTTTCATCAGACAGGGCAGTGGTGGCTTTTTTTAGCGGTTAAGAAGGTTTATGATTTCCTCGGCATCACTGATGTCAGTGCTATCCATAGTATCGAGTTGACGTGCATTTTTGCGCACCTCTGTGCTCAAGAGGGCTGCCGTTATAGCAGCTTATTGCTCAAGATAGCGTTCCAGCATATCCATTGAGCTGTTCCATCTTGTTACAACATCCATGATCAGCTTGTGTGATGCGATCTCAAGCATATTTTGCTTTGCCGCGAGCACAGCTGTTGCTGTGGTACTGCGTTGAAAGAAAGCACACGACTTTCCTCACACGGCCAAGCAAGCGACTGACGCGGGGAACATGCAATCCTGCTTGCGAAGCAAGGTTCAAAGTGTGTGCAAAACACTTAATATGAGGCGACATCCCTGCTTCCCTCACTGCCACAATCATGTTGCGTGCGTTGTCTGTAACGACAGCAATACTATGAGCAGATCTTTCAAGCTCCCACTCTTGTACGGTCGCTTTTAAAACATCAGCCAAGTTTGTACCAGTGTGCGACTCGAAAAGCGGGCGAGTCTGAAGCACAAAACTTTTTCATTTCCCACTCTGTGGTAATAACATGCGCGGTGACTGTGATGTAACTCTGAACAGCCCTCGAAGTCCACCCATCAGTTGTAATCGCCACACTCTCAGCCTTTTTCAAAACATCTGTCACATTTGCTTTAACTTCGTTGTACAGGGCTGGAATTACCTCCTGACTGAAGTGCGGGCGTGACGGAATATGGTACCTGGGCTCCAGTACCCTGACCAGTTCGCAAAATCCAACATTGTCGACAACGGAGAATGGCCTCATGTCTTTTGCGATTAAAAACTCTGATGCACCTGGTTATTTCTTGAGCTTTTGCACTTGACTGAGACCACGTTGAAGCAAAACTACGTTCTATAGATATTTGGCCTTCTTTCACTCTTTTTTGCACCCGGTTGCAGGAGTTTGTCTTTGTGGTACCGTTTTAAATGACACATCATATTTGTTGTGTTCGACGTCGTGTATTTAACAGTGTTTGCTTACAGTGTTTACACACAGTTCGTGTTTTCTGTTTTTTTTACCATCCTCCTGTTGAGTAACTGGAAAACCAAAATGCTGCCAGACGTCGGACTTGTAAGTGGACGGGGCATCCTATTTCAATTTCAGTCGAAGTCAAACTCATTTTGCCCTGCTACTGCTCAGTTCAAGCGATTCATTTGAGCGTTGATGCAGTGAATGCAAGCGTTACGCGGGTGCGGTAGCTCAACCAATAGGGTTAAACAGACGTCGATATATCCTTCTTCTTCTAGCTTTTAAACTGACCTTTGTTGATCTGAAATGAAGACAGATTCAGCAACTGCATGGCCTATTTCTCGCTTAAAATGTTTTCAGAAACACGTTTCAATGAACTATTTTAGTACAATATGAGATCGTATTCTGAACAAGCCGCACTGACAGTCTGGCTTTGAATTTCCGGAGAAAACAAACCCATGTGACGCATTCATCCAATCAGCTGCCGGTTGTCATTTCTTGGGCAACAATACAGATTAGCGACGCCTGCTGTTAAAGAGATGTATTACGTCTCGTCTCCTCTCGTCTTTTTGATGTGTCCCGAGGCAGTTTTTTGGACCTCGGGGACGCGACTGATCATCTCAACTGGCTTTTCTGCCGATGGTCAGCCGTCTGGTATGTGTGTCAGCACATATATGGTGGTAGTATTTTTAAAAAAAAAAAAAAAAAAAAAAAAAAAATTATAATATCGCCATACCTCTATGATACATATCGTAACATTTTTTGCATCGCGATAAATCATACCACGATATATCGTTACACCCCTAGTCATAACCTAATATTAATATGAAGGTATGACTAGTATTTGTCACCTCAATGCAGATGTACTACTAACCTGCAGCTAACACTCTTTAAATGTTCCTCCCTAATTGACACAGCACCCTGTAACTTCAGTTCTTGCTGTTACAATAGACATTTTGTGTGCACAGATTAAAAGAATATATTGGTATAGTAAAATTATTTTCATAGTTATCATTCCATGTGAAATAAAATAAACTAGCCATCTGGTGTAGCTTGAATGGCATGTGGTTTGACTGAACATTTATTATTAATAATAATAATATATTTGTAAAGCACTTTTAATAAAAGAATCTCAAAGTGCTACAGAAACCACATTACAAGTAAGGAAAATACAGCATAATATGAGGAAAGAGGAGGAGAAAAAAAAGCAACTCCCAGACTATGCTCCTGTGAGGAGTACAGTGTGGGATCAGGAAAAAACACCTCGGCAACAAGCACATAACGCGACTCGACAACATGACTTGCAACAGGGGAGGGGAAGGGGGGTGGAGGTAACCCAGCACAGGTTAAAAAAAAAAGGCATGTACTGGAGACGAACACTAAACTCAAGATCTTGACTTTGTGACATGGAGGGGAAAGAAAAAACTGGACGGTGGATGACGAAACATTACTTTAAGTCTTGATGGATGAATGAATGAATGAATGAATGCATGCAGAAATAAATGAATAAATAGTGAGCTTGAGATCCTGCAGCCACAGACGGACTCTGCTGCCCCGCTATAGCTTCTCTCCGTCCGCCGGTGCCTGTACGTCTATTTCGGCGGGAAGTTCCATTGCCTTTTGCCGGCGTCCACAGTCCGAGTCCCACCAGACTCCCTTTAGGAAACCTGGGATTTAAACTTCAGCAGGCTGTGACAGTCCGCTCAGTCCTGGTTCTCCCGGGATTCCCTTACCTCCAGCGGGAGACACTCTCTCTCCAGGAGAGAGAGTGTCATTTTTTTAAATCAAAAATGGTCCCACACCACACATCGCTGACGGAAACTCGCAGGTAACGGAGTAGCCTATGGCGCCCCCGGGTGGTAAAATGTTTAATTGCTGCCACACAGTGACAATTTATTTCATTGCTTCAAGACTCACACTGGGGGGCCCATGTGTGCCGTCGTATGTTTGGTTGGTTGGTAAGGCCTTATGGTCAAAATTAAATTTAATAATTAAAAATGTAATGACTCATAACAATAACATATTTCATCAGTAAATTGCTTTGAAACGAGTAACAACCACTAGATGGGTATTTTACAATAACTTTGAATGCACCAAGAGGCTGGCAAGTTTCAAGTAAACTCACCGTTTGACTGTTGTACGTCCGTCCCGCTGTTGGAATCCTCTACACTTTACACCATTTAGCTGTCAGCATATTAACGTGTTTAATCCTGCTGTTAGTTAATGGTAGGCTAATGTTACCTGCTGCCAGTGTAATGTTAACTAGCGTCACATGCCGCGATGTTTGTTGCCTCTGACTGTTTCGGAGCATCACAGGGCAGTGCAGGCATTTAAGTGGCACTGAAATCTGCTTTGCTGTTCGGTCCGGTAGATACCGGTCGTTAAGGCACCGGTGCCGTGTTAGCGCCAGGTCTCGGTACCCAACCCAAATGACATGTATTGTGCTGTGATCGACTCTGCACATCCCTGGCTCATCTCATATGAGCCTGATGGCTTTTTGCATTAATCACATGAAACTAGGTTTAGGCATTAGACCGCTAAAGCACCTCGTTTATTTCATTTTTTTAGCTTGGCTTATTCGGTCTAGGGTTGGGTATGGTTGGATTTTTACTTTGAAGTTCCCACCGGATATCCCGTGTTTTGTCATGTCAGTGTAACTGGTGAGAAATCCATATGAGAAATCAGATCCCGAAGTTGCTTTGTGGTAAAGGAGTGATTGGTATGTGGTTGGTTCGAAACCCAATATTCTGACACCATATTCTTTAAAACGGGTAACACCCGGACAGTGAGCGACTTCATACGCCGTAGCAAGGCGGACGAGGTAATTTTTCTGACGACTTTATACTCTTGTACTTTTTTGAAGGCCTGGGGGGAAACCTAATGTTAGACATTAACAATAACTAACTAACAATAAGTAGCCACCATGTCGTGGGAAGAAATGCCTTGTTTTCTGGCCTCGACTCTGTGCTTGTCTCTACCCCGTTCTCATGCTCTCTGATCCCACTGGACAACAAACAAGCAGAGGTAACTTCGCACTCAGCTGTCAATGCAGCTAACTGTTAGCATTATAATTTAGTCAACCCAAACGGTTTTACTCTAGCTTGTTAGCTTGCGAGCCATGGCGGACAGCTTTGGTGAGCACTCCGGCGGCGGAGCCCTTGGCTTAGGCGTTACCGGACAGGGCAGTGGATCTTCGTTGCTGCCGACTTTGGCCAATTCTCTTCCGGGGGGACCCTCGGCAGTCAGCGGTGCTCACTCCAGCTGTAACCCGGCCTCCCCTCCTCCCGCAGAAGCCGCACAGAGTGGCCTAACCGCTCTAGTGGCCCCCATGTCCACTGCTACCCCAGCCGCTTTTGGAAATGCATTCAACCCCGGCTCCTCGCCGCAAGTCTTGGTCATGTCTCCGACCCCGTTTAGCGCCGTGTCTTGGTACCCAACCCTAGACTTTATCCTGACTTAGTCTAACTGACATGTATTGTGTGGTGATCGATTCTGCACATCCCTGGCTCATCTCATATGAGCCTGATGGCTTTTTGCATTAATCACATGAAACTAGGTTTAGGCATTAGACCGCTAAAGCACCTCATTTTTTATTTCATTTTTTTAGCTTGGCTTATTCCGTCAGGGTTTGGGTATGGTTTGGATTTTTTCCAATAACGGTGCTAAAACGATACTTTTTAAATGACTTGTGTTACTGGTTTCAGTACCCACCCCTAGTGATTTCACTTGGGCTTTAAATGTTTGCATGCAAACGACTGACACTGTTGGGATGGCAACATTTTGAACACATGAGTGTGTAAAAACTGAAGATTTGTGTCTACCCTGCAAGATTGTTGCAAATGCCTGTCCTTTGTTTTGGCTATAGTAAAATTAACATTCAATTGGCTGTGTATTTGACTTTGCACCTCTGTGCCCTTCTCCACAGGAACCCCTCCCTGAAGCAGCAGCTCTTCTCCTACGCCATCCTAGGTTTTGCTCTGTCTGAGGCTATGGGTCTCTTCTGTCTGATGGTGGCTTTCCTCATCCTTTTCGCCATGTAAACCTGGAAACGCCCACAGCTCCACTCCCTTCACTTACCCCTTCTTTCCTGTCTCCCTCCCTTCCATCCGGAGGGGGTTTCCAGAACAGGAACTCTGAGCTGAAAGTCCATTCTAATCGGAAAAATATAAATGGAAATGATATTTACATCTGAGGTTTACAAACCTCCAATCCTACATTTTTATGTTCCTGCGCTTATTTTTGTTTTTCAAAAGTTTATGTAAGACCTCACTTCGGTTAAAATCTGTCCAAAATAAATGGTTGGGATAACTAAAACAGCCTGCAGTGTTAATTGTTTTTATTGCTAAGAAAGTAGAATGTTGCTTATGTACTGTGAAAAATAAAACTTAGTTTTTCAAGAGGCATTCATGTGTCCTGTAAAGATATATGCAACAAATGTATATATGTGCCAATTATGGCAGCTTACAAATGTAGTTGCTAGTTCTAGAGAACCAAAATGTGCTGAACTAGTAGTCAACTCTACTGAAATGGTTGAGGGTTTCAGTTTTAAATGTCTTAAATCTGGTCACACAATTTGGTTTAAATGTTTTGGGATGTTCTATCCTGTTTTACAGCTGGGTTAAGCTTTTGCTTTCTTCCACAGGCAGTCTTTTGTTTTTGTTTTCATTCAGTATACTATGAGACTCCATTTGTGGAGTCATGACTTGACTGGCAGTTGATTAGGGCTTTAATGATTACAAAGCTAATTAAATTACAGTATCTGTGGTTATACCAGATTTCCGTCAGTTTATCAGCTTCTCCACCACGGGAAGGTGGTGACCCTGTGGAGAAGAATTTAGTACCAAAAATTGCCAAGAGTGATGCTGTCTGCAGTTTAGCCCCTAGTAGGGTCACCCATGAGTCAACAGGTGAATTGCTACCATGACTGAAGGTGGAGGAAGCCCTCCTGTGTTGTCTTACACACCAGGCCCTGCTCGCATCGCTGTGCCTCCTAAATGCCCCAATCTTCAGTTCTGCGCTCTCAGCACAATGGAGCGCTTATCGGTCCTGTCCAATCCCACACATCTCCCTTGGTTAGGTGATGCGCCTCAGGTGAGTTTTCCTTGTCTGTGCCAGGCTAGCATTAAACAACCCAAAGAAAATCACCCCACTCCAAAGGATATTAACAGTGTGACAATAGTGTTCTTGAGGATGCAAACATTGACATCGTTGCCACCACCATCATTAAAGACCAAACGAGATCGACAGGCAATGTAATACAAATGCCTGACACATGCCACCCAAAACAGGTCCTCTACTCAGAACTAATGCTAATTAATGCTGGCAGATGAACACTTGGAGGTCAGAACAAGTGCTTTAATGTTGTCAACCATAACTAACTCATGAGAAAGAAAATGAACTGCAGCAATAATAATGGTGCTACTTTGACATTGTTTTACCTGTCAGGTATGTTTTGTAAATTATGTGAATTTGTGGGTGTTAACATTCAGGATGCTGTCTGCCATCAGCAGGCATATACAAATTATATTTTTGTAAGCAGGTCTGTGGCTTTGACTTTTTTAAAGATTATTTTGGGGCATTTAAGGCATTTAACTTTATTTATATAGGACAGCTGAAGACATGAAAGGGGAGAGAGAGGGGGAACGGCATGCAGCAAAGGGCCGGATGGAGTTGAACGTCTATAAATTGGCCGCCTGCCCTACTAGGTGAGCTAGCCAGGCGCCCTGTGGCTAGGACTTTAATGTTTTTTTAAATTGATTTACCACGTTTCTATTGTACGATTGATTCATTAATTATACAATTTTGCCGTGCCATTTTCAGTAGTAGCAAAGTATATACTGGATCGTTGGTAGTAGCTACACCTTTTGCAACACCCAAAGGGATAGAGGATTTTTACTTTGAAGTTCCCACCGGATATCCCGTGTTTTGTCATTTCAGTGTAACTGGTGAGAAATCAGATCCCAAAGTTGCCTTGTGGTAAAGGAGTGATTGGTATGTGGTTGGTGCGAAACCCAATATTCTGACACCATATTCTTTAAAACGGGTAACACCCGGACAGTGAGCGACTTCATACGCCGTAGCAAGGCGGGCGAGGTAATTTTTCTGACGACTTTATACTCTTGTACTTTTTTGAAGGCCTGGGGGGAAACATAACGTTAAGCTAACAATAAGTAGCCACCATGTCGTGGGAAGAAATGCCTTGTTTTCTGGCCTCGGCTCTGTGTTCGTCTCTACCCCGTTCTCATGCTCTCTGATCCCACTGGACAACAAACAAGCAGAGGTAACTTCGCACTCAGCTGTCAATGCAGCTAACTGTTAGCATTATAATTTAGTCAACCCCAACGGTTTTACTCTAGCTTGTTAGCTTGCGAGCCATGGCGGACAGCTTTGGTGAGCACTCCGGCGGCGGAGCCCTTGGCTTAGGCGTTACCGGACAGGGCAGTGGATCTTCGTTGCTGCCGACTTTGGCCAATTCTCTTCCGGGGGGACCCTCGGCAGCCAGCGGTGCTCACTCCAGCTCTAACCCGGCCTCCCCTCCTCCCGCAGAAGCCGCACAGAGTGGCCTAACCGCTCTAGTGGCCCCTATGTCCACTGTCACTGCTACCCCAGCCGCTTTTGGAAATGCATTCACCCCCGGCTCCTCGCCGCAAGTCTTGGCCATATCTCCGACCGTACACGCCTCCTCGCCTCTCTCCGGTGTTGGGCTAGGGGTCGGTGGGGTGGCAGGAGCGGGCCTTCTGTCCCAAATCCACGCCACTTCCTGGGATCCGACCCTCAGTACGGACTGGGACAACGAGAAGGCTTCCCAGCAGTGCATTCTGAGGATAAAGAGGTAATGAAAACATTTGTTTTCAAAGTTGTATGGTTTCAAGTAAGAACTTAGTAAGCAACGACGTGAGTAAAATCGAAAGTAAAAGTTTTTTCAGAAAGTTCAGCTATCACTGGAAACCTTGAGGTCACAAATGAAGGGGAATTTCCAGAAACCTCAGCATTTAGCTACTGTCTTTTTAGACAATAACGTTACGCGGACCACATTCATTTAGCTTGGTTTAACACTTGACACGTTGCTTCCTAATCTGTAAAACATTATTAAAGACTCAGTTCAATTACAAAAATACACATTTCACTTACTCCTTATGGATACTGGCCAACTAGATAGTTTGGGATTTCATACAATGAGTGGAACTTCATTTGTGCTCGAAGCATTGACAATTTACAACAAAAGACTTGACAGTGTGTGCAGTGTCACAGGTAATGAATATAATCCTCAGAGTTCTCTGTGGACAGTTTTCATTGGAACTAATTTCTTCCTAAAAATAGCCCCCATGAAATAGTTTAATGCAAGGTTGTTGCCAGGCTAGAGACCGATATCTCTGTAAGATCTCTATGTAAGATTCTCTCCATCTCTACCAACAATGTCCTTTCAGCAACCTCATCTGTCCGCCCTTCTTTTTTCTATCTGTCTCTACAGGGATATCATGTCCATCTACAAGGAACCTCCACCAGGGATGTTTGTCGTGCCTGATCCTCAAGACATGACCAAGGTAAAAGACCAGGGGCCTCATGTATAAACGTTGCGTACGCACGAAAAGCTTGCGTACGCTGGTTGTCACGGACACTTTGTGCACGCACGGCTCCATCTCCCCAGGAACAAACGCGGTGTCGGGTGGGCAAACTTGTGATGTGTAATTGATCCCGTGGATGATTTGTAGGCTATTAAGTGAACAAGGTGTACCCGGTCAACCAAACACTGGGCCGTCTTGACTGTCTTGATTCTGCACATATTTCTGTTACTGTAGTCCTATTTACTATTTCAATATTTCATCCATGTGTGGCGCAGCGGATCCATGCGCACTGTCACCTGCCGTGGAGACGCTGGCCTCGCTAACCTCTCCTCCTCTGAGTCGGATCTCTCTCGCGCTTTAGCCTACTAACACT
The DNA here is from genome assembly GCA_023631565.1 of Gymnocephalus cernua. Classification (NCBI taxonomy): domain Eukaryota; kingdom Metazoa; phylum Chordata; class Actinopteri; order Perciformes; family Percidae; genus Gymnocephalus; species Gymnocephalus cernua. The sequence goes on along the minus strand of CM042441.1, from coordinate 28,026,053 downwards.
TAAAATAAATGGCATTACATCTGTGGGTTAAAACTGCTTATTGTGCGTCATTTGGACTGACACTGAGATGCATGTTCTGTAACTGGTGTGGTGCTGCCTCTATTCTCTTGATTTCCACTTCAACATTAGACATTGTTTTTTAAATTTCTGCCATGGTTCGGTGCATTCACCGCCTGGTCAACATTTGCCACTCTGGGCATTTTCTTTTATTGCTTGTCCGAGATGACAAACCTCCAAACAGAAAAACATTTCTCGGCTCCACCTCCGCGATCAGCACCTGAACCTCACAATCGGTGAAGTTTTTTTTCCGTCTGCAGCGGGATAATCCGTTGTGATTGGATGAAGAATGACGTCAGGGGCGCATTTATGGTAATTTCCATATTCATTTATGGGAGGAGGCAAGGCGGGGTCCGTTCATGTGCGCTCAATTTTACGTTGATTGTGATGTATAAAGGAAAGGTACGCAGGACCTGGCGTACGCCCGGTTTTATACATCTGAATATTTCTGTGCGTAGGTACTTTTCAAGTTTTTGGTCGTACGCCATCTTCTGGTATGAAAGCTGCGCAATCTTTTATACATGAGGCCCCAGGTCCCCTGTGACAAGGCTGTGATACCATTTACGCTTATATTCGGATAAAATCTAAATGACATTTAATACACTTAGCCACATACACTCACTGGTCACTTTATAAGGTACACTTTGCTAGTTCTGTGTTGGACCCCCTTTCAACAAGGTCTCGATTTTTGCTGCTGCACATCCATGATGCACATCTCCTGTTCTGCCACATCCCACAGGATCCTCTATTGGATTGAGATCTGGTGACTGAGGGTTCAAGTTCAGGTTTATAATAGCGTAATAACAATACATATTTAATGATACATAACACATAATCTGCTCTTGCTGTTTGTGTTTTGACAAGACATCAGGATGATATCTGCAACCTGGCTACATGTCAGAGGCAGACGGAATAAAGTGGAATCCACACACTGTTCCGTCAAACGTGGCTTCACCTCTCATTACCTGAGAAAATGCCTTGTCAAATAACTGAGATCACAGATCAGTGCCTTTTTTCAGTCGTTCCCTCTCATAGATTCAATTGCTACATCACTATGAGATAGCCAGAGCCAGCTAGCCACCAGGAGTTGGGAGATGCCTGGAGTCAATATGTCACGTAGTGTAACTATCATCACAGTTTACAGTTGAGACTTAAGATACCTAATGTAGCAGCTATCACTTACCTACATGTTTGACAAAAAATCGGGCACAATGTAATATTGTGTGCATGTTGTGGCAGTATTGAGGTATATGTGTAACACTTTGACACAGGGTTTCCAGTCCAACTAAAGTGGAAACCAGACTGTAACCCACCACCAATAAGTGAAGTTTTTAGGTCATGGAATCACTCAAACTTGATGTTCTTCCCATTTGTACATTTCTTCCTCACAGCGTGTCTGATGTGGATGTTGTCAGTTGTTTTTTAGGTCAGGTTTTCTGCTCATGGTCTGTTCATCCACAGCATCCCTCTCTCCCTTTGTACACCTCACCACCATCTCTTTAAACCATCTCCTTTTTCCACACATTTTTTCCTTCATTTACTGCAGATCCATGCCCTGATCACAGGGCCGTTTGACACACCGTACGAAGGTGGCTTTTTCCTCTTCTTATTCCGCTGCCCCCCCGACTACCCCATCCACCCACCACGGGTCAAGCTCATCACCACCGGACACAACACTGTCCGCTTCAACCCCAACTTTTACCGCAATGGCAAGGTCTGCCTCAGCATCCTAGGGTGAGTCAGGATTCATTTCTTTCCTGATTAATAAGCCTATTTGTCTCCACATGGATTAATCGAAGGTTCAGTAGGTAACTTTCATAAAAATACCTTATAAAGGCTTATTCTGTGAACAGTAGGCCTGTACCGAATACATTTTTTTTTATAGCTCTGGTGCTTTTCAACTGCGAATATTTGAAGTTTCGGCGGCAGTGGCGTGGGAAACCAACATTTCCGACTGTACCTGAAGGCAGCTTTATTTCATGGAAAAACAGAGAAAGAAAAGATGAAGCGAGAGATGAAGCAACTGCTTTGCTGTTACACAAACACCTCGGCAGTTCAGTGCTTGTGTTTTGTTTTTTACTTAGTGGTTAAAATGTTTTTGTAGCAGCGATAGAGGCAGCAATGTTCCCTGTTACTCTAACATTACGGGACTCGCACACCTCGATTCGGACAGACGAGTGCATTATCCACGGCCGTACTATGTTTACCTTTATCAAATCGCCTAAAAACGACACTAGGCTGCTACAGTTTAACCATAAAGACCTCTACAAACATCAGACTGCTTGCTTGTAGCGAACATTTAGCTAGCAGCTTAATCGCTACAAAACACCACAGTGGATTTCAGCCTGCATGCACATTTAAAACAACAACGAATATTCGAATCCCACCATTGAAAATGTAATACCTACCCATAGAACGAATATTTGAATATTCAGATCCACCCTCTAGTTAACAGAACACATGTGTGGCTGATGGTGATGATTATTAACGTATTGGTCCGATTAGAAGACGACCCTGATTATAAGACGACTCTTCAGTCTCTCTCTATCTGGCTTGACCATGTAACGTTACCGTTCTTTCGGGCGGTCGTTGAGGCTTCGTCTAAAACTCTGCCATTTCGACCAGCTGTTTGTAACTTTAAAATAAAATGGATTATGGATAATTTCCTTTCTATAGTTCATAGCTGACTTTACCAGCTGACTTCTCTATTGGCTGTTGAAACAGGTGACGTTCCTTACGTTCTAAAACCAGCCTCTACACTTCGATCGCTGTGTCTCTCCATGTTTCAGGCCCTGGCACTAGCTAGCTGTGAAGGACGGTGAGTCACTTCAGTTAGGAGGGCAACACTCGTTTTACTGGTTTTGTGTTGTTGGTGACATCTGTTGTTGTCGGTGGGTTAACATAAATAAAGTCTAGACCCCCAAATATAAGACGACCCCACTTTTTCAGACATATTTCCAGGAAAAAAAAATATATTCGGGCCAATACGGTAGTTAGAGATTAAATACGTTCAGATTACAGATCATCTACAGTCTGTCTGTCTGTCTATTTAATTGAAAAACATATTATAATGATCATTAAGATTTTTTATGTCTTTAGAAAAAGATTTGTAGGCTGGGACATCTCTGCAGCACCACGATACTTCATTCAGAATAATATTTTCAAATAATATTGCGCCACCCACGATTGGGATATTGTCCCATATTGCGATTTTGATCAAATCCTGGTTAATTGTTCAGCCCTAGTGTTTAATGTGGTTCTGTCTTCCAACTTTGAGTTAATACACTGTAAGCTTAAGGTAATATAAAATGTTTGTGTGTTTAGGACATGGACAGGCCCAGCATGGAGCCCAGCCCAGAGTATCTCATCTGTCCTCATCTCCATCCAGTCTCTGATGACAGAGAACCCCTATCACAATGAACCTGGCTTTGAACAGGTAGTGTGTGTGTGTGTATGTGTATGTGTGTGTGTGTGTGTGTGTGTGTGTGTGTGTGTGTGTGTGTGTGTGTGTGTGTGTGTGTGTGTGTGTGTGTGTGTGTGTGTGTGTGTGTGTGTGTGTGTGTGTGTGGCCAATAGACTAAAGAAGATGTACATGAACAGGTGTTTTTTACGGAAGCCGAGAACGGCCATGGATTTCTTTCTTTTTTGTGCACTGTTAGCTCGTGATAACGACTTATTAATTCGTTATCTCGATATAACAAAGTTTGTTTTCACAAGTTTTTTTTGTTTTCTCGAGATGTTTTTTTTTTTTTATTTATTTATTTTTATGGATTTTTTTGTTGTTGCCTAAGACACCCTTCCATTTAAACCGGGGTATGGGGATCCATAAGCGGATAGAAATCTGCCGTTTCTCCCTCTACTTCTCTGGTCAAATACTCAGGAAAAATCCCAACACGACGCCCTTCCATTTAACCCGGGGAATGGGGATCCATAAGCGGATAGAGGTCTTCCGTTTCTCCCTCCTCTTCTCCAGGTTAAATTGAAGGCTGTTTTAGTGGGATTTTTCCCAAGTATTTGACCGGAGAAGAGGAGGGAGAAACGGAAGACATCTAATCCGCTCATGGAGCTCCTTCCTCGGGTTAAATGGAAGGGTGTCGTGGTGGGATTTTTCCAGAGTATTTGACCAGAGACGAGGAGGGAGAAACGGCAGATTTCTATCCGCTTATGGCGCCCCATTCCCCGGGTTAAATGGAAGGGTGTCTCAGGCAACAACAAAAAAATCCATAAAAAAAACATCTTGAGAAAACAAAAAAAAACTTGAGAAAACCAAAACAAATCTCGGGAAAACAAACTTTGTTATATCGAGATAACAAATTAATAAGTCGTTATCACGAGATAACTGCATAAAAAAAGAAAAATCGATGGCCGTTCTTTGCTTCCGTAGTTTTGAAGTTTGGTTCGAGTAAAGTGACGAACTTTTTGAAGTCAATCGAATCACACAGTTATGCACACATCCCAGTATCAATACACATATTAACCCACGCTTCCTCCCGCTTTTAGTGTTCCTACATATTTACTAACCAGCAGCTACCGGGTTGCCGGTGAAAGCATGCCTGTAGTGTTCACTGTCCTACGGTTGTCTCCGTCATGCTACCTGGCCCGCGTGTGTGTGTTTTCTCTAAAATGTAAAAAGCTATAAAAGCTGTATGCCTCTGCATGGTCCTACATCTATTAATCTACTCTTAATAAACCATCTGTACCATATTTGTATTACAAATGGATGACAAAAATCAGTAATGCTCTTATGCACGGCTCTTTGCCATCTGCACCTAAACACACTGTGTTAGCGCTGTGTAATTTAAAATTTTTGTAATGAAATTAATCTAAATAGATTTTGACATTTGCATGATGTGGTGTGGCTCTTTAAAGCAGTGTTGCTGTCTTACTGTTGGCTTCAACTGCAGTAGGGGGTTGACAGAGCAGAGTGCAGGAGAGTGGCGCCAGACCAGCTTCTTTCAGGACTAGTCAGCTGTAGGCTATCCAATGAATAGTCTAACTTTAAATATACTTTTTTTAAAAGCACTACCATGGCTGTCTACCTAGGGCATTCTAGCTTAGGCCAGCGCCTCTGTTCCCTAAACGTTCAGCCCCTGTCCGTGTAATGTCCAATCGAACCCAGCCCCTCGTCCAGAGAACTCACACCAAGCGAGTGGGCGTGTTGATGATGTTTCTAATGCTGCTGTCGCTACTGGAAGTTAAGAGACAAATGGCATGGAAATGAGTGTGAAGCAAGATGACACAAAAACGGCAATGAAAATATCTTACTGGAGAGATGGAGCAACGCCGAAATTGTCAAATGAAAGGCAAGAGACTTGGTTGTTATGACGAAATTACGATTACCAGATACCTGACCGTAGTGTAACCTACAGTAGTGATGTAAATGGACTGTATTTATATAGTGCTTTTCTAGTCTTAACGACTACTCAAAGCACACGTATAGTACAGGAACCATTCACCATTCACACACATTCATACACTGTGGCCGAGGCCGATCCAATACCAAGTAAATACAGGGCCAGTATCGCCGATACCAATACGATACTGATACTTTTTAATAATTAAAATTTTAAAACAAAATTCATTGCCGTATTTAGCTAAATACAAGTCCTGCTTTTTTTAACGCTATGTTGCAACAAGCTGTTGGATTGCCCCAAGACTACCTGAAACTTGCATTTAGTACCGCCTCCAGAGTAGTACTGAAACTTAAGTTCATTAATACAGCTCCAAGCTAGTCCACACAGCATTTCTTTGAGCCAATTGTCTTGGGCGGTGCTAAGCGCCGGACGGAGCCACGGTGCCGCTGCAAAATAGCCTTGGGAAGGAACTTGTTTTGGTGGAACATGTGTACGTTCAAAGGTTGTTTTAGTCGTGCAACAAAAAACTCAGATTGGACAGATAGTCTAGCTAGCTGTCTTGATTTACCCTGCAGAGATCTGAGGAGCAGTTAACCACAGTCCTAAAATTACAACACAAAGAAAGCAGAAGGTAACTGACTTCCGGCCAAAAAGAGTGACATCCGGCGGAATTTCCGGCAGCACCGGAGCAATCCCGGAAGTGGAACGTCGTGGATGTAGACTAATGTGATTTGTGAGAACTCTCACGTGTCTATGTGACACTTTAATTGCCTGGGAGTGGACACCAGCGAACAGTCCGATGTCTCTGCAGATACATCGGACTGCTGACGGAGAGGACGCTGGCGCTGTTTGTTCGCCGCTTCTCTGCCTGCTTTGCCTCTTGTGTTTTGTTTTTGTCTGTTTGTTGTAAACGTCTGAGGGAAAGCAAGCTTGTTCCCTTCATCTCACCACTGGACAAACTATAACTCTGGACAGCCTCTCACCTCATCTCCAAAGCCGCTCCTCAACTGGACTGTCGCCTCGCCAGCTAGCCGCTAGCTAGCTAGCTGGCTTCCTTCGCTACATCAACGCGTGGCCGCTACTCCGACTGCCTACCCTCCGTCTCACAGGCACCGAGACTGGACTTCATCTCCTCCTGTCATGCTGTGGATCATTTTGGCACTTACATCAGCCTTCCACCTCTATACCCCTAGCCCACGGCTAACCGCTATCACGAAGCTCTCAGTCCCTCCACTCGGCCTCATGATCAAATATTCAACTCTGCAACTGGTCGAACTCTTCAACCACTCCATTCCACCCTGCATCCCAGTCATCAAACAGCTTGGACTACTACGTCGACCCCGTTACATCCACAGAAGCTCTTGCCGCAAGTTTGTTCACTTCCACCACGGACAATCCATTCCATCCATCTGGTCACCTGCACGTTCTGTCGCACCTCTGCCACGTCATCAGAAAGCTTCCCCCACTGGATCACATAGCGCGGAGCACACCGTCAGGCTGCACAGAAAACCCGGACTGGACTACCTCAGATCTCTCCAGCCTGCCCCCATCCCACCACCCTCTCATCATGCCAACTTTGGCCTCCTCAACACCCGATCGCTCAACAATAAAGCCCCTGCCCTCCATGAACTCATCCTCGACAACACTCTGGACCTCCTCCTGCTCACTGAAACCTGGCAACAACCCAATGACTTCTTCTCCCTCAACCAAGCATTCCCCCCTGGCTACAACTACATCTGCAAACCCCGCCCCTCCCGCCGTGGAGGTGGCCTCGCCGTTATTTTCAACCAGAACTTCCAGATCACAGAACTTACCCTCCCCTCAGTATCATCGTTTGAATTTCTCGCCTTCAAAGCTCTTTCCTCCTTGACAGTCATCCTCATCTACCGGCCACCTAAACCAAATCCCTCCTTCCTCTCTGATTTTACTGAACTCCTCACACTGGCCTCATCTCTCTCTCCACGTCTGCTGCTACTCGGTGACTTAAACATCCACATGGACTCCCCCACCTGCAAGCTCTCATCAGAGTTCACCATTTTACTGGACAACTTCACTCTCATCCAACATGTCACATTCCCCACCCATGAAAAAGGACACATCCTCGACCTGGTCTGCTCCACAAACCAACCGGTGCTCGACCTCCATCCATGCCTCTTCCCCCTGTCTGATCATAAACTGGTACGGTTCACCATCCCTTCTCCAACCCCACGCCCTCGCCTCATCAGAGAAATCACCTTCCGCAACCTCAAATCAATTGATCCTCACCATCTCTCTGACCTGCTCTCCACCACTCTCCAGCTGGACTCAACCGTCACCTCTCCTGATGATCTCACAAACCACCTCAACTCCACCTTGTGTACCTCCCTCGACACTCTGGCCCCCCTCAAAACAAAAAACGTCACCTTTAACACCTCTTCACCCTGGTACACACCCGCACTCCGGAAACTGAAACAAACTGGCCGCCAACTTGAACGTCTGACAAAAAATTCATCACTCACAGTCCATCATGAAGCCTATAAACTCCACCTCAATGCCTACAAAGATGCCCTCACTGCTGCCAAATCTGTCTACCTCTCCACCATCCTCACCGACCCCTGCCAAAATCCTAGAACCCTCTTCTCCACAGTAAACAACCTCCTCAAGCCTCGGACCAACACCCTCCCTACCTCTACTCCGGATCTCTGCAACTCATTTCTCCACTTCTTCACCGACAAAATCAACATCATCTGCAAATCTCTATCCCCTGTATCCGACCTCCCACCATCTACTCCATCGCCCACCACGGCCCCCCCTATCCCCATCTCTCCTGACCTCCTGACCCCTCCTCCACACTGCCTCCTCTCCGAGTTTGACTTGGTCACCGCTCCTGAAATCTCAAAACTCATCAGCTCTTCCAAACCCACTACCTGCTCCCTGGACCCCCTCCCTACTCCACTCCTGAAGTCCTGCCTCCCCGTACTATGCCCCTACCTTACAAACCTCTTCAACTCCTCACTGTCCCTTGGAACTGTCCCCTCTGCCTTCAAAACCGCTGCTGTCACCCCAATCCTCAAAAAACCTGGTCTGGATCCCTCCTCCCTCAACAGCTACCGCCCAATATCCAACCTCCCCTTTCTGTCTAAAACCCTGGAACGCATAGTCGCCTCACAGCTACAAACCCATCTTCATACCAATAACCTATTTGAACCCCTCCAATCTGGTTTTCGCCCTCTCCATAGCACAGAAACCGCTCTTCTGAAAGTCCTCAACGACCTCCTCACCTCTGCTGACACCGGTTCCCTCAACATCCTCATCCTCCTTGACCTGAGTGCAGCCTTCGATACCGTGAGCCATAACATTCTGCTCACCAGACTCAAAGACCTTGGTATCGAAGGTACTGCACTCAGCTGGCTCCACTCCTACCTCTCCAACAGATCACACTTCATCTCTCTTCATAATCACACCTCTGCCACAGTCACTCAAGGCGTTCCCCAAGGCTCCGTACTCGGCCCCCTCCTCTTCATCATCTACATCCTCCCCCTTGGTCAGATACTCCGCCACTTCAACCTGGACTTCCACTGTTACGCCGATGACACCCAGATCTACCTTAGCACCAAATCCCCCCTCAATCCTCCCCTCTCCCACATCAACTCCTGCCTGTCAGCTATCAAAATCTGGATGCAACACAACTTCCTCAAACTCAACAGTGATAAAACAGAATTCCTTCTCATTGGCTCCAAATCCACACTTGGCAAAACCAATAACCCCACTCTCACCATTGACGGCACCATTGTCTCCCCATCTCCCCAGGCCCGAAACCTTGGCGTGATCTTTGATTCCACCCTCTCCCTTGAGCCCCACATCCGCCATGTCATCAAAACCTCCTTCTTTCACCTCCGCAACATTGCCAAAATCAGACCCTCTCTCACACCCCCCGCTGCTGAAAGACTCATTCACGCCTTCATCTCCTCCCAACTGGACTACTGCAACTCACCCGTTCCAAATCTTGGCACCACATCACTCCAGTTCTAAAACAACTCCACTGGCTTCCTATCTCCCACCGGATCACCTACAAAATCCTGGTCCTCACCTACAAAGCCCTTCACCATCTGACCCCCTCATACCTCACTGACCTCCTGTCCCCCTACCAACCCTCACGGTCCCTCAGATCCACCTCAGCCGGTCTCCTCTGCATCCACAAGTCCAAACTCCGCAGTTTTGGGGACAGAGCCTTCTCCAGGGCAGCTCCCAGGCTTTGGAACTCCCTCCCCCAAGAGATCCGCACCTCTGAGTCCCTCACCATCTTCCAGTCCCGCCTCAAGACCCATCTCTTCACCTCTGCCTATCTGTAGCCCCCTTTTCTTCTGTGACTGTATCTTGCTTTGCTTTGTCTTGTTTTCTTTTGCTTTGTTTTTTTTTTTGTTTTGTCTTGTATTGTCCAGTTTTGCTTTACCTTATAATCTAGCTACCTGTAAAGCGACTTTGAGTTATGAAAAGCGCTATATAAATTCAATTTATTATTATTATTATAATTAACGTAAATATCAACTACCTTGACCACTGTATGTATGAGCAGATACCAGCAATATAGCAGTGTTACGCCTAATTCAGAATGACAGCCAGTATAGATTACAGGTCATTTCTTGTTTGGTTTTGAATGCACTTTAGTTAAAGTTTCCATATAAGATTACAGTCTCTTTGTGTGTGTGTCTTTCAGGAGCGCCACCCAGGGGACAGTAAGAACTACAACGAGTGTATCCGCCATGAAACCATGAGGGTGGCTGTGTGTGACATGCTGGAGGGCAAAGTCCCCTGTCCTGAAGCTCTGTGGTGAGACTAACATAATTGTCCAACAAATTTTTACTCTTCTTCTCTATCTGTCTTTAACATATGTCCTCTCTGCGCTTCTATCCTGTCCTCACTTATCTTCATTTGCATGTGTGTTTTTAGGAGTGTGATGGAAAAGTCCTTCCTAGAATACTATGATTTCTATGAGGGAGTGTGCAAAGAGAGACTGCATCTACAGGGACAGAACATGCAGGTGACTATACTATTTATTTTAATCCATCTACATTTAACATTTTCTTATATTCTACATATTTAATATGCTTGGTGACAATGTATGGAAATCCTGTGAGATAAATATTCATAATGCAAAGATTTACCAATATACAGCACCAGTCAAAAGTTTGGAAAAGTTTGGCTTTCCCATTCAAGTGAATGAGAAAGCATGTCGAAATGTTTGGCTGGTACTGTACATACACCATAGGGTTGGATCAGTGGGCCTTATGCAGCAACGTTCTTTTAAAGTTCTCTTATGTTTTCTCTTAATTCTCTGTTAAGAGAAGTAATTCCACAATTCATTAGCTCTTTGTAGCCCTGGGGATCGGTGCTGAGGGCAACCGGCGAGGCATTAGATAATTTCGTCGATTACTTTTGCTATTTCATACAGGCAGGAGCAGGTGATGGCTTTACAAAAGGTGGAACATAGAGTCTTTGTGTCTCCAGAGAGAGAGAGAGCACACATAAATCACTATGAAATAATGGCGTGTTCACACCTAGGTAAAGCAAATATTCGCGTCATTTTAATCAGAGTTTGATCGGAGGATCATATTTGCAGGATCATTTGTGTATACTTAAGTTACTTGTATACTCACGCCGATGTAGAGCTGTAGGCACCAACAGTGTTTCTTTCCGTCATCAATATGGCCAAAATAACCACGTTTGCTGCTTTGTACCTGTTGTAGAAGTCCTAGATACGCTGGACAATGAAATGGTGGTGTGTCTGGATTAATAACATCATCCGGAGGCGAAAAAAGCACAGTGATTTTCACTGCCTTTTTCAGGTAGCAAACGTTGCGTCTTCGCATCATTCACATTGTCATTCACGCCTCCGCTAATTTGCATCTATTCACTTCTTTGCATTGGCTTTTAATGTAATCGCACCGACAACCCCTAGATGTGAACGTACCATGAGACTTCCAACTATAAATCTAAATGCTCATGGTTTTTCATTAGCATTTATTATGCCGAGAACACTCGCAATATGAGCTTTACATCCAGAGCTAACCTGAATAGCATGGTTGCTAGCAGACAAATGTCTTTCCGGGTGGAACTTTAGATTTTATGTTCCGCACATGCTTATGTATGTCGTCGGAATGTAGCGAAACAGCAGGACTTTTACGATGCAGATTTGCCAAAATGTAAACACAATAACATGGAGGTGTATTTATTATTCAGACTTTCAGCGAGTCTCATCCTCCAATACATTTTCATCAGTTTTCAACAGATAAACACCAATAACGGCACAAAGGTTTGTGGTTGAAATACTGTATGTTATATTATTTTGTGAGCACCTGAAACTAAAACATATATATGTATGAGGAGTTTTAATTGCAGTATAAAACCATTTAACACAGAAAATAAATATAGATCTTTTTAGGGCTGCAACTAACGATTAGTAGAAAAGTTAGTAAATTAATTAGTAGTTTGGTCTATAAAATTGTGAAAAATGTCAAATAGTGTTTCCCAAAGTCCAACATGATGTCCTAAAAATGTCTTGTTTTATCCCTAACTCAAAGATTCAGAAATTATTCACATTTAAGAATGACAACAACAATCAATTAATCCATTAACTACTGCAGCGCTAGATATTTTCCTGATAAAAACAAGAACAGATGGTAGCCATATGTTACACCCCCTACTGTAGTGAACTCATCAGGACAAATACACGTACCATTACAAGCTTTATTACTGAGTGACATACTGAACTTGGCTCACCTCTGTCCCCGCATTTTTAACTGTTGCTCTACCCAGGACCCCTTTGGCGAGAAGCGTGGTCGTTTTGACTACCAGGGGCTGCTGACTCGCCTCAGCGCCACCCACAGGCGAATACGTGAGAAAAGCGTGGCGGAGGACAACCACAACGACGACCATTCAGACTCAGACACCAGCTCCTCAGGGACGGACCCCGACAGCCAGGGAAGCTCCCAGCCCTGACTCCCTGCACACTGCTTGACTCAAAGCCAGGCCAAGAACTAAAGACAAAGGGACCTTTTTTTTATGTTTGCACTGGAGGAACAAAATCACAGAAGAGAATGCTACGCCCATGTCAAAGTTTAGTGAGTCCAGGGTTCAGGGTTGGAATCAAGCTTCTGTTGTATGGATGTTTCCGAGAGAAAAGAATTGGTAGTGCCCTCTTGATGGTGAAAAATGAACACCACTAGTCAAGTAATGGCAAATCTGGCATGGAGCAGTGTATTTGTGCTACTTTTGTAGCTAACCAGCTGTTATTTTGATGTCCTGATCCATTCTAAAAGTTGTTGGCTGCCTAAATGCCTGATAGATGTTGAGATTAACCAGCCATTGTTGCTTGTGGATGCAAAAGATTTGTTTCACGGCTCAAACCTTTGAATGCATATATGCAGATATTGGCGGCAGTTCCACTTTGACCCACAAGCCCAAACTAATGCCCAGTCAGTTTTTTATACTCTTTACCTAGGAAAGATGGGGATCAACAAGGTCTGGCGCTCACTTTGGCTTTGAAGTCAAGGCAGGTTTGGGTCAGACAAAGGGACCTTATACTGGGAGAATCTGAGTTAACTAGAGCAGTGGCAGGTGATGGTGTTTATGAAAGCAGGCTTCTCTTTAAAGTAGCTCTTTCTTTTTTTTAATTCAAGAGGTAGGAAGCAAAGTCAGACCTTTTAACAAAAGGAAGGTAGTTGGAGAAAGTGGCAAGGTTTTACGAGCCCCTTGCCCCTCTCCTCTGGCATGGTTGAAGCCACGCCACAGCACTTTCAGACTGATCCTCAACCGCCTCTATAATCAGGCCACATAAAACATTAGCAGCTCGCTAGTCTGAACACAGTGATTCCTGTGTATTATACAAACAGTTCTGCTAAGCTTTCAGTTCTAATAGTGCTGTTGAATTGACAGTAAATCTGTCTACCAGATACAAAGCCGCTAGAGAAATGTCACTTTCATTGACATCCACCTTTATACCCTTTTGTTATGCGTTTTTTTTTTTTTTAAACTAATGCTAATTTGTCAGTTTGTAGGGTGCATTGTTTATTTGGAAACCCTGCTGTTCTTTGGCTTGCTGGCACTTCTGAATAACCCGTCAAGATATAAACCAAACTATCACGTGCTTTAGCTAGATCCACATGGGCTCGGGGGAATTAAAAGAAGCAAGAAAAAATTAACTTTCCATGTGTTCACACTGCAAGTAACTCGAGACTTAACAGTCGTGCCGTTATGTATGTATGAGGGCCTAATCCAACGGTGTTGGTTGCATCTGTACCAAGGTAAACAGAAGGTAAATCAAGCCTTTTACTACTTTGGTATCAGTTTCTATAATTTGATTGAATAGTTTACTCCACTACTGTAACCAATATTAATTAGTCTTTTCAGGTGCATGCTTTTCACCACTAGATGGCAGGCTTGACACAGATTTAGGTTTGGGTTACAAAATCGCAGCAATAGGGGAAGTAAGGCTATGAAGAAATCTGAATAGCCCACCCTTTTTCTACAGTTGGTTTTGTCTGGATGCACATGGGCAAGTTTACTCACCGACACAGGAAATTACAGGACTTGTTGTCAGCATTGTTTGCAGTGTGATCACAGCGAGGAAAAGAAGAGAAAGGAGCAGAGTTTTTACGGGTTCATGAGTGGAGAAAACACTCCAGAGGGATAGAGTCCATCTTAATACTTAGTACTCACGTGCCTGATTTACATTGAATGTGTTATTGGTTGCTGTGATTATTCCACCTGTTCATACTGGCTGTGAAAAGATCCCTTTCTAGCACGACTTAACTGTAAGAAATGGGACTAAAACTACAGTCCTCATTCAAGTTCAGCTGTGCGAGTTACACACATCAAGTGGGTATGTCCGTCCTGGTAGTCAGGTGTATGTTTATTGCTGTTTTTGTGCCAGGAATGATCTAAGCTATGGTGGAGGTATTCCATGCTGGATACAATATCAGTGGGAAGTGGAATGTTGTACTAAAAAGACATCAGAAGATACCCACTTGATTTAACTGACTCAGATTGTTGAAGCCTAAAAGGAGCTTTGTGTTAATGTTCAATGCAGAAATGCATTGCAAAGCATTTCTGCACTGAAGATTAAGAAGGGATCTCTTCCCAGCTAGTATGGAGAGGATTAAAGATTATACTGAGTAATCAGTACCAGTAACTCTTCCAAAGTACATACAGGTTAGCTAAGCATAAAGACTGGAAACAGCTCACTAATTAAGACAATATATGTCCTTTGTTTAATCTCTACAAAACAAAAGATTAAAAATGACAATTTGCCATTTTACAGCGGGATTATGTCCCAAGAAATAGTCCTGTACGTAACCAACCATACAACTTTGGTTTCACACTTCTTTTTTTGTAGGGATTCAACAATGAGCCTATTATAATGATACTACATTTTAATGAGTGAGCATTGTAGGCATGGTAGGAGGACTTTGTTACTTTTGGACAGAGCCAGGCTAGTGGATTTATTTGTGCTAAACTGTGGTTTAGCCGATATGAGAGTGGTATCAATCTTCACATTATACACTCCACTGGAAAGGGAATAAGTATATTAACAAAAATGTTGAACTACTCCTTTAAGTCCGAAATACATACGCTTTACCTTTAGCATACCACCCTTCTTGTACTCTTTTCAAGAAGCATATTCAACATGGTGAGACAAATTAATGACTTTTGTGCTTGTTGTATTTCCTCCCTGCCTTCCATTAGCTCTCTACAGCTATGTTGATGGGGGAAAAGAGCTGTTTGCTTCTGCTGTCAATGTTCTGTCAAACCCTGGTCCAGTGGCAGAGGTTAGGTTGCTAAAGATTCAAGTGGGATTACTAATATACGGCATTCCTTTTTATTATGTTATAGAATGTTTATATGAGAAGCAGCTCCTTGCAGAATATATGTGAATGCCAAAATGTTGATTGCAACACACTTCCTGAAGTGGAAGTGAAGAGATCCTCTCCCTGTTTGGTTGTGTTGTGTAACTTGTGCTTAATGCAGGGTTCTTCTGTGGCGCTATAATGCCTGGATTACTAACAGAAGTGATAATTTCCAGGTCTAGAAAATGTTGGTATTGTACAGAAGTTCTGAAAAAATACAGAATAAAATGTTGTTTAGTCCTGATACAAGTGACTAGTCTTTTTTTCTTGTAGATGTACAACCACTGTCGGTGAAAAGAGGCTGTTATTTTTTCGAGTAGTAGATCCAGATAGAACATGCAACTTTCTTAGACACTAGCTTTTAGTTTTTTCTGTATTTTTCCACAGTGAGTTTATTGTATTTCCCTTAGCTTTTAAAAGCTGAAGCAGCATATTCTTTCATTCTTTAAGAAGGATTATTACAAATTATTAAAACGCATGACTATGCAAGGGTTAAAAATGCCAGAAGTAACCAAAAGGCTATTTTTCATCTGTAGTCCACCGGCCCTGATGTTAGGGAAAAAAAAAAAAAAAAACCCAAGCACAGTTTAGTCATTTAGTTCAGTTCCCTTCCTGCCCAGTGAAAAATAATGCATCGGTAACACTTTACAATAAGGTACACAAAAAAATAGGTAGTTAATTTATTATGTAGTTACGGATGGGGCAAGGTTCACCATTTTGTGAACAACTGCGTAAGCGTAAACAACAGTTTAAGAACGTTTCTCAACGTACAATTGCAAGGAATTCAGGGATTTTTTCATCTACAGTCCGTAATATCAAAAGATTCAGAGAATCTGGAGAAATCTCTGCGCAAGGCCAAAAACCAACATGGAATGCCTGTGACCTTCGATCCTTCAGGCGCTGCATTAAAAACTGACATCTAAAGGATATTACCATGTGGGCTCAGGAACACTTTGGTAACCGTTGTCAGTAAGGATGCTCCGATTGATCGGTCACCGATCGGTATTGGCCGATAATGGCTTTAAATAGTTTGATCGGTGGTCTCCATAAATGCCGATCAGATGACACACTACCATGGATGTATTAAGAGCGCAGTACTCCTGAGAACATTTTCTACATGGAGCTAAAATGGCGGCCTCTCTACATTCACTGGTCTGGCAGTTCTACAAGGTGTCTGAACAGCGGCAGAACAGCAGTTGGCCCGCAGGCTGGCCGCGGAACGAAGGCGATTGGAAGTCGGCTACCGCTTTTAAAAAGCGGCTGCCACCGGTGGTGCGCCGGCAAATTTGTTTGCGATTACGCCATTCTGACGCTTCTACTGCCTCTGGAGCACCGCCGGTGGTGCGCCGACTCATTGGAAAAGACAATACATTAGCGATTTGCAACGTGTGTGCCAAGGAAATACACGAGGCAGAAAGCTCCAAAGACATTTCAACACCACCAACCTCATCAGACATTTGAAGGTTAGTCACGGAAAGGAGTATGAGGAGTTTTCAAAGTTAGCTAGCGCTAAGGCAGAGCGGGGTGTTGCAGCTCCGGTGCCGCTCACCCAGCTCTGTGTGTGTGTGTGTGTGTGTGTGTGTGTGTGTGCGTGCGTGCGTGCTGAAGAATTGTCTGCAGTGATTGAAAGGATATTTTTTAGATTACTGATACATTCTCTAAACATGTGTGACTGTTACGTAATGGCGTAACTTTCAGTTCATAAAAGTGATCGGTATTGGTATCGGCCGATACGTCTTCCGGTGATCGGCCCCAAAAATCCTGATCGGAGCACCCTTAGTTGTCAGTTAACAGTTCGTCGCTACGTCTACAAGTGCAAGTTAAAACTCTGCCATGCAAAGCGAAAGCCATATGTCAACAACACCCAGAAACGCCGCTGGTCTATCTGGGCCCGAGGTCATCTGAGATGGACTGATGCAAAGTGGAAAAGAGTGCTGTGGTCTGACGAGTCCACATTTCAAATTGTTTTTGCATATTATCGACGTCATGTCCTTTGGGCCAAAGAGGAAAAGGACCATCCAGATTGTTGTCAGTGCAACGGTCAAAAGCCAGCATCTGTGATGGTATGGGGGTGTTATAGATATTAACTGATCTCTCCATAGATACTCAAATATCTAACAGCAAAGCACAGAGAACACAGATGGTTAAAGTGATATATTGCAACGTTTATGTAATTAATTACAGGGAAATTGCAGAGAAAAAGTGCCACGATCTCACCAGATCAGTTTTCCCCAGTAACTCCCACAGAGAAGTTTGTGCACATTGATTTTATACTGTCAGAGAACAAAAGAAATCCTTTCTGATTGGAATACAGCCAAAAACAAATCTCTCCTTATCCTATGGGAAATAGTCTCTCTACAATGCAATACAAAACTAGTCCATGCATTTGTTACTTCCAGGCTGGACTACTGTAATTCCTTATTATCAGGATGCTCAAATAAAACCCTTAAGACTCTCCAGCTGATCCAGAATGCTGCAGCGCATGTTCTGACAAGAACTAAGAAAAGAGATCATATTTCACCTGTATTAGCTTCTCTGCATTGGCTTCCTGTAAAATTCAGGATTGAATTTAAAATCCTTCTCCTGACCTACAAAGCTCTAAACGGTCAAGCACCATTATATCTTGAAGAGCTCATAGAACCTTATTGTCCCACTAGAGCGTTGCGCTCCCAGAATGCCAAATTACTTGTGATTCCTAGAGTCTCTAAAAGTACAACGGGAGCCAGAGCCTTCAGCTATCAGGCTCCTCTCATGTGGAACCAGCTCCCAGTCTGGGTCCGGGGGGCAGACACCGTCACCACATTTAAGAGTACACTTAAAACTCTCCTTCGATAAAGCTTATAGTTAAGGGAGTGAGGAGTTGCAGCGTCCGCCTAACCCGGCCAACCTGCTTCTCTTCATAGTCGTTAGATTCATCTATCATATAATCAATGACATAATCAAAGTAGAGGGAGGCAGGCCGATACAACCCGATCCGGCTGGGGAGAGTTCAGAGCCCGACCAGGCACTTCTCTTTAACCTGTCTCTCTTAGTTATGCTATTTTAGTTTTAGACTGCTTGGGGACTTCCTTTTGACACACTGAGCTTCTCTCTCCTCTATGTTCCCATTTCTGTGCATCCATGTCCAAAAAATGTGTATTACTAACCTAGCCCTGGGAGCTTGCTCCCCGGAGTCTTTGTTTCTTTTCACCCAGGATGATGACCCGGGATTAGGGTGGCACCAAAATCATGGTTCCAGCTGTGGCCCGGGATTCTGCCGCAATTCCCTGCTATGCCATGCTGCCTCCTGCAACGCTCTTACAACCACAATTTCACATTTTTGTTTCATTATCTGTTCTGTGACTGTTATTCCCCCCATCCGGCTGCGTCAGCCACCACCTACCAAGAGCCTGGGTCTGTTCGAGGTTTCTTCCTAAAAGGGAGTTTTTCCTTGCCACTGTTGCATTGACGCTTGCTCTTGGGGGAATTCCTGGAATGTCGGGAATTGTTGGGTCTTTGTAAATTATAGAGTGTGGTCTAGACCTACTCTATCTGTAAAGTGTCTTGAGATAATTCCTGTTATGATTTGATACTATAAATAAAATTGAATTGAAATTGAATTGAATTACAATAATCTATTATCATTGGACAAAAGTCCTCAAGCAACACTCCTTTGTGTCCTACAAGAAAACTATATTTTTTCCCCCACTGGTGACCTTGACATATACGTTAGTTCACATTCAGTCCACATACATGGTGTTTCCGTCAGGTCTACGAAATGCCTAGTTCCTGTCACAGGCAAGGTTATAATCGTTAACGAAAACTAGGTAGGAAAAAACATTGTTATCTGAAATCATTAAGTGAAATAAAAATAAAAAAAACGAGGCATTACAAAAAACAACTAAAACTGTAATGTCTGTTTGCAAAACTAACTAAAATAAAATTATCGAGTAAATGTCCTTAGTTTTCGTCTTTGTTAATATCTTTCATAGAGCAAATCTTTCCAACCATGACATTTCCCGTAGACGTGTAGTTTCCGACTGGGAATCCAGAAATTCTGACATTCCATGTCTAATTGAACACAACACGTCCGTGCCCCTTGCCTGGCATCATGGCGGTACCGAAAGTCGGAAGAAAACGGCAGATTCGTATTTGATGACTGTGTCAGATAAAACCAAGTGCCTTGCAGTGGAAGGTGGTAAAATATGTTAACAATTTATTACAAGGAAAAATCTACAGGCATCTTTCACCGGCGACCCGATAGCTGCTGGTTAGTAAATACGCAGGAACACCAAAAGCGGGAGGAAGCGTGGGTTAATATGTGGATTATACTGGGATGTCTACACAACTGTGTGAGTCGATTGACTTCAAACGATTAAAATATTTAATCGCGATTAATCACACAGTCATAGTTAACTCACGATTAAGCGCAATTAATCACACATTTTTATCTATTCTAAATGTCCCTTGATTTCTTTTTGTCCCATTATATTTTATCATGTTAATGCTCTTATCAACATGGAAAGTGGATCGCCTTGCTTTGTGCAAATGTTTTTTTTATTGAAAACAACACTGGCATATACATAGTGTTCACTTTAACACTAACATTCATACTTGAAGCTAATAATCTTTCACACAACGTGACACTGTTACCTCGATTTTCCATTGCAAATAGTACTGCCTCAAGCCTGAGGCGACCGTGGCTCGTCTTCATAGCGACTATGGTTTCACCCGACTCATTTCCTGGTTGTCCTTCTCCATAAACAACGTAAAATCAAGGAGAGGGTTAACTTTTCCTACTACAGGTTTCCCACCGTGGTCAGAAAGAACAGGGGAGACACTTTGTTTCTCTCACTATGACTCTAGAGTTGCTACTCGCTCCGAAGCTAATCGCCGTGACAAGCCTACAGTAGTTACACGGCTCGCAAGCATGGATGTATTAAAAGAACTGGATACAGTGTTCGCCGGGAAGCCCCGTACATTCCGATGAGAGTGCTCAAAAGTGCATAAAGCAAACATGGAGCTCGGATCTTCCGCATTCTTGGCCCATGACGTCACGATCGACACACGCACTAACAACAATTTGTTTACGTTGTCTTAGCAACTGGTAGCAACATGCTCGTTCATGAACTTTTCTCTCGTGTCTCTTACAAGTGGCGAACTCATGAACTCGCCGTTTTCATTGTCTAAAACATTCACTAACGTTAAACATTGTGTTTTCGTTGTTCTCGATCGTTTACGTGCTTAGCTAAATAAACGTTAGATGTATTTAGCTAGACAACCAAGGAGATTTAATAATTATGTCGTGCTACTAGCTAGCTAGCTAGTTACTAACTAGCGCTAGCAGTTAGCCTGCAGTTTCGTGAACAAAGCTCATCCATGGCTTCATCCTTCATCCATGTTACAAGCTTCACAGCATACAGCCCAGGTGTATCATAAGAGAGAACTAAGGCAATGTAATCACTAGCTATGTCTGTAGTAACATTGTGTAGGCATATAGGTAGCTACCCCTGATGTTAGCAACTAGCTAGCTAGCCGATAGCCCCGCCAGTTTGGGAAACGCTAATGACGTTACATCCACGTAACAGGCTTTACAGCATACACAGCTACATCCCTCGGATGTATCATAACTTCATTCATAAAATAATACCATGGACGTATTAATATAACACATGGTGAATTACAACCATTAGCTATATATCCATTATTACAGCTAGCTACATGACCTAGGGAGAACAGTTATGTGAGTGGGCGGGCACGGTCCCGCGTGTCTGCTTGCGTCTATTATGCGCGTTCATCATGCCTAATTTAATAATTCTGGATTTGCTACTAGTGGATGTTAAAAATGTTAAAAACGTAATGTTTTAAATAAGGACACTTTAAGTGTTCGGGCTGGTAAGTTGATATACCCCGAAACAAATTATCCGCTGAAATATAGACGTTTCTTTCGCCATGCAAACTCTATATGAAAAGTCTTTCTGGGCCATGGGGTGCAGTGCCACCCCTATCCGCTAAGCCCATGGTGGCTTTTAGACATGGCACTCTTCCTGGGGGCTTGCTCGTCTATCCACTTTGGATAAAAGCGTCAGCTAAATGACATGTAATGTAATACTCTTAATGTTTGAACTCTTTTTGCAAGAGTTTTTCTTGCAACATACTAGCTAGATATTTACTTATTTATTTACTATTTAAGTGGCGGGATTGCAAGATGTTGATCTATCTGCAAAGAGAACAAAATCAGGGTTAGTAACATGATGATTCACACAAGTCAATTAATATATGGTCTTCTCTTTCTTCTGCTGTAGGGAGCAAAGTAGCTAGGTTAGGAACGAATTAAGAACGTTAGGCAAATCAAACATCAATATGTTGTATCCCAAGTTCCCAACCATCTAGCAGTAGACAAATGTGATTTCTTCTATTCTAATAAGATCATATAAACACCATAAGAAACTAGAAGAGTCAGAGTACTCCATGCTTTCTCTGTCACAACTGTTGAACGAAGGTCTACATTGAAAACCCAAGAAACAAAGAAATAGCAGAATCCATATCATTCCTTGTTTTACAGCGTATATAACATTGCCTGTAGTAACAGAAAACTATATCATTACTTAGAATGTGTGTGTTTTGAACTTACATAGATGTGTTTTGAAGAAGTCGACCATATCATTACTTAGAATGTGTTTTGAACTTACATAGATGTGTTTTAAAAAGTAAACCATATCGTTACTTAGTGTGTGTGTTTTGAAAACCCCAAAACAGATAAACTACAGTATATCTTGCTTACATATTAATCTGTTTTGCCTACATACTGATCTGTTTTTGCATTATATGACAAAGAAGCTTTCATTAGAATTGTGGGGAGTGAAGGAAGCCAGCAGACAGAGATAAGAAAGTTCAGGCAGAGAGCAGGAGCCCAAAGGTGGGGGCATATTCCGGTGTGCACAGCCTGCATTCACGTGTTGCTGTAACAGTACATGTGTTGGCGTACATATTATACATGATGTATGGACCATATTAGGTTTTTCCTTCCTGTAAAGTTGTCTGCAAGCGTTTCCTACATTACCTTACAAGGACAAGGAAGTGCATAAAGTACATCCCTCTCGGTATCTTTGGGAGGAGTAAAATGTTTTTTGATGTATAAATATGACTGTTTTGCTGTAAAACGCGCTTCTCCTCTGCCCAGACGCCTTCTGCAGCTGGGATAGGATTTATTTGCCTCTCACAGCCAGAGGGGATTCCCCTGCGCTCACCGAGTGCTTGGGAGGATAGGAGACAGTGTCTCCGAGGAGCAGTTCTAACTCCCTCTGTTAGTCGGAGGGCTTACTTTTTATTTTTTGTAGAGGATCACTTTGCCTTTAATTTCTGCTTTTGTCACAAAATAATAAAAACCACCTGAGGTCGGCTTGACCTTTGCCAGTGCGGTATTTCTTTCGCTTGGTTGTGCCGTCTGCCAAGCGGGGAGGGTTTCCCCTCCCGGAGGGCTTAGGTCAGACTCCTCTTTAGCCATCTGTGGCAAGTTGCAGCCGGGCGGGGACCTACCGGACACGCAGACCTCCTGTCATCTCCCAGCGGAGTGCATTTTCCCTACTCACTGGCCCGGTCAGAGCCGCTGAGCCGCCTCCTCTCTCAGTCCGGCGACCAAGGAAGGCAGCGGGCACCCTTAAGAAGGAAGGGACCTCCGGTGACACTGGGAGGAACGGCCGAGACCGTGAGTACTAAAGAAAAATCATAGGTTGTAAAGATTCCCTTCGGGCAGTGCTTTTCATATACAGGGGGATAAGAGCCTGTGAGTTGGGAACGTCTGGGGTAGTGCGTCAAGCCTCTTGCCTCCCCTCCGGTTTCCCTGATCCGGGCGAGGGTCCCTGTCTCTCTCTCTCGCTAGAGGAGGGGAGGCGGGACGTGTGTGTCTTTCTAAAATGAAAATAAAAAAGTAAAGTTAAAATCCGATTAACTAGAAGAGTCAAAACGGATTAATTCTTAGCAGCCAAATAAAGTCTAATAACGGTCTAGAGGGCCGAACTTTAGGGGGCATACATCCCGGGTTCAACGTTTTATACTCTCAGAGTTCAAAGTAGCGCACCGCGCAAATCTATTTAAGCCACGGGGTGGGTTTAAGTAGAGGAGCTACAGCCTTTTAGGAAAAATAGGCACACCCGGATCTCTGCATACCGGCTCTTAGCGGGAGGGATCTCCTAAGTAGCAGGGATACTGAGGACTAAAGGCTGTTATATACTAGCACTTCTAAAAGTGCGTGCGGAAATTGGGACGTCACGGGACTGCCGTGAGTATTTATACTCGCGCATGGTGGTCGCGACACTAGTTGCAGTCTTCTCCTGAACAGCGGTGGCGCTAAGGAGCAAAGGCTACTGATGTTTTTCTTTCTAAGGACTAGAAGAAGAAGAAAAACATAAACAATGGAAGAACAGGCAGCAACAGTGCCGTCAATGCTTCGATTTGATTCAATAAGCTATATGGTCAGATCAAGCCTTTCATTCACAAAAAAACCCAGGAAGTTTACAAGAGAAACTTGCAGTCAGTCGGCGAGTCCTGGCATCCGGTTTCCCAGGAGCTCGTTCAGGCTTTCTGTTTCCGGTTTGTCGAGCGGCGCTGAAAAAAATAGACTGGTGCGCGCCCTCCGCTCGCGCGCTGAAAATGGAACGCGCCGGCCGGAAATAACGTAATTTTAATGTCACGAATGCGCGCGCCACGTCCAACGCGTCAAGCATAAATCAGCTGTGAGTCCTATCCATTACTAAACTGGTTAGGTGAAGTAGGTAAACCAAACTGAAAGCAACGCGAATGTTCGTCTAGATATAAAATAGGAGGGGTAAGGAGTGTAGGGGAATTTTGGTTGAACGAGAAATCCACACTAGCAAAGTATCTATTAAACCCCCTCGTGCCATGGCAACTGCATAGCCTGGCGCACAATCTACCTTTGAAACCGACACAGAGGAAAGCCCTCATGTCGTAAGCGGCGCTGCTAGGCTATCGGAAAGTCTAGTAGATGTGGGACCGGGGACAGTCAGATACTACAATGGATGGATTTAAGACTGCGAACCGTGGCCTAGTCAGCTAAAATTTGTCTCATGGTTCAACCCCGCGAACAGGGTGTTGAACCATGGGGGAGGTGTAGCATTAGCACTTAAGCAACGATTCCCCCAGTCATGTGACTGGGTACACAGTCAGGCACACAGCGCGACAGGAACATACAGGGAAGTAGTACACTGCTGTTTTAGCGCAAAGTCAGACCAGACTAGGCTAGCATCAGAATTCTACGACCCAGAGGATGACATCTACCTTTACAGAATACTTTGTAATAGTGTAGCATTAGCCAGACATCCATACAGGGTGATTACTCTGTTTGGCACAGGGATATTTGAGTATCCGATGCAGGCTGGGGTAAGTGCCCTAGCCAGAATGCTAAAGGAGAACCGGAGGTGCGAATGGGTGGTGTGCTGTTCTGAAAGTGAGAGGGGAATGATAGAGCGAGCCCTGGTTGACCCGGGCCCTATCTACCCAGATCCTTTCGTCAGACATGAGCCCCGGTCGTACAGTCCAGCAGGGTCTGTCACTGTGTACCTTCCAGGGAAGCCCAGAGACACAGGCGGGTACAGCCCAAGCCAGCGGAGACAACAGGGTGATCCAGGCAGCTTGAGACAGAATAGCTCAAGTGACCTCAGAAGGGCCGAAGGGCTGTCTGGGGGTTCCTTGGCTTCAGGAAGCCAAGGAAGGGAAATATCCAGCGGAACCGGAGACGGGGAAGCTGGGCACAGGAACGTGGTGCACATGCTGAGGGGGCCTGAGGGGTGCCCTCAGAATAGCGGCACATACGTGATTGCCTCAGAATGCCTTAAGTCGCATATGAGGAGAGAGCCTCTGCCAGACTATGAACAAGAGATAGTAATCTAGGGAGGGAGTACCTCACAGAGATACAGGCTAAACCGCCGTGTAAGAAAGGAAACTTTCAGGCGCTTGATTGTCTGACCTCTGCACAGGGGATAGCCTATAGGGCCATATATGACCCGTATGACAAGGACTCATTCGTTAGAGCAGTAAGTCCTATCGTAAGCACAGCAAAGCAAGGAGAGGTAATCTCAATTAACCTCAGAGGAAGGGATAGGGGGTTCACTGCCACCGACCTAGTGCGATGGATAAATGACACCCTACCCATCTATGGGGGATCCACCTTCTACCTCCTCCTCCCAGAGGAGCGTCAGAAGGAATATTTAGATCCAGGGGAAGATGATGATGAGGAAGAAAGTGACGTTGAATCAGGAGACTCAGAGCAGGAAGGCAATGAGGTTGAAGAACCAGAGGACAGGGGTCAGCCAGGGGTGGAGATGGACGAAGAGGAGAGGGAGGAGATGCCCCCAGTGGCGTTGCCTCCCATCCACACGTTCAAAACCCTGCTGCCCCCGGTACAACCTAGAACTCTCTGTACCTTCACACTTCGTAGGCCTTCCTTTACCCCCTCCCCTCCATGGGGGAGTGGAACAGGGATTAAGCCTCTAGAAATCCTCGATCTCGACGAGAGGTGTTACGAAGAGGCATTAAGAACGTTTCCAAAAAGTCCAGGCGAAAACGCTCAACGCACAAGACCTCTGTCACAATCTTTACCCCTACCCCGAAGGGGAACCACACCTATGCCAGGACTGCCTAGCCTCACAAGAGCACTGGGCACCCTGGACCTTTGCTATAGGGAAGATTCTCCCCCAGTGAGGCACAGAAAACATACTCAAAAGACCAATAGGCCTATAGTGGATGAGTCAGACAGTGAGTGTGAGTACTACCTCCCCTCGCCGGCATATAGAAGTACCCCTAAAGAAAGGTTGGAAGGTGGGAACCAGAGCCGAACGCAGAGGGTAAATAGCCCGAAGCAGACGGTACCGGTCCCACGCTCCTCCCAAACCAGGACCTAGGGGCATACTTTCTACATCCGGAAACCAACCGAGGGGTCTTCAGACAATGATACCCCCTGGAAGGCATCAGATGAGGAAATCAGTTATCATTGTTGACCCACCGATACCCAAAAGAGCCCGCAGAGGCAGATTGGGCCGACCAATATCCATGTAGTGCACCTACGTACCGGACTGATTCAGGGTGGTACAACCCCAGGCTCTTGGAGCAGGGAGAGTATGACTCCGGCTGGGAAGAGGAGCCTATATTGGAGGGAACAGGTTGGTACCCAGTCTCGCTGGGAGAAAAAAGATGTGTAGAAAGGTCCATGACAGGCCCTGAGGTTCTGGCAATGCCGAGAATCGGGGGACCCTGGGAAAACTCATATCTTAAACAAGGATATGATTTTTAGCGGGAAGGATGTATTCGTAGAGATAGGTCCGTAGAAAGGCAGTATAGGGATGTGCCTGCCTAGATCCAGGGGATGCACTGGAGGTGGTGGAGGAGGAGGTGACCCAGACCCAGATCCCCCAAGGGGCTCAGGAGGATGGGAACCCCCTAGACCACCCCGGAGGAATGGTACCCCCAAGTTCAATGGACAGGAACCTCCTGATGAAGATCAGGAGGATGTGAAGGCCTTTAGGAACTTCCATGAACAGGCTGAAAGGACAAGTGGCGGCTGGCCTACAGCTTCCTCAGGGTCTGGACGCAGACATACGGGAAGCCAGTGGCATAGCCTGCTCTCTGACGGCCTGATGGAACCTGAAGGGGACCCAGTGTTTCCACTGGGACAGATTAGTCTGCTGGATATAATACCCAGTCGAAAGGATGGGCAGAGCGATACGCAGTATCTAGAACAATGTAGGAAAAGTGGTTTCACTTTGGATCAGATGGATAACCCGCAGATGACTCTCATCCTGAAAAAGAACAGAGTCCACATACCTGTGGGATGTAGGGTCAGTGACCTGTTGAAACATATGGTCAAAGCACCAGGAGTCCATCCTCTAGAGGATAAGGTAGAAGCACTTGGCCGATCAGTCTCCAAAGAAGAGATTACCTTGAGTGTAGCTATGCGCTTACTCAGGGCTGAGCCAGGCTGTAGTACCACCTATGAGGAAAAACTCCTGGATAAGGTACCTGGCGGAGTTAATCTCTGCTCGGGATGGGGACTATGGTCTAATGAGGTTAAAGAACAGCAACTAATCATATACGATCGAAAGACCCTTATGAATAAGGGAAAGAAACCAGAAAAACCTGCGAACCAGGCTCACCCAAAGGCCAGTGTGCAGAACCCGCAAGCGCAGTCCGGGCAGTCCAATGTCCAGAGCGGCAACAGCAAAAATGTTCCTGCAGCAGAGAATGGTGCACCGAGTGCACCAAAAAAGACCTACATATTCAAAATTCAAAAATGATTGTGGATTCATTGAGATGGAGCCTTATCAGATCCGAGGGGGTGCACCAGGAAAGGTAAAACAGTAACCCGTTAACCCTGCAAGGTGCCAAGGAAATTCAGATAACCATTGACGAACTAGTGCGGCAGGGAGTCCTGGTGGTGGAACCAGAGCCTCCCTGCATTACACCCATACAAGCAGTATCAAAGCAAGATGGGGGATGGAGGTTGGTACACAACCTCAAAGAGTTACATGACCGTACTCAGAAAGATCAAAGAACTATGCTAAATCCACAGAAAATCATTAGAGAAGCCCCTAAGGCAAATTTCTACTCTACCCTTGACCTGGCCAATGGCTTTTGGTCAGTTCCCATATCAGATGGATCCAGTATGAAAACATGCTTCCAGCTCAGCAAAACAGCTGTGGTGGAAAATACCCAGGGTGCAGCAGGTGTAGATTAATTAACCGTTTTAGAATAATTGAAGATGAAACAAGAAAACAAGAAATAGTAGACTGAAACCAATGTAGGTTTTTGTAATTTATTGAAGTACATATATTCTGCGCAGAATAGGAGAACTCGTTCACAAGATGCACGCAGCAACATGTGGAAGAGTCTTCAAAGTTCACACATCAAGAACATCAGCTTAAATACACAGATAAGAGAGAGGGAGTGACATTCGCTTTAAGCACACAATTCAATCTAATAACAAATGAAGATAGACCTTCTGGTCTGTCTGGTTCACCCATCCATCCATCGTCGTCCGCTTATCCGTGGTCGGGTCGCGCGGGGAGCAGCTCCAGCAGGGGACCCCAAACTTCCCTTTCCCGAGCCACATTAACCAGCTCTGACTGGGGGATCCCGAGGCGTTCCCAGGCCAGGTTGGAGATGTAATCCCTCCACCTAGTCCTGGGTCTTCCCCGAGGCCTCCTCCCAGCTGGACGTGCCTGGAACACCTCCCTAGGGAGGCGCCCAGGGGGCATCCTTACCAGATGCCCGAACCACCTCAACTGGTTCCTTTCGACGTGAAGGAGCAGCGGCTCTACTCCGAGCTCCTCACGGATGACTGAGCTTCTCACCCTATCTCTAAGGGAGACGCCAGCCACCCTCCTGAGGAAACCCATTTCGGCCGCTTGTACCCTGGATCTCGTTCTTTCGGTCATGACCCAACCTTCATGACCATAGGTGAGGGTAGGAACGAAAACTGACCGGTAGATCGAGAGCTTTGCCTTCCGGCTCAGCTCTCTTTTCGTCACAACGGTGCGATAAACTGAATGTAATACCGCCCACGCTGCGCCGATTCTCCGACCAATCTCCCGCTCCATTGTCCCCTCACTCGTGAACAAGACCCCAAGGTACTTAAACTCCTTCACTTGGGGTAAGGACTCATTCCCTACCTGGAGAAGGCACTCCATCGGTTTCCTGCTGAGAACCATGGCCTCAGATTTAGAGGTGCTGATCCTCATCCCAGCCGCTTCACACTCGGCTGCATGATGATGATGCCATCAGGACCACATCATCTGCAAAGAGCAGCGATGAGATCCCGAGCCCACCGAACTGCAACCCCTCCCTACCACGACTACGCCTCGATATCCTGTCCATAAATACTACGAACAGGATTGGTCACAAAGCGCAGCCCTGGCGGAGGCCAACCCTCACCTGAAACGTGTCCGACTTACTGCCGAGAACCCGGACACAGCTCTTGCTTTGGTCATACAGAGATTGGATGGCCCTGAGAAGGGACCCCCTCACCCCATACTCCCGCAGCACCTCCCACAAAGTCTCCCGGGGGACCCGGTCATATGCCTTCTCCAGATCCACAAAACACATGTAGACTGGATGGGCATACTCCCAGGCTCCCTCCAGGATCCTTGCTAGAGTAAAGAGCTGATCCGTTGTTCCACGACCAGGACGGAATCCGCATTGTTCCTCTTCAACCTGAGGTTCGACTATCGGCCGAACCCTCCTTTCCAGAACCTTGGAGTAGACTTTACCAGGGAGGCTGAGAAGTGTGATACCCCTGTAATTGGTACACACCCTCTGGTCCCCCTTTTTGAAGAGGGGAACCACCACCCCGGTCTGCCACTCATTTGGTACTGTCCCAGACTTCCACGCAATGTTGAGTAGGCGTGTCAACCAAGACAGCCCCTCCACACCCAGAGCTTTCAGCATTTCTGGACGGATCTCATCAATCCCTGGGGCTTTGCCACTGTGGAGTTGTTTGACTACCTCAGTGACCTCCACCAGGGAAATTGACGACAATCCCCCGTCATCCTCCAGCTCTGCCTCTAACAAAGAGGGCGCATCAGCTGGATTTAGGAGTTCCTCAAAGTGCTCCTTCCACCGCCCTTTTACCTCCTCAGTTGAGGTCAACAACGTCCCATCCTTACTGTACACAGCTTGGATGGTTCCCCGCTTCCCCCTTCTGAGGTGGCGGACGGTTTTCCAGAAGCGCCTTGGTGCCGACCGAAAGTCCTTCTCCATGTCTTCTTCGAACTTCTCCCACACCCGCTGCTTTGCCTCTTTCCCGGCAGAGGCTGCAGTCCTTCGGGCCCTTCGGTACCTTGCAACTGCCTCCGGAGTCCTCTGGGATAACATATCCCGGAAAGACTCCTTCTTCAGTCGGACGGCTTCCCTGACCACCGGTGTCCACCACGGTGTTCGAGGGTTACCGCCCCTTGAGGCACCTAAGACCCTAAAATCACAGCTCCCTGCCGCAGCTTCAGCAATGGAAACTTTGAACATTGTCCACTCAGGTTCAATGCCCCCAGCCTCCACAGGGATGCACGAAAAGCTCCGCCGGAGGTGTGAGTTGAAGGTCTGTCGGACAGGAGCTTCCTCCAGACGTTCCCAATTTACCCGCACCACCCGTTTGGGCTTACCAGGTCTGTCCAGAGTCTTCCCCCACCCCCTGACCCAACTCACCACCAGATGGTGATCAGTTGACAGCTCCGCCCCTCTCTTCACCCCAGTGTCCAAAACATACGGCCTCAGATCAGATGAAACGATTATAAAATCGATCATTGACCTTCGGCCTAGGGTGCTCTGGTACCAAGTACACTTATGAGCATCCCTATGTTCGAACATGGTGTTTGTTATAGACAATCCATGACTAGCACAGAAGTCCAATAACAGACAACCACTCTGGTTTAGATCAGGGAGGCTGTTCCTCCCAATCACGCCTCTCCATGTGTCTCCGTCATTGCCCACATGTGCGTTGAAGTCCCCCAGCAGAACTATGGAGTCCCCCTCCGGAGCCCCATACAGGACTCCATTCAAGGTCTCCAAGAAGGCCGAATACTCTGAACTCTTGTTTGGTGCATATGCACAAACAACAGTCAGAGTTTTCCCCCCAACAACCCGCAGGCGTAGGGAGGCAACCCTCTCGTCCACCGGGGCAAACTCCAACGTATCCCCACACTCGCCTGGCGCCTCACACCCTGGGCAACTCCGGCCCATGGGCCCACCACCTGTGGGAGGAACCGCTGGGGTCGGGTGCGCTGCCACACGGGTGGCGGTGAAGGTCAGGGGCCTCGACGGACCAGACCCGGGCAGCAGAGGCTGGCTCTGGGGACATGGAATGTCACCTCGCTGTGGGGGAAGGAGCCGGAACTTGTGCGTGAGGTGGAGCGCTACCAGTTGGATCTGGTGGGGCTTACCTCTACGCATAGTCTCGGTTCTGGAACCGTACTCCTGGAGAGGGGTTGGACTCTTTTCTTCTCCGGAGTTGCCCAGCACCATGTCATTATTTGAAATATAATTAATAATTATTCATTGTAAGGGTTTTACATTATTCACCTGCAATCCTGTGGAACTCTTCTTTAATGGCTCTGTTGTGTCCTGTTAATGCTGTTGGTGCTGTAGGTGAACACTAGGGGCGCTAGAGTGCGCAGGACGTTATACAAGTGACTGTGATGTACGTAGAAGAAGGATAATAAAGTTGGAGAATAGCAGTCATACATGTCTCTCGGCTCGTACTTAAAATACCTTTACAAAACACCACATTTTGGCGACAAGGATGGCTATTAACGTGCCTTTAGCTACACCGTTCATGCCTTGCCCAGGCAAACCTGCTATTCCCTTCCCTACATGGCTGAAAATGTTTGTGAATTACATGCTACCAATCGATGCTAACGGAGAGAGGTGTCTCGACGTGAGACGGCGCGCGATTCTACTCCATGCACTTGGCGCTGAGGGACAAAGACTGTTTTACGCACTACCGGATACAGGTACTACATATGCTACTGCAGTGGATGGACTTAAAAAACACTTTGTTCATAAGTAAATGTAATTGTGGAACGTCACAAATTTCGCCAGAGAGCACAGCGACTGCATGAGTCGATAAACCAGTATCTAGCTTCATTACGTGAACTGGCTGCACTGTGTGAGTTTGGTGGAATGGAGGAGCAAATGCTTCGAGATCAACTGATAGAGCGTGTTGCCGACACGCATACGAGACAGACTTTTGTTAGAAGCGGATCTGACCCTGGCTAAAGATACTTCACTGGCCCTGTAGATGGAGGCTGGGTTATGGAATGCTGATGTTCTTTCCAACAGTACTACTAGTACTACTACTGCTACTACTAATACTACTGCTGCTACTTTGTCAGTGAGAGCAATACATACACAGTGACGGAAAGCCCGCCAGAAAGAAAAAAGGACACCTGCTTCAACAATGGCGCTTAGAAATAGCCGCTGCTCCTGCTACTGTTGTAGATCCATCACACACCTTGCAAATAAACCATCATGCCCTGCTGCTAAAGTGACGTGCAATTCATGTGGAAAAGTGGGACATTTTTCCAAAATGTGTCGATCTGGACAAAAGGAGGTGCGTGAACTTTTAATGACAGGTAGTGTGCAAGATAAAATTCTCTGTACTGTGCAAGTGAATGCAAATGGACACTGTCATGATATTGACCTAATAGTAGACAGCGGTTCATCAGTTTCTATCATTCCAGAGAGCACTTACCAGATGATCTTTCCTACATGTGAACTTTCTGAGCCTGCAGCGAACCTGTTTACATGGTTCGCGTTAAGAAACGCTTGAAATGTCATGCTTTTTGGTCTAAACGGCATACCCAAATTAAAAGTGGTACAGCTCCAATATACTTTAACCCTCTGGGATGTGCCTGACGTCATCGTCAGGGTGATTCTAGGCCTCACTGACACAGAGCTACAGAGGCTAGAATAGAGTGTTTTTATTTCCGTCCAAGTCATACATCTGTAATATGATTAAAATACACTGCTGTGAACACATCTAACAGGTGACAATCCAGAAGCCAAAAGACTCAAAAATTGATTTTATATGAATTTCTTTCTACAAAAAATGGCTGTGCGTTTTTCTTGAAAGGTGCAAAGAAAAAAGCCAAAAAAGTGCAAAATACAAAACTTCTCAAAGACAAAAACACACCCACATCAATCACACACATACTTGAAATAACTATAGTGATATATAGAAATAAGTCATTATAAATTGGTCAGGGAGGGCTTTGCATTGTAACAGTCACTGTTTGTGCTGAAACACAGAGCCAGGGTTAAAATTTCAATGGGTTGTTATATATCAATCGAATCGTCTCCTTATTGGCTACAAGGCTAGGGGCCTTTCATAGCATGGAATTTTAACTGGCCGAAGCAAATGTCGATCAAGCCCCACGTGGCCCAGTTCACTTCAGAGCCATTGCTGGCCGTCAAACCTGTCTGTCTCCGGCTTACGGAGACGTATTTACTTATGAGAGGTCTTGTTTGATTCCTAAGGCTTCAGAGAATAACATGGATGCGGTCGTTGGCCGTTAGACGGCCGGAGGGAGGAAAGAGACCCGTTGGAAGAACGCAGCAGTGGTATCTCGCATCGCTGTTTTTGTAACTCAGGGCTCGTAAACTTTAAGATTTTGAGGCGAACAACTCGTTTTGGATTAAACTGCTTAGATATTTCATTTCCTTGGACTCTTGTGAATTTATGAAAAACAAAGTTTTTGGGATTATATCACCTCTGTGGATAAAGGGACACTCAAAAAGGTATGAATGCACACACACCAGCTGCGCAGTGTAATTCTGAATTAATTTATTTTCTTTAACTTTATAACAGTTGTATAACTGCTAAAATTCATCTTGTGCTTTGTGTGTGGGCTTAATTGAATCTAGAGAGGCTAAGCTTTCAAATGTTGTATCGCATGGCCATATATTGTGAAGATTTAATGCTTTAAAGTTATAAAAACATTTAAAAGTGGAGGTAACAGCGAACGTATACGGTACAGTGATCCTTAAGAGTTTAAAGGGTGTATGCATGCCACAGTTACTCATGCTGGGCATTCTACCACAGGCTCATTTGTAGTGGTAAAGTCAGGTACTACTCTATTAGGACTAGATCTAGTTGCAATATTGCACATGTGTATTGAGGGCTCACAAGTTGTTAAATGTATTAATAAATTACAGTTGGATGTTTCTCTCATGTGTCTTACGTAATTACCTCTATAGGCCATAATACTGAATCTATTTAGGATTTCTACATTTCAAGACAGTTTTTACATATTAAGTTCAGGCAAAATTGGAAAAATATTTTTTTTACCTCCAATATAAATGCAAAATGATGAGATATATTTATATTTATTTTTTTTACCTCCAATATAAATGCAAAATGATGAGATTATCTTCAATTACATTACATTACATTACATTACATGTAATGTAATGTAATCTTCAATTACTTGTTGTCTTGGAGCTATATCAATCAAAATTCCACCAAAATCTCAATTTTTTGTTTTCTTCTAGAAAGGCATAGTTCTTATGGTCATTACTTTGAATTAAAATCACTACTGATGTATTGGTAGACAAATATAAGGATTATGAAGACAACAAGACCTCTTTCCCCATTGGTTCCAATGGAAGCAATTCAAAAACTTAACCCCAGTAAGATGGCCGCCAAGTGGTTCCATTCTGGAATGGCAAGTCAGAATTACATTTCATATCTATTGTTCTATCCGTTTGTTAAGTCGTGACGTAACCACGTTCCGATAATACTGTTTCCGGGTCCAAAGGCCGGGTCCGCTCCAATGGTTTTGCCCGAGTTTTACTGAGTTTTACCTGGTTTTACCATGCCACAGTGCTGTGTCCCGTGTTGTTTAAATAGATCGGAGTTTAAAAAAACTACTGACATTCAACTGTCTTTTTACCGCTTTCCATGTGACGAGAAAGAGAAGAGGAAATGGCTACAGTTGATAAGGTAAGTTACAAATCTTAAACAAATGAAGAATAAGATGAAACTAGCTAGCTACGGTTAGTTAGCTAACGTTAGCTTTGGCAACAGTCAAGCCGAAGCACAAAGATGTGTGTAGGTAGCAAGAAAAAACATTAGACCAGTTTGATATTATGATAATCTGCTGACGTTTCTCATTTCTATAATATTTGAGCATTGTTGGAGGGAGTCTGAGATATAAGATCAGAATCATGTTTAATGGCCAGGTATGTTTACATATTTGATTCTGATCTTACATTGCTCAGTGTACATACACAGAACAAGCCTGGCCAAGTTTGAAGAAGCTGTGTGTCTTAGTATGCTTGGTTTCAGGTTATGGAACAAACAAACCCCCTTCTAGTAAATTACTGTATTATATTATGTAATAATAAAGTATTATTAGGTATTATCAAAATGTCACCTGTAGTAAGTCAGTCTGGTCACTAGGAAGGTACTACAACCTTTTGAACATGAAAAAGTACTTTAATCAAATATGTTTATGAAACAATTACTGTAAAAGGGAGGTATTGTCAGAATTTCACCTGTAGTACGTCAGTCAGGTCAATAGGAACATGCTACAGCCTTTGAATAATAAAAAAAATCCTTTTGGTGAATTAATGTAATTTGATTCTAAAAATAATAAAAAGTAATATTTTTTTTTTTTTTTTTTTACAGACGTGAAAACTTCACTCCAAATTGCAACTCTAGGGTGTGCAGTTGGCATTTCCCCAATGGAAAAGCTGCTGGACCATCGCGATTTGCTTGGAATGAGGGGAAGACTTTCCAATTCGCCGAGCACCTCAGCCATCTCCCTAAACAGAAGACACAAATGGTCCCTAGCAGTGGTGAGGATGAGGGAATGGATGCTGACATGGTAACTGCAGAGACCCCATGGACTTCAAAAAGTATTGTGGCACTTGAAGTGGAGAATGACATGCTGAGGGAAGAGAATGATAAATTGAAAAAACAATTGAAGAAACAAAAGCAAACTTTTTCCTTCAGTCAAATTTCTTCCAGCCCTGACAGAGTTCAATATTTTACTGGATTACCTGATGCTGCCACTGTCCTGTTTTTGGAAGCGCTTCTTTCTAAATTCGAGCTACAATATCATTATGATTGGACTGTCCAAATGATGCCCCTAATTGATCAATTGTTCCTGACCTTAATGAAGCTTAGATTAAATTGCGGCCACGTAGACCTTGCAACAAGGTTTAATTGTAGCACAGCCACAGTAACCAACATCTTCACCACCATCATTAGTGCCCTGTATGACGTTTTGTATGTCGGTTTGCTTGAGAACAACATTCCCTTCACAGCTAAGAATCAAACATCGCTGCCAAACTGCTTCCAGCCCTTCCCTAACTGTAGGATCGTCCTCGACTGCACAGAGGTTGCCGTCTCTAACACTTGATGCACAGTGCCATTTGTACAGCCAGTACAAAGGACGAACCACACTTAAGGCTTTAATTGGTGTTGCGCCTAATGGAGTCATTACCTTTGCCAGTGACCTGTATGGTGGGAGTGCCTCAGACAAGGCAATAACAGCTGACTGTGGACTTCAACATTTACATCCTGATGATATGGTTATGGCAGAGACCCATTCTCCGCAAAAATTGGATGAGTTAACTGATTACACACTACATGTACTAAGGGTGCTCCGATCAGGATTTTTGGGGCCGATCAACAATCACCGATTGCTGGAAGACGTATCGGATACAGATCACCGATCGCTTTTATGAACTGAAAATTACACCATTACGTAACAGTCACACATTGTTAGATGTATCAGTAATTGTTTTGCTTTTTGTCCTAGCTCAAAATCTTACTGTAGGGTTAAAATGACTAAATGTAAATAGGGTTAGGGTAGAATTAGGATTTGGTTGAGGGTTAGTTGCATGTTTTACAAGTTCTGTGTAGCATGAAGGGCTTACAAACTATAATAATAAATATGATAAATATGTAATATTTGTGATATAATATAGATGTGATATAATAATAAATATGTATAATAAATAAAATACCTGGCTTGTGTGAAATGGCAAATTTTCATTTATTTTCTTAAAACTGTGAGAGAAGGTAAGGTAGGAAACAATCTTTTTTTTTTTTTTTATTAAGAAAATCTTCTCAAGCACAATACAAGTATCAAAATGTTGCATAATGGAATGAAGGGGGAAACAAAAAGCAAAAAATTATACAAGCATAATAAATATATACAAATGAACATATAATCACAGTAACATATGCATATACCTATCAACAACTTAATAAATCAGAGAAAGAAAAGAAAAAAGGGTTTTATCCAGAGTTTGTCTCCTTGAAATAATCCAAAAAAGGGCTCCAAGATTTCAAGAAAAGTTCGGGTTTCATTCTAACTCCAAATGTAAACTTTTCAAGTTTGAGGGCAAAAAGTAGGTCAAAAACCCACTGACGGTAGGTTGGAGGAGATTGCAGCTTCCAGTTAATTAGTATAAGTCTTCTAGCCAACAGTGTGCAAAGTGCAATGTTATCCCTCTCTAAAGCTGTAAGTTTAACATTTTCCGGAAGGACCCCAAATAAAGCTGTCAATGGGTTGGGATCTATTAGGATTTCTGAGATACAACTAAAAATGCCCCCCCAAAACCTTAATAACTTAGGACAGGACCAGAAAGAATGAAAAAGAGAGGCTGGCTCTGCAACACAGCGTGGGCAGGTGGGATCTAAATCAGGAAATATCTTGGCAAGTTTCACCCTAGACCAATGAATACGATGCACTACCTTAAATTGAAAAGGCCTATGCCTCGAGCTAACTGAAGAAGAATGTATCCTTTTTAAGATAGCGTGCCAGGTTTCAGCTTCTAACAAAATACTTAAGTCCTGCTCCCAGAGAGTTTTTAATGACCTGCTAGATGGGGTTTGATTGTCATTTATTGTACTGTAAATCTTTGAAATGGCACCCCTTATACATTTATGCTGGTCTAAAATACACTCCATAACACCTCTAGGAGGGGGAGAGGGGAACTCAGGGAAATGTTTACGGGCAAAGCTCCGAACTTGAAAATACCGGAATAAAAGTGAATTGGACAAAGAAAATTTATTTTTAAGTTGGTCAAATGAAGCAAAGTTATTATCAATAAATAACTGATCAATTGTAACTAGACCCTGTGACTTCCAAATATTGAAAGCCCCATCAAAAAGAGAGGGTAGAAAGGAAGCGTTATTGGCAATGGGTGCAGCTGAAGAAAGACCCTTAAGCTCTAGAGCTCGGCGGAACTGAGTCCAAATCCTCAGAGAGTGTTTAACAATTGGATTATTAATTGAGATACTTTGAGTAGGGGGGATAGAAGAACAGAGCAAAGATGTCAGTGTGACTGGGGAACAACAAACAGCCTCCATTTGCACCCAGAGAGGATTACACAGTTGCAAATCATGCCGGCACCAGTACAGTAAGTTTCTAAAGTTGGCTGCCCAGTAATACGTTTGAAAGTTAGGCAAAGCCAAACCTCCCACCTCTTTTGGCTTAACAAGATGCTTTAGACTTATTCGCCTTGGCTTGTTATTCCAAATAAATGACGAGATAGTCTTTTCCAGACATAAGAAAAATGACTTGGGAACAAATATGGGCAAACATTGAAATAGATATAAAAACTTGGGAAGAATGTTCATATTGATTACATTTACCCTTCCTATCAGTGAGAGAGGAAGGGGTTTCCATGATAAAAACATAGATTTTGTGAGATCTAATAAAGGACTAAAATTGGTTTTAAACAAGTCAGCATGTTTACGAGTCACTTGGACACCCAAGTATCTAAATTGGTTGTTAACAACTCTAAATTGGAATTTTGAATATGAGAGCCTTAATGCAGCAGCATTAACTGGGAATAATTCGCTCTTGGAAAGATTCAATTTATAACCTGAAAAAGTACTAAATGAATCCAATATTAAAAGAACTCGAGTAATTGAGACTAGGGGATTGGATAACAATAAAATAAGATCATCAGCATATAAAGAAACCTTCTGTTCTATGCCAGCACGAAAAATGCCTTGCACCTCTGGGTCAGCACGTAGTGCAATTGCCAAAGGTTCAATAGCAATAGCAAATAGAAGGGGGGAAAGGGGACAACCCTGCCTTGTACCTCGACACAATGGAAAAGGATCTGAAATAATATTGTTTGAACGTACAGATGCTTTGGGGGTAGCATAAAGGAGCTTTATCCAAGAAATACATTTTAAACCAAATCCAAACCTCTCCAAAACATTTATAAGATAGCCCCACTCAATGCGGTCAAATGCTTTTTCAACATCTAGTGAGACCACAACTTCAGCATTGTTGGAATGGGGTGAATACAAAACATTAAAAAGACGCCTAATATTAAAAAAAGAACAAACCCGGTTTGATCAGGTGAAATTACTCCATGTAAAGTTTTTTCAAGACGGAAGGATAATACTTTGGCTAGTATCTTGTAATCACAATTTAAAAGTGATATGGGGCGATAAGAATCACAATCTAGGGGGGGTTTATCTTTCTTAAGAATTAATGAAATAGTAGCTTGATAAAAGGCTGGGGGCAATTTGGAATTTTGAAGACTCTCTAAAAAAAAAAAAAAGCAATACAGGGCATAGCAATTTAGAAAATGCTTTATAAAAATCAGACGGGAAACCGTCGGGACCCAGGGCCTTGCCTGTTTTCAAGGAAGCAATCGCATCAGCTATTTCTTCAATTTGAATATCCTCATCTAAAAAATCACACAAAGTCTTCTCTACAGTGGGAAAATCTAATTTATCTAAAAAAGTTTTCATTAAAGATGCATCTTGAGGAGATTCCGAGGTGTACAAATTTCCATAGTATTGTTTAAATTGAGAGTTTATTTCTTTATAGTCAGTGGTAGTAATTCCTGAAGGTAACTTAAGTTGGGGTATCAAGTGTGACGTTTGCAATTTACGAATTTGACAAGCTAACAATTTACCTGTCTTGTCACCAAACTCATAGATCCTATGTTGAGCTCGTAAAAACAGATTCTCCGCCTCTTCCGTCGATAACAGATCATATTTTGTCTGCAAAATCTGACTCTCTTTATAAAGGTTGGGAGACGGGTTCAGTGAGTACTGTTCATCAATAGCTGATATAGCAGTAGATAATTCGTCAAGTTGCCTTTTTCGGTCTCTATTTTTATAAGACAAATATGAAATTATGCAACCACGCAGATAACATTTTAAGGTCTCCCAAATGGTAGAATAGGCCATACCCCGAGTACTATTGAGTTCAAGAAAAGAAGATATATTTGAGGAAATAAATTTTACAAATTCTTTATCCCTTAATAGACCAGTGTTAAAGGACCATTGATGATGTTTTAGGGGTGCTTTTGGAAAGCTAAGTTCCAGAACAGCTGGTGCATGATCAGATATTACTATGCTTTCATATGAACAATTCTGCAGATATGGAAGAAGTTTGTTATCTAGAAAAAAATAATCAATTCGTGAGTAAGAATGATGTACATGCGAAAAAAATGAATATTTCCTTGCAGAAGGATTTATAAAGCGAAATGAATCACGAATACCATAGCTATGCAGAAAAGATTGAATAATCGCTGCACATTTTGAAAGAGATATAACTTTTTTAGAGGACCTATCAAGTCGTGGACACATTACACAATTAAAATCACCGCCCAGGATTAATGAATGAGAGTGAAGATCAGGTATACATGATAAAAAGGAGGTCATAAAGGAAACATCATCATAATTTGGGGCATAGACATTAGCAAGAATTAGGGGGGTTGAAAACAATGTTCCTGTTACAATGACATATCTGCCCTTATGGTCTGCAATTACTTGTGATACGTCAAACGGAGTGGATTTATGTACCAGAATGGCACAGCCCCTGGATTTAAATTGAAAATGTGAATGATAGGCTTGACCCACCCAGTCTTTTTTCAATCTAAAATGGTCAGATGAACAGAGGTGAGTTTCTTGAAGAAACACAAAACTGGCTTTCAGTTTCCTAAGATGAGTCAGAACCTTATTACGTTTTACTGGATTATTCAAACCTTTACAGTTCCAGCTAACCCATTTTACCAAATTGTCTTCATTAGCTCTACTACCGATCATTTAAAATAAAGAAAAAAAGGAAAAAAGAGAGAGAAAAAAATAAAGAGAG
The DNA here is from genome assembly GCA_023631565.1 of Gymnocephalus cernua. Taxonomy (NCBI): domain Eukaryota; kingdom Metazoa; phylum Chordata; class Actinopteri; order Perciformes; family Percidae; genus Gymnocephalus; species Gymnocephalus cernua. The sequence goes on along the minus strand of CM042441.1, from coordinate 27,985,133 downwards.
GAGACCAATAAGATACTTGTAAAACCCAAATAATTATGCAAGGACCAGCAAGTACAGAAAAGTATGAAACCATACAAAAGAGTGATGGCCCAGTCTTGTGCTTATGAGATGAACAAAGAAACGAGAACATATTAACACACTTCAAGAACCCCAGCGCAAAAAAAACGCCCCCCGCCCTGCGCCATTGACCTAAGCTAACACTCCCCCAACTGGAGCGTACGCTACCCTGAGGAAAAACCCCAATGTGCGTGCGAGATATTGTGATTCTTACCTCGTACGCATCTCCGCAAACAAATAACAAATACAGCGAATGTATTCTGATACATATAAAATAAAAATTAGAATCCTATATAATTAAATAAAAGATTACTATACTCAAAGAATAAATCCTAACATATTAAACCACACCTCTGGCCCTGAGTGAAGTGCTTTCAGTAGTCTCTGGCCCAGAGAAAATGAGATATTATAGCTCCAGCACATTCATAGGTGTTCAAGCAGGTAATAGGTGTTGTTTCACTGTTCTTTGTGATTCTGAAGCCGGTAAGACCTTTTAGACCGTACTTAACATCTGGCATGGGCCTCAGTAGACGTTTAACCTCGTAGTATGTGGCCCGCTTCTTGGCAATCTCAGGCGGAAAGTCCGGGAAGACGAACACAGTTTTGTCTCTGAACTTAAGCTGCCCACCACGGCTCGCTTTTCGCCAAATATCCTCCTTGACGTCGTATCGATGGAAGCAAATTACGAAGGCTCGCGGTCGGTTACCCTCCGCAGGTTTCGGTGCAAGTGTACGGTGTGCGCGAGCAAGGAGTGGAGGTTCAGAAAGATCAAATATCTCTGCCAAAGCATCTGCCACGAACTTCGTAGGTTGTGGGCCTTCCAAACCTTCCGGAATTCCCCCCAAGCGAAGATTGGATCTGCGGGAACGACACTCTAAATCGATGCACTTAGCTTGCAGTGAGGCGACCTCTTTCTGGAGAGAAACGACCGTTGGCTCGAGAGAGTGAAGACTTGTCGTCCATTCTGAGGTAGCTGTCTCCAGGTTAGTTAAGCGCTTACTCTGGGTTTTGAGGTCTTCTTTGAAAGATGAAAATGTGTTGTGCATTTCTTCTCGTATCAGGGAAATTTCACCTCGAATTTCAGCGGTGTGCGCGTCGAATTTGGCATAAATTCCACTTTCAAGCCTGTTAATGGCACCCATAATCGCAACACTCTCAGCCTCAGGGGTGGAAAGTTCAACCGTTTCCAAAGGCGAGCCGCCGGCCACAGACGAATCGGCCTTCTTTTGTCGTTGCTTAGACATCGTTGGATTCAAATGACTGACTACAACAATATTGTTAGAAGTGAAGTAAACGTCAAATACACGAGATGTAAAACGAAAAAAAAGTATATATAGCACTGTATCAGATTATAAAACGAAATTTAAAAGTTGGTTTGCGGAGGTCCCGACTTATGCACCCTCACATGGCTGATGCTAAACCGGAAGTCCAGGAAACAATCTTTATAAAATATTTGTAGAGTGTCAATGTTCACAGCCCATGTAGGATCTTTGAGCACTGGCAGAACGACAAGGTCAAGAGGAGTCCACAAAAGCAGGTGACAGCTGTTAGCTCCCATCAGGTGCAGGTTTCCCTGGATCTGATGCCAGTAGTTGTGAGTTTGTTTTAGTGTCAGGGAACCAACCACTTCATCGAACTCCATGAAAAAGTCCCTACTCTCTGCTGCCTGGAGGATAGTCTTGGTTCTGGCTGACCACGGACACTTGACTTCATTCACGCAGTTTCCAAACACCGTCCCATCAGGAGATCCACCAAGCAGGCCGCTATCACATAGGAACAGTCCCCTCTCTTGTACAACACCAGTGCGCTCAGTGTATTCCTGCTTTGCCCTTGGCTCATGCAGGATTCCCCAATCACATGCCTTGGGGGGAGAGGACAAATACCACTTAGTCTTAATAAGTGTATTCTTAGACACAGATGCCTTCATTTTAAATATTCACTTATTAACTACAACTTACTTTAGATCCTTCTTTGAGGTTGTACTGGCCAAACAGGGTTTTGAATAAGGACGGCAGGTAAGACTTCCGCTTGACTGCTGCCAACACCAAACCAAAGTTACTTGCTGTTATCCTTTTCGTGCAATATGCAAACCTGTTAAAAGAAACCATGATAGACCAATTTGGCCAACAATTGGCATTACAGTTTAATGTAAAAACAATCTTGACATTCTCCAGCACACTCCTACATTTTGAGCAAATTTACAACCTTTAGCTGACACTTTGGAGCCGATCCGCAGCCATTTCAGAGTTGGTGAAAATCCGGGGTTATTAGAGTCAATGACAGCAGAATGTCATCAGGGCTAACTTAATTATGCTTGTGTTGTCTGTTTGCATGTGTTTAAGGTTTAGCGTGTTAGGCTCTCAGAACCACTAGAGAATAGTTTTTATTAATAAGCTTTCTTACCACAATGCGTTCTTAGCCTGGCCAACAGTTGCTTCCTCAATCTGCTGCTTCTCCTGATCATTGACAGCAAGCATTGACAGCACATATAGAGCCTTGTCCTCAGCTTGGACAAAACCTGGGCTGGTCAACATCTTGATTGGGAGAGTCTAGATTTAAAGTTAGGCACAAGTTGTGAAGTCAATGAGGTGTCCACATACATAGTGTATACAAAATACATTTTAAATGAAAGCAATGGTTTACATACATATGTGTAGTTTACCAAATGTTTTATGAGCCTAAATTATGTATTGTTGGTTTTTAACTATATTGCACAGTTTGAAACCCCCGGTTCAAATTTCAAGAAATGATTAAACATAACATTGTACATTGTACAAAATTATTATTTGTTGGATGACACAACCCTAGCTGAATTGTCATTGATTTAATGTAGATGTAATTGTGATTGTTATAATGATAAAATGAGTAATGGTATTTAACTCAATTTAATAGCCTTTTATTATGATCATCATTTATTTATAGCACACAATCTAAGCTTTTTTAAAAAAAAAAAAATCAGTGTACATCTCAGCCTCACTGTCTTGCAACTATATTTCAATATGGTGATAAAGGTTATGATCATGATTTTTCAGCTGCAATACAACACACCGCGAGTGTATGTTAACTTAAATACGATTAATCTTATTAGCAATAGCTTTAAACCACATTACATAGTTAAGAAAATAATTCAAACCACGCAACATCAACAAACTTATTACAAACCTCGTGTTGTGGATGGTGTCATCTCAGACACTCTCTTGGCTGCAATTTCATCCCCCTAGCCTAAGTTCCTTAAACCCTCTAAAACCTGGCTGTCACATATTTACTTTTTAATCTTTGTTTAGTTACATCCACAGTTATAGCAGTCCTGTACATGTTTTTCTTTTGAAATACCTCACCCAGAACAAGGAATATCACCTTATGTCAACAAGCTAGCTAGCTAGCTTACAGCTAACTCACCTCAACCTCGTAAACCTTTTTCATTGATGCCTGGACTCTACCCTTAATTTTGCCACCTGAATAATGCGCTACACTAACCACTCTGTTGGAGTTAAAAGGAGTTTAAACCCTTTTTGACTGCCAAGGGTACCTAACTAAAGGACGTGATCGTAAATAAATTTACAGGTTCCGCCATTGTTATTGGATCTGGACGTTGGCGGAGCGGTTCGACCCGGAAGAGGCTAAACGTCACGCGTGACGTCAGACTTACCAAGCGGATATCTATGGTTATAACGCTCTGTCACTGCACGATGTGAGTCTCAACACGATCTGAGTCGCGTCGACTTGCGCATGCTCAGATTTAAACAATTTACGGCATAACGACAATAACAGAAGATGGGAACAGCAATAATAGAAGATATAGAAGGTGGAAATCATTTAAAAAACGTTTAAGTTATCAAATGCTATCTATGATTGTTTGATTGCTAACGTTAGCTCATAACACCATTCCAGTAACAGCCTTTGTTGTGTCTGATTGCCAACTTGTAGCCAGCAGTGAACCAACTTGGTTACGTAGCTCCATTTTAACTGACTTTTTTATTTTTTTATTAACTGACGTGAGGGAGCATGCCGTGAACATGTGATGTGTTACGCTAAATAATACATTACTGCCTTTTCCATCTTCCATATCTTCGATTATTGCTGTTCTCATCTTCCGTTATTGTCGTTATGCCGTTAATTGTTTAAATCTGAGCATGCGCAACTCGACGCGACTCAGATCGTGTTGAGACTCAGATCGTGCAGCGACTCAGATCGTGTTGAGACTCAGATCGTGCAGTGACACGTGTCACTACGTGCATAGCAACCGTAAGTTCTACTAGGTTCCGGTGCTGTGAACGTCAAAGGTGAACGTCGAAGATGGCGAGTTTCTACACCAGATGCCTGCAGGATCTCCCAAAAATGTATATTTACATTGTCCACCGACTTGTTCGGATGGGCAGTTCTACACCGAAAAGCAAACGGGAGAAGGGATACAAAATGTACCTATCCAGTTATATCGACAATTATGAAGGTAAGTTGTAACTATGGCACAAAACTATTGTAGCTACATAGCTAACATTAGCGCTTACATAGTGATTTACGTGCTTACTAGCTTTACTTACTTTGATAATTTAACGTGGTCTTTGCTCGACTTCTCAATGTTAGAAAGATATAACATTATTTTTTATAAAATAACATGTATGATGTTGAATTCCCACAGTTTCAAATAAAGATCCAGCAGGGAGAATGAGCGTCAGGGCTGTTTGTTACAGGTCGATGAGGAAACACGATAAGCCTCACAACCTCAGAGTAGGGAGGAAAAGTGTCTTCTCATCTGTTCAATCTGTTCATGTCCAATTCTGGGGTATTTATGTGGCTAGATTTGGTAAGCTGTATGTAGACGAAAAATAAGTGTAGTTAAAGACATAAACCCATACATAGCTTTCATGACCACCCCAGAAACTGGTTGCTGTTGCTCCTGTTCTTTGGAGCGTTTAAGTGTAGACCTACGGTGGGTACATTAGTCAGTATGAGGTAAGAGCTGATTTTGTACCTGTTAACACCGTTGATTTAATAGTTTAATAGTATAGTTTAAGGAAAACCATCCAAGAGATTCGTAAGACAGGCTTACTTGTTTGAATGCTCACAGTATGACACACTGAACAGAACCAAAAATTAATCATTGTTAAGTGTTGCACTTTTTGCAGACCTATTCTAGCCTGAAAAGTCAGCCTGCCCTCATCTTTCTCATTTTTGGTTTTGTTATACAGTAGACATTTAAGTTTAATGATTTAAATGTGACATTAAAGCCATTTTCTTTTGATTTCTAGATGACTTTTGAGAACAGCACACCTGTTCAGATTGCTGTGGCAGAGTGTTCCTGTGTGGCCGGAACAGCACTCTGTAACCATAATGTGGCGCTGTTCTATCAAACAGCACACTACTCCACACTCAATCTTAAGGCAGTGCCTCCTGTCCTTAGCTGCACAGAAACGGAGCAGCAATGGCACAAACCAAGAACAACAAGCAACTTTTTGAGGAGAAAGTTACTGAGTTCGAGCAAACTGTACAGAGCCTTTTGAACTCAAGACCTGATCGGCGTGCCCCTGTGTGGGAGAGGATCTCTAAGCAGCAGCTGTGGTTCAGTGAAAGACCTTGGGTGAGCCATTTTGTTCCACACCTAAACACCGTTAAGAAGAGGTTGGATAGCTTCCTCCATGGCTCACCCACTAGCAGGCCTGTGTCTCCGCCAGTTAACACCGTGGCTTCAGGTGCAATGTTTGTCACCCAACCGGTTTCTCTGCCCACTTCTCCTAGTCTTGTTTCTCCACCTAGAAGAGAGCCAGAGACTTTTTTGTCTATATTCCAATATATGGCTAAGTGTGCTAGACTGACTGAGGCCAAAGCAACTAGCCTTCTAACTGGGAAGCAAGGGTCTACTGCGCTTTCTGGCAGCTCCCCTGTACTCCTGTCTGTAGACTGTCCTACTGCCATCAGTTCTGTGGGCACCCCAGACTATAAACAGTCCTTTGAAGGTACCCGTCTGGCTATTTTTCCTGGGACTCGTGGAGGCCTTAGACGGAGGAGGGGTCAACATGGCTCCCGACGCCATTCCCCGCTTCAACCTCTGTCCAGCGGCCCCGAGCCCGTGTTGTCCAGCGGACCAGAGACCGTGCTGTCCAGTGATCCCGAGCCTGAGCTGACCTGTGTACCTAAGCCCGAGCTGACCAGTGAACCCACACTCGTGTCCAACCGTCCAGAACCTCCACTGTTGTCCAGCCGTCCAGAGTCGACGCAGACCGTCCTCCCGGAGTCGACGCTGATGCATCTCCCAGAGTCGACGCTGACGCTTCTCCCAGAGTCGACGCTGACGCTTCTCCCAGAGTCTACGCTGACGCTTCTCCCAGAGTCTACGCTGACGCTTCTCCCAGAGTCTACGCTGACGGTGCCCAGCGCTCCAGAGACTTTGTTGGTCAGTGCTCCAGAGACTTTACCCTTGGTCAGCATCCCAGAGACAGCCCGAGAGACTTTGTTGGTCAGCATCCCAGAAACAGCCACAGAGACTTTGCCGTTGGTCAGCTCTTCTGAGACTTTGCCGCTGGTCAACGCCCCAGAGTTCCTGGAGTCCCGGCCGTGTAGCGGCCCCCCTGAGTTCCTAGAGCCCTGTGTTTTGTCGGTGGTCCGGCCGACTCCTGCCCCCCGTGTCCAGTCGGCGGTCCGGCCGACTCCTGCCCCCCGTGTCCGGCCGATTCCTGCCCCCCGTGTCCTGTCGGCGGTCCGGTCGACTTCTGCATTGGTCATTGGCCCAGCTGACCCTACGCCTGGTTCCGGTCCAGCAGTCCCTTTGCCTGGTTCCGGTCCAGCAGTCCCTCCGCCTGGTTCCGGTCCAGCAGTCCCTTCGCCTGGTTCCGGTCCGGTTGACTCGTCGCCTGTCTCCAGTCCGGCTGACTCGTCGCCTGTCTCCAGTCCGACTAACTTGTCTGGCTCCCCAGCTGGCCCTTCGCCTGCCTGGCCTCGGAGGGGATGTCGCCTTCGCCGCCGGCCCCCAGAGGGATATCGCCTTCGCCGCCGGCCCCCAAAGGGATATCGCCTTCGCCGCCGCCCCCCAGAAGGATATCGCCTTCGCTGCAGGCCGCCTCGGAGCCCTCGACGTCCTGCTCGGCCGCCTGAGGGGCTCCACCTTCGCTGTCCAGTTCGGCCACCTGAGGGATATCGCCTTCGCTGCAGGCCGCCTCGGAGCCCTCGACGTCCTGCTCGGCCGTCTGAGGGGTTTCGCCGTCGCTGCAGGCCGCCTCGGAGCCCTCGACGTCCTGCTCGGCCGCCTGAGGGGCTCCACCTTCGCTGTCCAGTTCGGCCACCTGAGGGCCGTGTGTTGTGCATTTCTTCTCGTATCAGGGAAATTTCACCTCGAATTTCAGCGGTGTGCGCGTCGAATTTGGCATAAATTCCACTTTCAAGCCTGTTAATGGCACCCATAATCGCAACACTCTCAGCCTCAGGGGTGGAAAGTTCAACCGTTTTCAAAGGCGAGCCGCCGGCCACAGACGAATCGGCCTTCTTTTGTCGTTGCTTAGACATCGTTGGATTCAAATGACTGACTACAACAATATTGTTAGAAGTGAAGTAAACGTCAAATACACGAGATGTAAAACGAAAAAAAAGTATATATATAGCACTGTATCAGATTATAAAACGAAATTTAAAAGTTGGTTTGCGGAGGTCCCGACTTATGCACCCTCACATGGCTGATGCTAAACCGGAAGTCCAGGAAACAATCTTTATAAAATATTTGTAGAGTGTCAATGTTCACAGCCCATGTAGGATCTTTGAGCACTGGCAGAACGACAAGGTCAAGAGGAGTCCACAAAAGCAGGTGACAGCTGTTAGCTCCCATCAGGTGCAGGTTTCCCTGGATCTGATGCCAGTAGTTGTGAGTTTGTTTTAGTGTCAGGGAACCAACCACTTCATCGAACTCCATGAAAAAGTCCCTACTCTCTGCTGCCTGGAGGATAGTCTTGGTTCTGGCTGACCACGGACACTTGACTTCATTCACGCAGTTTCCAAACACCGTCCCATCAGGAGATCCACCAAGCAGGCCGCTATCACATAGGAACAGTCCCCTCTCTTGTACAACACCAGTGCGCTCAGTGTATTCCTGCTTTGCCCTTGGCTCATGCAGGATTCCCCAATCACATGCCTTGGGGGGAGAGGACAAATACCACTTAGTCTTAATAAGTGTATTCTTAGACACAGATGCCTTCATTTTAAATATTCACTTATTAACTACAACTTACTTTAGATCCTTCTTTGAGGTTGTACTGGCCAAACAGGGTTTTGAATAAGGACGGCAGGTAAGACTTCCGCTTGACTGCTGCCAACACCAAACCAAAGTTACTTGCTGTTATCCTTTTCGTGCAATATGCAAACCTGTTAAAAGAAACCATGATAGACCAATTTGGCCAACAATTGGCATTACAGTTTAATGTAAAAACAATCTTGACATTCTCCAGCACACTCCTACATTTTGAGCAAATTTACAACCTTTAGCTGACACTTTGGAGCCGATCCGCAGCCATTTCAGAGTTGGTGAAAATCCGGGGTTATTAGAGTCAATGACAGCAGAATGTCATCAGGGCTAACTTAATTATGCTTGTGTTGTCTGTTTGCATGTGTTTAAGGTTTAGCGTGTTAGGCTCTCAGAACCACTAGAGAATAGTTTTTATTAATAAGCTTTCTTACCACAATGCGTTCTTAGCCTGGCCAACAGTTGCTTCCTCAATCTGCTGCTTCTCCTGATCATTGACAGCAAGCATTGACAGCACATATAGAGCCTTGTCCTCAGCTTGGACAAAACCTGGGCTGGTCAACATCTTGATTGGGAGAGTCTAGATTTAAAGTTAGGCACAAGTTGTGAAGTCAATGAGGTGTCCACATACATAGTGTATACAAAATACATTTTAAATGAAAGCAATGGTTTACATACATATGTGTAGTTTACCAAATGTTTTATGAGCCTAAATTATGTATTGTTGGTTTTTAACTATATTGCACAGTTTGAAACCCCCGGTTCAAATTTCAAGAAATGATTAAACATAACATTGTACATTGTACAAAATTATTATTTGTTGGATGACACAACCCTAGCTGAATTGTCATTGATTTAATGTAGATGTAATTGTGATTGTTATAATGATAAAATGAGTAATGGTATTTAACTCAATTTAATAGCCTTTATTATGATCATCATTTATTTATAGCACACAATCTAAGCTTTTTAAAAAAAAAAAAATCAGTGTACATCTCAGCCTCACTGTCTTGCAACTATATTTCAATATGGTGATAAAGGTTATGATCATGATTTTTCAGCTGCAATACAACACACCGCGAGTGTATGTTAACTTAAATACGATTAATCTTATTAGCAATAGCTTTAAACCACATTACATAGTTAAGAAAATAATTCAAACCACGCAACATCAACAAACTTATTACAAACCTCGTGTTGTGGATGGTGTCATCTCAGACACTCTCTTGGCTGCAATTTCATCCCCCTAGCCTAAGTTCCTTAAACCCTCTAAAACCTGGCTGTCACATATTTACTTTTTAATCTTTGTTTAGTTACATCCACAGTTATAGCAGTCCTGTACATGTTTTTCTTTTGAAATACCTCACCCAGAACAAGGAATATCACCTTATGTCAACAAGCTAGCTAGCTAGCTTACAGCTAACTCACCTCAACCTCGTAAACCTTTTTCATTGATGCCTGGACTCTACCCTTAATTTTGCCACCTGAATAATGCGCTACACTAACCACTCTGTTGGAGTTAAAAGGAGTTTAAACCCTTTTTGACTGCCAAGGGTACCTAACTAAAGGACGTGATCGTAAATAAATTTACAGGTTCCGCCATTGTTATTGGATCTGGACGTTGGCGGAGCGGTTCGACCCGGAAGAGGCTAAACGTCACGCGTGACGTCAGACTTACCAAGCGGATATCTATGGTTATAACGCTCTGTCACTGCACGATGTGAGTCTCAACACGATCTGAGTCGCGTCGACTTGCGCATGCTCAGATTTAAACAATTTACGGCATAACGACAATAACAGAAGATGGGAACAGCAATAATAGAAGATATAGAAGGTGGAAATCATTTAAAAAACGTTTAAGTTATCAAATGCTATCTATGATTGTTTGATTGCTAACGTTAGCTCATAACACCATTCCAGTAACAGCCTTTGTTGTGTCTGATTGCCAACTTGTAGCCAGCAGTGAACCAACTTGGTTACGTAGCTCCATTTTAACTGACTTTTTTATTTTTTTATTAACTGACGTGAGGGAGCATGCCGTGAACATGTGATGTGTTACGCTAAATAATACATTACTGCCTTTTCCATCTTCCATATCTTCGATTATTGCTGTTCTCATCTTCCGTTATTGTCGTTATGCCGTTAATTGTTTAAATCTGAGCATGCGCAACTCGACGCGACTCAGATCGTGTTGAGACTCAGATCGTGCAGCGACTCAGATCGTGTTGAGACTCAGATCGTGCAGTGACACGTGTCACTACGTGCATAGCAACCGTAAGTTCTACTAGGTTCCGGTGCTGTGAACGTCAAAGGTGAACGTCGAAGATGGCGAGTTTCTACACCAGATGCCTGCAGGATCTCCCAAAAATGTATATTTACATTGTCCACCGACTTGTTCGGATGGGCAGTTCTACACCGAAAAGCAAACGGGAGAAGGGATACAAAATGTACCTATCCAGTTATATCGACAATTATGAAGGTAAGTTGTAACTATGGCACAAAACTATTGTAGCTACATAGCTAACATTAGCGCTTACATAGTGATTTACGTGCTTACTAGCTTTACTTACTTTGATAATTTAACGTGGTCTTTGCTCGACTTCTCAATGTTAGAAAGATATAACATTATTTTTTATAAAATAACATGTATGATGTTGAATTCCCACAGTTTCAAATAAAGATCCAGCAGGGAGAATGAGCGTCAGGGCTGTTTGTTACAGGTCGATGAGGAAACACGATAAGCCTCACAACCTCAGAGTAGGGAGGAAAAGTGTCTTCTCATCTGTTCAATCTGTTCATGTCCGATTCTGGGGTATTTATGTGGCTAGATTTGGTAAGCTGTATGTAGACGAAAAATAAGTGTAGTTAAAGACATAAACCCATACATAGCTTTCATGACCACCCCAGAAACTGGTTGCTGTTGCTCCTGTTCTTTGGAGCGTTTAAGTGTAGACCTACGGTGGGTACATTAGTCAGTATGAGGTAAGAGCTGATTTTGTACCTGTTAACACCGTTGATTTAATAGTTTAATAGTATAGTTTAAGGAAAACCATCCAAGAGATTCGTAAGACAGGCTTACTTGTTTGAATGCTCACAGTATGACACACTGAACAGAACCAAAAATTAATCATTGTTAAGTGTTGCACTTTTTGCAGACCTATTCTAGCCTGAAAAGTCAGCCTGCCCTCATCTTTCTCATTTTTGGTTTTGTTATACAGTAGACATTTAAGTTTAATGATTTAAATGTGACATTAAAGCCATTTTCTTTTGATTTCTAGATGACTTTTGAGAACAGCACACCTGTTCAGATTGCTGTGGCAGAGTGTTCCTGTGTGGCCGGAACAGCACTCTGTAACCATAATGTGGCGCTGTTCTATCAAACAGCACACTACTCCACACTCAATCTTAAGGCAGTGCCTCCTGTCCTTAGCTGCACAGAAACGGAGCAGCAATGGCACAAACCAAGAACAACAAGCAACTTTTTGAGGAGAAAGTTACTGAGTTCGAGCAAACTGTACAGAGCCTTTTGAACTCAAGACCTGATCGGCGTGCCCCTGTGTGGGAGAGGATCTCTAAGCAGCAGCTGTGGTTCAGTGAAAGACCTTGGGTGAGCCATTTTGTTCCACACCTAAACACCGTTAAGAAGAGGTTGGATAGCTTCCTCCATGGCTCACCCACTAGCAGGCCTGTGTCTCCGCCAGTTAACACCGTGGCTTCAGGTGCAATGTTTGTCACCCAACCGGTTTCTCTGCCCACTTCTCCTAGTCTTGTTTCTCCACCTGGAAGAGAGCCAGAGACTTTTTTGTCTATATTCCAATATATGGCTAAGTGTGCTAGACTGACTGAGGCCAAAGCAACTAGCCTTCTAACTGGGAAGCAAGGGTCTACTGCGCTTTCTGGCAGCTCCCCTGTACTCCTGTCTGTAGACTGTCCTACTGCCATCAGTTCTGTGGGCACCCCAGACTATAAACAGTCCTTTGAAGGTACCCGTCTGGCTATTTTTCCTGGGACTCGTGGAGGCCTTAGACGGAGGAGGGGTCAACATGGCTCCCGACGCCATTCCCCGCTTCAACCTCTGTCCAGCGGCCCCGAGCCCGTGTTGTCCAGCGGACCAGAGACCGTGCTGTCCAGTGATCCCGAGCCTGAGCTGACCTGTGTACCTAAGCCCGAGCTGACCAGTGAACCCACACTCGTGTCCAACCGTCCAGAACCTCCACTGTTGTCCAGCCGTCCAGAGTCGACGCAGACCGTCCTCCCGGAGTCGACGCTGATGCATCTCCCAGAGTCGACGCTGACGCTTCTCCCAGAGTCGACGCTGACGCTTCTCCCAGAGTCTACGCTGACGCTTCTCCCAGAGTCTACGCTGACGCTTCTCCCAGAGTCTACGCTGACGGTGCCCAGCGCTCCAGAGACTTTGTTGGTCAGTGCTCCAGAGACTTTACCCTTGGTCAGCATCCCAGAGACAGCCCGAGAGACTTTGTTGGTCAGCATCCCAGAAACAGCCACAGAGACTTTGCCGTTGGTCAGCTCTTCTGAGACTTTGCCGCTGGTCAACGCCCCAGAGTTCCTGGAGTCCCGGCCGTGTAGCGGCCCCCCTGAGTTCCTAGAGCCCTGTGTTTTGTCGGTGGTCCGGCCGACTCCTGCCCCCCGTGTCCAGTCGGCGGTCCGGCCGACTCCTGCCCCCCGTGTCCGGCCGATTCCTGCCCCCCGTGTCCTGTCGGCGGTCCGGTCGACTTCTGCATTGGTCATTGGCCCAGCTGACCCTACGCCTGGTTCCGGTCCAGCAGTCCCTTTGCCTGGTTCCGGTCCAGCAGTCCCTCCGCCTGGTTCCGGTCCAGCAGTCCCTTCGCCTGGTTCCGGTCCGGTTGACTCGTCGCCTGTCTCCAGTCCGGCTGACTCGTCGCCTGTCTCCAGTCCGACTAACTTGTCTGGCTCCCCAGCTGGCCCTTCGCCTGCCTGGCCTCGGAGGGGATGTCGCCTTCGCCGCCGGCCCCCAGAGGGATATCGCCTTCGCCGCCGGCCCCCAAAGGGATATCGCCTTCGCCGCCGCCCCCCAGAAGGATATCGCCTTCGCTGCAGGCCGCCTCGGAGCCCTCGACGTCCTGCTTGGCCGCCTGAGGGGCTCCACCTTCGCTGTCCAGTTCGGCCACCTGAGGGATATCGCCTTCGCTGCAGGCCGCCTCGGAGCCCTCGACGTCCTGCTCGGCCGTCTGAGGGGTTTCGCCGTCGCTGCAGGCCGCCTCGGAGCCCTCGACGTCCTGCTCGGCCGCCTGAGGGGCTCCACCTTCGCTGTCCAGTTCGGCCACCTGAGGGACATCGCCTTCGCTGCAGGCCGCCTCGGAGCCCTCGACGTCCTGCTCGGCCGTCTGAGGGGTTTCGCCGTCGCTGCAGGCCGCCTGGGAGTTCCCCTCTGGCCGAGGCCTCCCTCAGCTCCCTGTCCCTAGTGGTTCTCTGCTTTTCCCCCGGGCCTCACCGGCTCTCTGCCTCCTGTGCCCCAGCGCTCTTCGTTTCCCTGTGCCCCAGCGCTCTTCGTTTCCCTGTGCCCTAGCGCTCTTCGTTTCCTGTGCCCCAGCGCTCTCTGTTCCCTGACTTTTTCCCACCTCCGGACCCCCTCCGCCCTCCCTGGGTTGGTTTTTTGTTTGTCCCTCCTCCGGACCCCCTCCGCCCTCCCTGGATTGCCTTTTTCTCTGCGCTGTTTTTGTTTTTTTTGGACATCTGGGATCTGTCCCTTGGGGGGGGGGGGGGGGGGGGGGGGTAATGTTATGGTTTTGGGGTTTTTGTCTTATTTTGGTAGTCTGTTTTGTATTTAGTTTCCTGTTTTATTTTGAAGTCTGGTTTTTCTCCCTAGTCTTGTCTGGTTTTACTTCCTGTCTTTTGGTTTTTCCTGCTCTTGTGATTTTCTGATGTTTTCCACCTGTTTCCCAGCCCTTGTGTCACCTGCCTCTTGTTTCCTCGTTATCCTCTGTATTTAGTCTTTGTGTTTCCCTTGTCCTGTGTCGGATCATTGTTTACTGTTTTTGGTTTTGTGTTCCTGAGAGTTCTGTTTAAGCTCCTGCTTTCGTATTTTGTGCTCAGTCCGTACTCCCATTTTTGATTCCCCATTCTTTGGATTTACTTCTTTTTGGATTCCTTTGGATTTTCTGTTGCTCATTTTGGATACCTTGAGTTTTTGGTTTGTACTTTGCCTTTTAGTTAATAAAACCCTTCTTTGGACACTCTCCTGCTCGCCTGCCTCCTTTATCTCTGCATTTGGGTCCACTATTTCCTGCATCCTCTAACATGAGGTTTGTCTTGGATATCCTCATTCATTATTTGTTTCTTCTCCTCTTGACTATGAACTTTATTTTCCAAAGGAGTAAGCGCTACAAAGCTGTGCGAGGGGACTTGCCAGACCCAGATGTCCTGAAGGTAGATGAGGCATACAAGGACTTCACTGCAGACATTGCTCCACTCATCACCACCATGGCAATAAGCAGCGATGTTCCCCTTGTTGATTCGACCTACGGACCAGTCCAGGAAAGTAGCCCCATCTCCTATCAACATCCAGCGCCACTGAGTGAGGTAGTACTTCGTCACCAGGACACCCCTACCCCACCAGCTCTGCCTTTGGATGGATACAGGCTGGATCCAACCACCTGTACATTTGTTTGCAGCCACCAACAACAGAACCAGCTGTTGTCACTTGCCATAAACTTGGACATGGCAAGGAAAGTAGAAGTTGCAACGAGGGAGCAGAGCAACAGTGTGGAGTGGTACCATGTCAGGAAACCAAGGCTTACATCTTCCAGGTTCAGGGAGCCCACCATTTGGATTGGTCGAGATCAAGTGCCCTAACGTTAAGTTATGTGGACTGTAGCTATATGCAAATGCAGAGCGGCACATTAAAACTAAAACATAGCCACAGCTACTACTGGCAGGTACAAGGTCAACTGTTACTCACTGGGATGGATGGGTATCCATAGGGATCCTGAGGTGGCTAGGGTTATAAGGGAGAGGGGGGATTATTTATTTTTCCATTTTTACTTGGGCTGATGTTTTAAAGTCTGTGGTTCATTCAATCAGTTGTTACATGTTTTTGTTTGGATCTTATTGTTCACTTTTACAATTTTTTACAAAAACACAGATCAGTTTTTTCGTTCTGGTTTCATTGTTCATTTTTACAAATCTATACAAAAACATAGATTAGTTTTTTCATTCTGGTTTCATTGTTCATTTTTACAAATCTATACAAAAACACAGATCAGAGTTCTGGTTTCAATGTTTTTTTTACAAATCTATACAAAACCTTAACTAATGTATTACTACTTTATGTCTTTAAATTACCTGAAACCATACTGTATTGTTCATTTGCTGTATTTCCTTATTAAATTAAGTATTTTGTTACTCCTAGTGTGTGTTAATTTGTAAAAAAGAAAAGAAAAATGTAGTGCAAAGACCACAATGACACACGGTTTTTAACAAGCAGGACAAATATTTAATATAATGGTTAAGTTGCCCACGCCTTCACTAGTGGCCTGTTCTCGTAATTTACCAGAAAGCAGGCCACACTGAACAACTGCTCAATGTTTCCACATACAGACAGTGGTATTTCAGTGTCAAACAGCTTGTTTTCCTTCACCCTCCTTATACACCTCTCCACGTGCACTTTCAGACGTGCAATCGACTGGGTCTGCCTGACATTCTCCCGACTCATTTGTTTGTTTTTGGAGAAGAAGGCTGGTCGGTACACTTTACAGGGAACAAGGTCATCCACAAGGAAGCCTTTGTCCACCATTATTGCCATGTCTGGCTTCAGCAGCTTTGTGATCCCCGAAAGCTTGAAGATCTCTCGGTCACTTATGGACCCTGCGTACAGTCCTGACACAAAGGTAATGGCACCATGTGGTGCCATACCAATCATCGCTTTGAGTGTTGGATGTGATTTATAGGTAGAATACACCTCAGACTGTAGGAGAAGAGAGGATGGTGTTTGACAGAAATCACAGTGCAGTCAAACACTGCCTGTGTGTCAGGAAAGGCAGCAAATTCAGACGGTAGGTGAGCTCTGACAACTTCTGATGGGAGCCAAAGACGCTTGCTTCCTAGCATAGTGTACAAGAACTGTGTCCAAGTAGACACAATCCGAGAGGTAGTGCTGCGATAGATATTGAATCTCTCAGCAAGGTCATTGAGAGGTAAACCCACTGACAGATGCATGAGGAAAAGCAGCAGCTTGTCAACAGCTGGAAGTTTCTGTTGAAAAATGTAAATATATATTTATATGCCAATGTCTTGCATTAACATTGTAACTAATAAGTGAGTAACATTGTTCCTACAATTTTCTGATATATGAAATTATCCCGTCGGATTCTCCTCAGCCACTCGGCCCGTACCACCGGGTCAGCGGGAAATGAATGAAATGATAACAGCTTATTGTACCGTGATGAATTTGTACACTGAGGTACACAACAGTGCAGTGCCGATGTCCTCACCCTTTGGAAGGTCAGTCGTCTTTCTTTTATTGTGAACACACTCATTTTACACTTTTCAAATAGTAAAAGCCAGTTACCGGTATCCAGCTGTCAAACGCTAACATAACACGGAAGTGGACCGGAAGTACTCAATTGCACACTCTGATCAGAACGTAAAAAGACGCCATTTTATGCACGGAGGCTATTGCTCCTAATGCTAGGTAGTTAACCAGTCCCTCCAGAAAAACGTGATTATGTGATCGCAGAATTCAATGCATAATCAGCCAAAGTCCGCATATTTATGCGGGGGCCGCATTTTTTAAAATACGCCGCACTTTCGTCGTATAAATTGCCGATTTCCACGAAAAATATGCGGGGCTTGCATGATTTCATAATCCCCGCATTTTCGTTGCAAAAAAGTCACATATATCTCAGCAGAAAGTTGAAAAATGTTGCGTTTACTTCACACAAGAGCAGCCATTTTCCCCTGTTGCCATGGGAACGTTATGAAGTGACGTAATTTCGCCTAGTGAGAACACTAGAAAACGTGCCGCATAATCAAGGATTTTTGCCCGCAAAACTGCGTTTTTTTGGAGGGACTGGTTAACATTACTTATTCTACTTCATTTAAGAATGCTTGATTCTGATTGGCTGGGAGGAGGGCATTAACCCGGCAGGTTGCCCGCTGACTGAGCACAGCATCATCAAATAGATCAATACACCGCTTGTATTTTTTTTCTATCACAGAAATTTCAAACATGAGGTCCATTGTAAAAATAAACCTTGTTTAAAAAAAGTTTTCTAAAACGTGTCGGAAATCTATCGGAGGGTCAGCCGATAAATAGTTTCGCAAGCAAGATACAATGTAGCAACTACATTATTAAACTAACTTCTAAAGCAGCCTTTGTTGCTATATACTAATTAACGTTCGCTAGGCTACAGTTGAGCTAACGTTATTCGCCGTAGTTGAGCTAACGTTATTCGCCATAGTTCTAAACATTACATTGTTTTAAAAATAGACAAATTCATTGTCAATTTTAATATATTTGGAGTAGGGAAGACATTTGAGGACTGGTTAAAGAGAGACGAGGACGACAGAATGACAAAAGAAAAAGACAAGGCCCAGGGTACCTGTTTCCGAGATCTGACCGATGAGCTGCATACAATTGAAGACAGGGCCCTTGAATCAAACACGGAAGAGCCACCAAAAGGATAGACTGAGTGACAACTGACCTGGACACCTGCAGCGCTGAATAACTAGCTAGCTAAACGATTTGTTAAAATGGCAGCCTGGTGTGGTTTCTATAGAAACTACTTAGCTACAGCTGAGCTAACGTTATTCACCGGAGTTCTAAAGGGGACTACTTTTTGAGGGAGATTAACTCAAACAGCGTATACATTTAATAAGCATGCAATACGAATAAGAAAAAGCATAATTATTAAAGTATTTGAATTGTTTTATGATGTTGGCAAGCAAGAAGTAAAATAAACGGGATAATCACCTCAAGGCAGGGCAATAAACAGTCGGATATGCCCGGCTTGTCGTCTCGGGCGGTAACCTTCCACGAGCCGGGCATATCAAACTGTTTATTGCCCCGCCTTAAGGTGATTATCCCTTACTTATTACATGGCTTGGTTGAATTCTAATGTAGAATGCGGTCTGTTATTTTCATGATAACAGACCGTTGCCATGCAAAAGCAGAGCATTGCCATGGACGCAGTTCTGTTCATTCTGGAGGACAGCTATCAATCAATCCGCTGAAAGAAGTCCAGATAATTTATCAGCTGTGGCAAAAACTGGGGAAATGTGGAGCAACTGCTGTCCTCCAATTCAAGCAATGACAGCAGATCTGGTGAGCGTCTATCACTACATCTTCATATACGGTCTATGATCGCTACACAGTAACTTCAGCCGTAGGGACAACGCTAATTAGTTAGCTTACTACATTGCAACATGTTTACATTATAGGTGTGTCAACATGCAGCGGCTGTGCAAAAAGGAAACGAGATGAATGAAAGCCATTTACCTCGTCTCACTTCACCGTCAACGGAAATGTTCAGTTTAATGTAAATTAGATCAGCCGATATAGCCCGCTAGCTCACTACAACACGTCAGCTAATGTTGTGTCAATTCCTGCAGTGATTAAAATAGCAGCTGCACTGTAAAAAAAAAAAAAGTTATTTCACTGGAATTTACTGTAAAATTTTACGGGTTTTTTCCGTTTTTTCTACATTAAGTGTTAATGCCATAAAAAACAGAAAAATACTTTTATTTAAAAAAAACACATTAAATAAAGGTTGTAGTCTGTAAATTGATATAATGAGAAAATATAGTTATTTAACAGGATAATTCCAGTGCTTAATGAGCTTGAAAGTTAAATTACATTGAATTTTATGTAAAAAAACAAAAAATAACCATAATTTTACTGAGTGTAAAATTGAGGCATCTTTCTGTTTTTTTTACAGTTAAACCTTAAAATGAATGTAAAGAAATGTTAAAAAACAATCGTGAAAAAACGGTAAAAAGTCTGACAGCAAAAGTTGCCAAGCACTTACCGTGAAATGACAGTCAAAAACCTTACGTTATTCTACAAAGAACTTCTTTTTAAAATACAGATATTTACTGTACATTTTCTGTATTTTCACAGTCCAACTATTGTAAAATTAAAAAGAATTGTAATCATAAAACATATTTAGAATGTTAAACAAATGTATAAATCTGTACAAACACTGAAAAACATTGCAGAATACCTTAAAATTACATAATTTGAATGAAAACTGCCGTTTTCATACTGTTTTCTTTGGTAAATTCACAAGATTATCCAATCCATCCACAAGAACTCCCTGTCAAAGTACAGATTTCTGGATGTAAAACACACAGAAATCATGTCAAGTCAATGTAAAATGACCCTCTTTTTACAGCCCATTAACAGTATCTTAAAAGCTTTAGGCATTTATTTTATATGATTATCCAGTCTATTTACAGTAAATTCCTGTTTAATACTGGTTTTCTACTGTACAAAAAAGCAACCATCTAATATACCTACATACTTTAACCATTAATATAACAGTTTTACTTTATATAAACAGTACTTTATAGTGATTAAACGCAACTATTCAATATATCTACAGACTTATCCCATTAATGTACTGTTTGTTTTCTTTGTAAAAACATTTGACAGTATTTACAATTAACTATCCAATATATGCATCAGAGACTCTTCAGAGGGTAAATATTGGTATAATGTATAGTGGTCCATTTTAGCTTATTCAATGTGGTCTCATACATACTGTGTGTTAGTGTTTTAATCGCTGTCAAACATCATCCTGGCCAATATCTCTTAATGGAAGTCTACTAAAGGGGTTAACAGAGGTACTGAGACAGGTAGGACCAGTCATACCCGTTTAATGCATTGAATGAGGCTGACATGAACGCTCACTGCATGGCCTCAACCACTCCACAGCACAAACCCACAAACATTGTTCTCAAGTATAGTTGGATAAATGTAAGTCTATTAGAAACTAAAATACTGTAATATTTTGTAAGCATATTTATGGTAATACAAACAGTAAAACAACTTGGCAACACACACGCTTAAACAACCAGCTAAAGCTGTACCGCACCAAATCACCACTGGGGCCTATGTGGACAACGATGCTGTATTCAGATCTGTCTTTTTAAAAATAAACATTCTTTCACCTAAATATTTGTGGAAACAAAGCCATAGCTTCAGGTACGGGAATGCATAAGAGACAAGAGTCAACCTAAACTGCAAGCCTTGATGTACATGATGTCTGTTTTAGTCCAAGTCTGTGATATGCTCATCACTATGGTCTGACAAATGAGTTGACAAAAGAATCGTGCAGCCACAGTTCACATCACATAGGCCTACAACCCTATAGGCCTACAGGATGGCGATACAGTACACAGAGAGCCAGGCAGCCTGCAGCCTGGGTAAGCCTACATCTTCACCATCCTAATATTTTAGGGGGCATCTGATGTTCTTGCCTCATTTCACTTCGGTGGAGGTCCAACATCTTTTTCCATTGACCGCTTACTTTGCTGATGTCTGCTGTGATGCCTTATACTGTCCACTCTGGCTTCTGATGTTTGTTCCTGTCTATGTCATGCAAACAGCTCAGAGCATGAGCTTATGTGTGGTAGAATGAATATTCATGCAAGTCCAGTACTTCAAAAGCCTCACCAGTGCCTGACAAGACCTCTGTGATCTGATCACCTCTGCCTCTGAAATTACACTGCAATTTCCATATACTTGCAATAGTTACACAGGCATTGATGCACATATAGCCTGGGCAATATGTGTTCCATTTAGGTGTAACATTAATACGTTAATACGCCAAAGCTATGCTACACTTTTATAAGGGGTGGAAAATCAATATTCATGCACACCAGTACCTCAAATGCATACCTGCTTGCCTAACTTGCACACCACCTAACCTAACTTGTTCCACTAGTTCCAACCCTCATATAGTTTAATTCAACCCTGCGTTGATACGCCACAACAGACTCAACAGTCATACGTGTAATGTCAGATGTTGCTTGATAGTGTCCTATACCTGTAATTTACTGTAACAATAAAGAAATCTTGAATTGTGTGCGGCTGCCCATTTAAAGTGTGTCCCCTCTTATGAAAGTGATGCCTACTGACAAACAGTATGGACATCTGCAACATTATGCTCATTTGAGAAAGTATCGGTTATTTCACAGGCCTTTCATAAAAGGCTGTTAATCCACATTAAAAACGTTGGAGGCTGTCTTCCAATACAATATGTTAGACCAGAGGTTTTGAAAGTGGGAGGCAGGCCTCCCTAAGAAGCTCCAAACTGTTTTAGGGGAGGCTCGTGAATGTAAATGAAAATTAAGAATTCAGAAATACAGTAGTTTGGGGAAGTTTTTAGTGTTTTCATCAGTCAGAAACAAATAAATGCATGCAGGACAAACCTCTTTTTTATGCATTTGGTGTACTTGAAATAATATATGTAGCATACACATTCTTTTCCTTATGAAGGTGCATGATACATTTGTTAAATTTTTTTTCTCTTAATATTAAGACCCAAAATGAGTGTTCAACAAAATGCAAGGTCTTTGTGCAGTCCTACCCCAGACAGCAAGCTAACATTGAATAAATATTGATTTTCCATCTGAATCATCATTATGGTTGATATTGAAATTTCAATGCAAAATAGATGTTGAATCACCATTATCATATCGATGAAACCTGACGTTATTAATGTTGAAAGCAACAACATTGGAACAACATTGATCAATAGTTATCTTTATGATTGATTAAGCATTGATGTTTGGTTTGCCGGGCGATATTGCCAATGTGTTGAAATATCATTGATTTAGAGTTGACCGGGAAACAACCTGTTGTTGAAAAGCCATCGACATACAGTTGACCGGGAAATATGATTGAAAATGCATTGATATAGGCCTATAGTTGACCGGGAAATATGATTGAAAATGCATTGATATATAGTTGACCGGGAAATATAATTGAAAATGCATTGATATATAGTTGACCGGGAAATATGATTGAAAATGCATTGATATATAGTTGACCGGGAAATATGATTGAAAATCCATTGATATATAGTTGACCGGGAATGACTGAAAATCCATTGATTTTTGGTTGACCGGGAGATCATCGGGAGGTAGACCAACGGACACAATCGTTTCTGGACCCTGGGACCCATACAATCAGGTAAGCTTGCTTCTGTAGCTAATGTTTGATATGAATTAATTGTACCAAAATCAAATACTGTTACTCATTAATATAGGGTGACCAGACGTCCCGGGTTTTCAGGGGACAGTGCCCGTTTTTGGTTGGCTTTCCCTGGCTAAATACAGAAAAAAACTATACCTCTGTCTCTGTTTTTCAATCAGGTTGTTCAATCAGATTAATAGTCAAACTGGAAATGTCCCCGTTTTTTCCCCCTTTTCGGGGATTATGTTCCCAGTTTTGATCTCGGACGTCTGGTCGCTTTACATTAATATGATGGTTAATGTAGTAACCTGCAGTCATTGAAATAGCTAGATTTTGTTAAACCAATGTCAAAATATGTGTGGTCCACTTCCAACAGGTTACAATAAATTAACAAAACCTCCGAGTCCAGTCTATTTTTGTGATAGCTAGCTTGAAATACACGTCTGTACCATTATACCAATTGCTAAGTAGGCAGATGCCTACGTTAGGGGAGGATGTATGTCGTGAAATCTAATAACACAACACAGCACCGGTGTTCCTGCCTGGCCACTTTTTGTTATAGCTGCCACTATCGTCACACACAATTTCTGCCAACGTTTGTGCCAGCCAGACTAAATTCAATTTCACTGAGATCCAAAATGAATCATTACAACGATAAACATAGTAAATTAAAACACCAAGAACGTCGGTCATCTGCAATTTGACTTTCTAGGCTAGTCTTTCAAATGAAAGGCAGCAAGTTAAGGCTAGCACTACCACCTAGTGCTGCCCGCAGATGTGACCGCGACGGGCCAGAATTACACACACACATGCCGGATCGACGCACACACACCAGCGAACAAGTATAAACAGCCCACTAATTAATAAAGTCAAAATTGCCGTCCATCACCGTGACATTATCACCCCACCCCGCCAGAAAAAAACATGATTTTTTTCGAATCACTTGGCCTCGGAAATTTTCCTTACGAAAGGTTTTTGCCTCCCTTTTAATTCAAATAAACCATGCACATATTCTTGGGCAATTTTGAAAAGTGCTTTGAATGTTGGGAAAACACTGACACATCCTAGCTACTGAATTGGTTTCCAAGTGTGCATATGTGGGTGTTCTGTTTAACTTAAAGACAATGTTTTTGCATTGTGCTTGTATTTTCTGTTTTAGATGCTCTTACACAGCAGATGGGGACATCCACCATCACCCAGTTCGCTTTTGCCCATGCTGTGCAAAAGTGGCTGCGCTATGCACCAGACCGGGCAGGAGGGACTGGACGACAAACCAGTCAGATGTCAGAGGACCGAACTCTAAATTGACTTAAGAGGACACATGTGTATCGAAATAAGAGGCTAATAAAATGAATTTGTTTTGACCTTAAACAGTGTGATGTGGTCAATGTTTTAGGCTAGGCATACAAGCTTTCAAATGTTCCATCACTTTTTAACATCCTGGCTGTAGATGAAGCAGGATATTCATTTAATTTAGGGCATTTTCGTATATGCCTAGCAGTCATTTTCTATGGCTTAATAACGATTGAAATTCCATTGAAATCTCGTTGATCCATAGTTTAGTTGAAATTTCAACATTGTTTCAATATTTCTGATAATTGAAATACCATTGAAATTCCGTTGATCTATGGACAGGATTTCAACATTGTTTCAATATTAAAACAGGGTGCAAAATGATATAGAATCAACATCAGAGTTCGATGTTGATTCAATGACTTAGTGTTGACAACGGAATGTTTATTCAACATAGTTTCAATGACTGTTTGCTACTGCTCCCTCAAATCATTTTGCCTCTCCCCAGTTTCTACAGGTCAACGGGAACAAAGAGTTTTTCATGGGCTGAGGTAATATAAGGTGAATAAAGACATGAAGTATGAATAAAGCCTTACATTGGTGTGCTATATATTGTTTTAATTTAGCAATACATGCAATGTGTGAAAGACTGGGAAGTGATGTTAGTGCTCAACAGTTCAACCAAGGCTTCTGTAGCATCAACGTGAATTTAGTAATCTGGGGGTGAAGCGATGTAAGACCTTACAATGGTTGAAAAAACATAAATGTAAACAGAAATAGTCTCTTTAGTCTCTGTCCTTCAGATATCAAGAAAGTGCGCGCAGATTCAAATAACTGAATGCTGCGAAATCATTGGATGAATCATGCCAGAGACAAGCTTGACCAATGGTATTGTTTGACTTCAGAGGGGGAGGGGCTAACGTCAAGATCAACGGCACAGAGACACTGTGGAGTGGATAACATAACGTAGCTACCTAATGCAGGACATTTCCACGATGATTCACATTCAGCTTTCACTTCAGGTAAAGTAATACTGTTGTTTTTATTTACATGCAGTTTCCTCACTAGATATCAACTGAACATGAGTTAAGATAACACTTGCAATTTTAAAATGTCAGCAGGGATAACTTTAGCATTTGCCGTTTATGTGCCTTATCAACATGTGTCTGGCGCAACATTATGCCTGTCCTTAGGTAACGTTAGCCTTGAATGTGAACCATGCACCAGTCGTAATGTTAGCTAGCTAAATATATAGGCTAGCTAACAGTTAAATATATTATATTTGTCAGTTGACTAACGCTAACATTAATTTAGTAACGTCAACGTTCCATGTTTAACTTAAGTTCCTATTTCCTCGTGCAAACACGGACCTGACAAAGACAGTGGCAGTTAACTTAGTAACGTTAACTTGCTAAGTAACGTAATGTTAGTAGTAGCTAGACTGTTTAGCAGGTTAGCTTGATTAGCCAGGTACTAATACTAGTAATTCATAGATCTATATGTATATATCTATGCTAGTAATTAAAGAAATGTTATAACGCTCCATTGCTCCTAACACTAGGTAGTTAACATTACATGCTAAGCTGTCTCAGCTGACTAACTTTAAATTTGGTTGTACTTTATGAACAGTGAACCACACGTAATTAACATTTTACCCCTTCTTCATTCAAGATGTACAAGTGTAACAAGTTACAACATGACATTACACAGAGAGACTGCTTTGTGGACCACAACATCTTAATTTGAACGTGATCGTTATTTTTACTCATGATTCAATGTGTACAACTTAGCATTACCATTCTGTTTTTCCAGAGAGAATGTTTCCATTCTTGCTTTCTACATAAAAATAAATGGACAGGGAATTGAACAAACTAAGAAATAAGATATAGGCTACCTGCTCTACTTAGAAATGTCTCTCCCTCCAGTCCAGACAATTGCACTCAGTATGTAATTAAATATGTATTTTAAGTTTCATTTTTGCTGTAAATCTAAATAAATAAATTACCTGGTGGTCAATGCTGGCAAGCCACCACAAATACATATATGTAGCTATAGTACTGTTACAGTAATGTTGAAATGTTTTAAAAAAATCTCAACCTAATTCTTTAATCCCTGTTTAGGCAAGATGGAAGAAAGGAGGATACAAGATTAAGAAGACCAAGGAGAAAAAGAAAGCTAAAGTAAAGAGATGTTCACCATACAGTATCACACGTAATCAGCTGTACCATACCACATCTTTCTCACCCATGATATGGCTCTCATTCTGTGTTCGGTTTGACAGGGATCAAGAGGCTGAACCAACAGACCAGACTGAGAACAGGATAGCCCAGAGCAAGAGGGGGCCCAGGCAGAGGCTAAGAAGGAGGCAGCAAACCCACATACAGCTGAAGGAGGTACCGAATGACATCTGCACTGGTAATGGTTGCTTTACCTGGTCTGTGCTTGTAAACAAAAACAAACAAAAAACAAACCGAGGTCTGAACCGAACATGTATTTGTCACATTGTTACACCCTGTTACACCTCAGCAAACCTATTATGCAAACCCTGTTACACACATTGTTTACCATATATTCGTTTTCCGGTCAAATGGCCTTTTGAATGGGAGTGCTAGGGGCACTACTATGATCACATCAAAATCACTTTTTTTAAAACACTAAGAAGGCTCAACACAACATGAAACTTTGCTCCAAGTATCACCAGGGGCTCTACACATTAACAGAAGAATTGAGAACATTGATTGTGTTCACAGAGTTTACTAAAAAAGGTTTTTGAACGACTTAGTATAGCAGTTGTTGTTTCCGGGCGCTACCATCTCCAAATGCAGCTTAACAGGGAGGAGAGTAAATATGGAAAGCTCCTAAAGCTTAGTTCCATATAAATACACGGATAATTAATTGTTTAGTCGTTAGTGAAAAACCATATTGACCTTGTAGTTGAAAAAGGAGCCTCATATAAGAATTCATTTCCTCTTATTGAGTCTGTTCATTCGCATTTGGAGATTGGCACTTTTTGAGAGATGGTAACGCCCGGAAACTGCTACAGTGAGTTGTTCAAAACCTTTCTTTTTAGTAAACTCTGTGACAACACAAACAATGTTCACAATGCTGAGTTCATGTGTAGAGCCACTGGTGATACGTGGAGCAAAGTCTCATGTTGTGTCGAGCCTTCTTAGTGTTTAAAAAATAGATATTTTGATGCTATCATAGTAATGCCCCTAGCTCTCCCATTCAAAAGGCCAGTTTACCAAAAACGAGAATACGGTAAACCTTAAAAGTGGCGCTTCCGTCCTAATTATGCTTTTAAACTAAAGTTTGACTCACGTACAGTCACAAACACCCTAGGATGCACTTTGGCGAGAGTTACGCTTTAAGACTTGTGACTTGCACATGTGTGACTCAAGACCATTACACACCGGGGGCGTGATGATTAAGCGATGCAAATATGCAAAATAATCGCCTTTGAATATTTCACATCAAAACTATTCACACCGGCAGCTATGTGAATTTGCGACAGTTTTCAGTTAAAGTTTCGGATATTCGCGCCAGCTCATCTACCATGTCGGTAAAACAGATGCTGAAGAGAGAAAGTGACAGAAGATGTGGTGTGAGCGGACGAGAAGGAGAGAGCAGTCGGACCATAGGAGAGGTAACGTTTAGCGGTGAAGATATGTTTAGCGGTGAAGATATGAAGTGATTGTACAGCAGCTAGATTCTGCAGTTTTTCACCTTCAACAAATATTGCTCCCCTCTGCGATTTGGATATTGCACTAGTTCATATTGCGATTTCGACAATATTGTGATTAATTGTGCAGCCCTACAAAATATATTGACATGTGAAATAATCGCATGGAAAAAACATCCTTGGTGTGCAAAGGTCTTTATTCTCACCTCTGATATTTGTAAGAGCTACTCTCTCGCAAAGCCACAAACCAGAGATTTAAGACTTAAACTATGATGTCATCAGGTTACTAAGGTGCTTCTTAGACAATAAATGTGAAACTAATTTTGTAGAATAAAAACAAAGAAAAGAGGTTTATTCTATGTTAGCGTTTCAATTCTGAAATACAAAATCTCCCCTACCTCTTACCTCCTAACATCCCCCTGGCTGTTCTCAGTGTCATCTTTAAAATCTTTCTCAATTCATTGTTTTTGGAAAAGCTTATACATTACATTATATCAGATGACATCACAAATTTTATTTTTTGGATTTTGGAGAAAGTTGTTCATGTTCACTGACATTTTGAACATGCATGTATGGATTCCCAAATTGCCCATAGTTCCCCTTTTGCTATAATGCAATGTACCAGACAGTTTTTGCTCCCATAAGTTTATTCATATGTTAAGGATTAAGGATATCACTGTTTAATAGTGCATTTATTTGTAAAGCAAGCAATAAATGGTCATCTTATGATACTTTCTGGTTATGATACATCTTAAAATCTCATACATCTCAAATAGGGATGTGCAGTGAATGGATTGGACAATGCTGTAAAATGTTAGCAGAAAAGATTTATATATTTATTGAGTGTAAAAGTAGTTGATGCAAATGCACTTTTACATAGTCCTTTTGGTTTTTGTACATTCAAAACCCCATTTACTGATGAGGACGTTGTGAACATATATTGGATAGTAATAGTAATTACTGTAAAATAATGTTTATGAAGTAAGTCCCATGCACTTGCACAACGTCTGTAGATATATTGGTGTTGCTTGTTATTACTGTCAAATAAAGTTTATATAAAATAAACATGTATGTACATATAATGGAGAGTTGCTTGTTATTACTGTCAAATAATGTTTATGAAGTAAGTCCCATGCACTTGCACAACGTCTGTAGATATATTGGTGTTGCTTGTTATTACTGTCAAATAAAGTTTATATAAAATAAACATGTATGTACATATAATGGAGAGTTGCTTGTTATTACTGTCAAATAATGTTCATATAAAGTAAACCCCTTCAATGAGGAAACGTCTGTAGATATACCAGATAGTTGCTTTTAAATTACTATAAAACTATGTTTATATAAAGTAACCTCATGTATTAATAGTAAATGTATGTAGATATATTGGAGAGTTGCTTCTAAATTACTATGAAACAATGTTTATATAAAGTAAACACCATACAATAATGGTAAAAGTATGTATATATATTGGATAGTTGCTATTAATTACTATAAAGAACAGTTTGTATAAAGTAAAACCCCATACAATAATGAGGTAAAGTCTGTAGATATATTGGATAGTTGCTTGTGATTACTGTTGAATACTGTTTATATAAAGTGAACACCCATACAATAATGGTAATACTATGTTTATATATTGAATAGTTGCTTTTTATAACTAAAAAAAACAACGTTTATATAAAGTAAACCTCATATAATAATGGTAAAGGTATGTAAATATACTGGATATTTGCTTCTAAATTACTATGAAACAATGTTTATTTAAAGTAAACACCATACATTAATGGTAAAAGTATGTAGATATATTTGAGAGTTGCTTGTAAATACTCTAAATATTATATACTAAATATACTATATATACACTACTATATATACTAAAAATATTGTTTATATAAAGTAATGACTATTATTATTATTAGGTTTATGCAAGGTATTATCCCATTATATTCTTTTTTTATACAGTAAAAAAACAGTATTTAACAGAAATGTACTGTAAATAGATTGGATAATCATAAAATAAATGCCTAAATGAGGGTAATTGAAAGTTATTTGACATCATTTTTGTGTGTTTTACATTCAGAAATCTGTACTTTGACATGGAGTTATTGTGGATGGATTGGATAATCTTGTGAATTTACCAAAGAAAACCGTATTAAAACAGCAGTTTTACTTTTAAGGTATTTCTGCAATATTTCTTAGTTTTGATAAAGATTTATATATTTGTTTTAACATTCTAGAAATGTTTTATGACAAGATTGTTTTTTAATTCTACAATATTTAGACTGTAAAAATACAGAAAATATTTACAGGAAATCTCTGTATTTAAAAAAAGAATTTTTCTGTAAAATAATGTAAGGTAAGTTTGACGGAAAGTCTTTGTCAACTTTGCTGCCAGACATTTTACTGATTTTTTACGTTTTTTTTTTTACAGTGTGGGTAATTTGTCCGGCTACTACCACAGCACGTAAGGTGGTGTTGAGTACCCTAATAGATGAAGGGTTGCATTAAACAGCTACAGAGTTTATGTTGCTATGGATGCAGGATTCCAACCGTAGAGATGGAACGGACTATTTTCTTTAGCGGAAGCAATACAATCGTATTTAAATCAATAAACTCCTTTTTAAATCAAAACTTTCTCTCTTCAAATTTGTGTCAAATTATTGATTTATTTGGAAAGTAGCCATGTACAGGGTTCGTACACCTTTTCCAAGGTCAAATTCCAGCACTTTTCAAGCACTTTCACAGTTCATTTTAAAGCTTTTTCCAGCACTTTACACCACCGTAAAATACATACCAATACATAGTCAAAATGATTTTGTGTTTTTATCACATTAAAAGAGATAATGCTATAAACAGCCACAATTGTGTTTCATAATAGCAGAAGGATCCGATATTTAAGCAAAACACAAGTTTTATTTTTCAAAATGTATCACTGTCTAAGTAGACTTTGCTTGCTATCTAACCAAACAAAATCACTCGGCTGCAGGTTCACTTCACTAACCCTGAATTATCACTTTTAAAATGTTTAATCTCTTCATGGTTCATAACATAACATCTAGTAAGACAGCTATGGGGAGTAGCACTGAGTGGGATGATCTGAGCCAAGTGACGTGCAGCTGGGTCATTCTGTGTAAAATCAGACTAAATCAAGGAAAACAGTTGCTGCACCCTCTTAGATTTTGCTAAAAGTGTATGCTACCCTTAATGTCAGTCTTCACACCTTTTTCCAAATCTAGGGCATGCTGTAAAAACTTGTAATGGTTCAGTCATATTGACATGTTTGTCTTCCACCCCACAAAGTTTGGGCTGCCTATGAATAATACTTTTCATTATATTAATGTCCAAATATTGCTTCACAGATAATGTGATTTTGAGGCTGTAAAACTGAAGTAATTTCAAGGGCTAATAATATGAAGACATAGGATTTGAACAGAAATATTTTACAGGCCTTGGTTTTAGGACACATTCTTGATATAGCTAGACAAGGTTTGAACAAAATCTGAGACAGTGCAACAACAACCTGTAATTAAAGCTGCACGCAGCATTGGACAGGGCCTTGCACCTCTGTGCGTCGAGGTTACTGGCGGACGCCGCTCCTTGCGACCGTGCATTTGTGCGGCACTCAGACACTGCAAATCGTCACCAATGAAAAGGGAACTCCCTGCAGAGTTCAACGATACCTCACACAAGACTCTACGTCACAAAGTTAATTCGCTGTGAAAGGGGGCGTTGCCAAATCATAGGGGGTGGGCCAAAGCATCACCAATGAAGAAGGAACTCTCTGCTGAGTTCAATGACACATCACACAAGACTACCTTAAACAGTTCACATATTATGAAAAGGGGCGTGGCTTGAGTAAGTGGCCGTGGTTAAATTATAGGGGCAGCTCAGTATCACATGTAGACCACACATTATAAGTTTCATGTAAATCGGCTTGATGTTCGTCATATAAGGCAGATTTCGTGTTGCCAGCGGGGGGCGCTATGACCAAATGTAAATTTTGGCCTGTATGTGTCCTCAGGCCTGGACCCTTGTCAAACCTGAGAAATTTCAGGCGGCTATGACAATGTACACTAAAGTTACAATTTCTTTGTTCATCGATAAATGCTCAAAATGGCCGCTACGCCACATCGTTCTACAAAAAGTTTTTCTTTTAATAACTTTTCATCTTTAAAGGTCCAATATGTAATATATGTACTGTAATAAATCCAAAAATGACACCAATGCCTCATCAGATATTAAGGAAACATGTTAGGCTGAAATACTATCTTTTCTGACAACAATGCTAAAGTCAGTATTTTTTCTTTTTGGAATTTACAATCCGTGACGGAATTTATGTTTATGTTTTGGTCTGTGTGTTGTTATCAACTGCACAGTTTGACAGCCAGGCCGGGTTGCCAGATATATCTGTAAGCACGTAAACCAACGCGCTACATCTGTAACGTTAGTACAGCCATGAAAGCAGCAAACGAACGAACGGGATCAACAGAGATAGATTCTACTCGACCTAAAAAAACAGCATGTTTCTAACAGTTGCTTGACCAGAGACGCAACAACCCCGGGTTAATATTGGAGATGTATTTGAAAGATGGAGATAGTTTACAGCCCAAAAGGACACAGAGTTGGCCAATTTCCTCCTGAACAGGTAATAATAATAATAATAATAATACATAAGTTTTATATAGCGCTTTACATGGAACTCAAAGACGTAAGCATTAGCTTCAGGCTAATTTATCACAGCTACTAGGGACGAGCATTTCATGTCATTTCAACATTTGTGTAGTCACATTGAATTATATATCTAGAAACATGAGTTGGTTACTTGCTAAAACAATTGAGACTCAGCCAGTAACTGGTCCTGGCTAACGCCACCATGCTAACCCTGCTATCTAGCTAACGTTACTGGAGGACCATAGCTGGCCACAACGCCGTAGCCCGCTGTAGGTGAGTTATTTTAAGCCAAGAGGGGGGCTGTAAATCCAGAAGAGAGGACCGGGAGTTAGCAGTGTGTTTAGCGATTGTTGCTGTACTTCTAAGACAATAAAGTGTGTATTTCAGTCGGGTGGAAAAGGACGACAAGGTAGTGTTATTTTTAGCAGTTCCTATCGTAATTTTAAGCCGAGGAAGTGTGTCTGTCTGGCGTGTGGAGAGAAAGGCAAGGTTGTGGGGTTTTTGGCGGTTCCTACTGTAATTCTAAGCCGAAAAAGTGTGTCTGTCAGTTGGGTACAGAGCTCCGCGTGAGCATGGGCTTCTATGATTGTCAATATAGCGAGTATCTTACGTTAGCTACTCTGCTGTGCTGTGAAGTATGTCTGGCTATGTGAGACAAGCATTGTTGTGGATGCTGCGGTCTCAGCCTGGCAACCTCCGTGAACTTCGAGTCTGGGGAGGAGGGGCGGGGGAGACGACTCTCCAGTATTTTGAATTTAAACTGCAGTAACTATTTTAAACACTAGCTGTCAGTATTACATATTGGACCTTTAAGGTGTTGAGATAGTACAGACCAAATTTGAAGTCAATCTGATGAAATGTCTAGGAGTTCGTCAGTATAGCACCTTGACTTTTAGGCCTACTTCCTGTTGCCACTAGGAGGCGCTATGACTTTGAGTAAATATCAGCACTTATATGTCCTCAGGGTTGGACTCTTATGAATCCTGAAAGGTTTCGAGCCAATTGGACAATGTACACTCAAGTTACACCCACTTCCTGTTTCGATGGCGAAACGCACAAAATGGCCGCCCCGTCACGGCCATGCCCTATGACCAAAAGTTTTTCTTTTAACAATTTTTCATCTTTAACGTGTTAAGATGGCACAGACCAAATTTGAAGTTGATTGGATGAAATCTCTAGGAGGAGTTCGTTAAAGTACGACAAGTGGAAATGGCCAAAATCGCACTAATTTCAAACTTTCAATTCAAAATGGCGGACTTCCTGTTGGGTTTAGGGTATGGCTCCAATGACGTTTTCTGTACGTCTTAACATGCTACATATGTCTACCAAGTTTTGTGAGTCTACGTTAAACGTATTGCAGGGGCTCAATTTTTTAAATACGTAAATATTCACCGGACTTGATGCGCCCCTCAAAAAGGCAATTCATTGTACGGAAGAAAGAAAGAATAATAACTCCTTCAGTTTCAATAGGGCCTTTGCCGCTGTCGGCGCTTGGGCCCTAATAATTACTTCAGTTCCAATAGGGCCTTCGCCGCTGTCGGCGCTCAGGCCCTAATAATTCCTTCAGTTTCAACAGGGCCTTCGCCGCTGTCGGCGCTCGGGCCCTAATAACTTCTTCAGTTCCAACAGGGCCTTCGCCGCTGTCGGCGCTCGGGCCCTAATAATTCCTTCAGTTTCAACAGGGCCTTTGCCGCTGTCAGTGCTCGGGCCCTATTACTTTTTCAGTTTCAATAGGGCCTTCGCTGCTGTTGGCGCTCGGGCCCTAATAATTCCTTCAGTTCCAATAGGGCCTTCGCCTAATAATTAAAGTTGCAAGTCCTCGCCTGTTGCAGGTTGTGGGTGCTGGCACACGCCACTTTTTGCGGGCGTGCATTTGCGCGCCACTCAGACACTGCAAATTGTCACCAATGAAAAGGGAAGTCTGTAAAGGATTCTGGGTGATTAGGGATGTAGTTCTTAATTTCTGGTAGCAACCTCTTCAGGGTGTCCAGTCAGAACACAGAAACCAGGCTTGCCAAAGTCGCTCAAAGTTTTATTTCACATGAAGTCTTCACACCCACAACACAGAACAGATGAATGAAGGGTGGGAGATTGGATGTGGTTCTAAAATAAACAACAAAAGACAACTAGAACTGCAAGCAGTTATGACGGGGTCCAAGTCCCCAATGCAAGTCGCCCCCAACGCCCCGGGGAGCGCACAACAGTGGAACCCAAAGCCTGGCGGCGCGGAGGCATCCATCCATCCATCCATCCATCGTCGTCCGCTTATCCGTGGTCGGGTCGCGGGGGGAGCAGCTCCAGCAGGGGACCCCAAACCTCCCTTTTGCGAGCCACATTAACCAGCTCTGACTGGGGGATCCCGAGGCGTTCCCAGGCCAGGTTGGAGATGTAATCCCTCCACCTAGTCCTGGGTCTTCCCTGAGGCCTCCTCCCAGCTGGACGTGCCTGGAACACCTCCCTAGGGAGGCGCCCAGGGGGCATCCTTACCAGATGCCCGAACCACCTCAACTGGCTCCTTTCGACGTGAAGGAGCAGCGGCTCTACTCCGAGCTCCTCACGAATGACTGAGCTTCTCACCCTATCTCTAAGGGAGACGCCAGACACCGGTGGTCAGGGAAGCCGTCCGACTGAAGGAGTCTTTCCGGGATATGTTATCCCAGAGGACTCCGGAGGCAGTTGCAAGGTACCGAAGGGCCCGAAGGACTGCAGCCTCTGCCGTGAAAGAGGCAAAGCAGCGGGTGTGGGAGACGTTCGGAGAAGACATGGAGAAGGACTTTCGGTCGGCACCAAGACGCTTCTGGAAAACCGTCCGCCACCAAAGAAGGGGGAAGTGGGGAACCATCCAAACTGTGTACAGTAAGGATGGGACGTTGTTGACCTCAACTGAGGAGGTAATAGGGCGGTGGAAGGAGCACTTTGAGGAACTCCTAAATCCAGCTGATGCGCCCTCTTTGTTAGAGGCAGAGCTGGAGGATGACGGGGGATTGTCGTCAATTTCCCTGGTGGAGGTCACTGAGGTAGTCAAACAACTCCACAGTGGCAAAGCCCCAGGGATTGATGAGATCCGTCCAGAAATGCTGAAAGCTCTGGGTGTGGAGGGGCTGTCTTGGTTGACACGCCTACTCAACATTGCGTGGAAGTCTGGGACAGTGCCAAAGGAGTGGCAGACCGGGGTGGTGGTTCCCCTCTTCAAAAAGGGGGACCAGAGGGTGTGTACCAATTACAGGGGTATCACACTTCTCAGCCTCCCTGGTAAAGTCTACTCCAAGGTGCTGGAAAGGAGGGTTCGGCCGATAGTCGAACCTCAGGTTGAAGAGGAACAATGCGGATTCCGTCCTGGGCGTGGAACAACGGATCAGCTCTTTACTCTAGCAAGGATCCTGGAGGGAGCCTGGGAGTATGCCCATCCAGTCTACATGTGTTTTGTGGATCTGGAGAAGGCATATGACCGGGTCCCCCGGGAGACTTTGTGGGAGGTGCTGCGGGAGTATGGGGTGAGGGGGTCCCTTCTCAGGGCCATCCAATCTCTGTATGACCAAAAGCGAGAGGCAGTAAGTCGGACACATTCCAGGTGAGGGTTGGCCTCCGCCAGGGCTGCGCTTTGTCACCAATCCTGTTCGTAGTATTTATGGACAGGATATCGAGGCGTAGTCGTGGTAGGGAGGGGTTGCAGTTCGGTGGGCTGGGGACCTCATCGATGCTCTTTGCAGATGATGTGGTCCTGATGGCATCATCGGCCTGTGACCTTCAGCACTCACTGGATCGGTTTGCAGCCGAGTGTGAAGCGGCTGGGATGAGGATCAGCACCTCTAAATCTGAGGCCATGGTTCTCAGCAGGAAACCGATGGAGTGCCTTCTCCAGGTAGGGAATGAGTCCTTACCCCAAGTGAAGGAGTTTAAGTACCTTGGGGTCTTGTTCGCGAGTGAGGGGACAATGGAGCGGGAGATTGGTCAGAGAATCGGCGCAGCGGGGGCGGTATTACATTCAGTTTATCGCACCGTTGTGACGAAAAGAGAGCTGAGCCAGAAGGCAAAGCTCTCAATCTACCGGTCAGTTTTCGTTCCTACCCTCACCTATGGTCATGAAGGCTGGGTCATGACCGAAAGAACGAGATCCAGGGTACAAGCGGTCAAAATGGGTTTCCTCAGGAGGGTGGCTGGCGTCTCCCTTAGAGATAGGGTGAGAAGCTCAGTCATCCGTGAGGAGCTTGGAGTAGACCCGCTGCTCCTTCACGTCAAAAGGAGCCAGTTGAGGTGGTTCGGGCATCTGGTAAGGATGCCCCCTGGGTGCCTCCCTAGGGAGGTGTTCCAGGCACGTCCAGCTGGGAGGAGACCTCGGGGAAGACCCAGGACTAGGTGGAGGGATTACATCTCCAACCTGGCCTGGGAACGCCTTGGGATCCCCCAGTCAGAGCTGGTTAATGTGGCTCGGGAAAGGGAAGTTTGGGGTCCCCTGCTGGAGCTGCTCCCCCCGCGACCCGACCACGGATAAGCGGACGACGATGGATGAATGGATGGATGGAGCGCCCCCTACTGGCCAATTTTTGTAAAATGTGTTGGGCCCCTCCAGAGGGTCATGGGAAAGAAGAATCTGAAGTTGCGCGTTGATAGCATTTATTTTGACCAAGATATGGCAAAGTTGGTGTTTTCATAGTTAGCTACACAAGTTTCTTTTTGCGTAATATGCGCAATTTGTATCCTATAAAAATTGCACGGTCTAGGAGGAGTTCGAAAAAGTGGGTTTTTGATAAATTGCAAATTTTCACGCGTAAAAGTCTAGGCGGAAATGGGCGTGGCCTATATCAGGACATTCAGTTGGATCCAGGGAACACGTGGATATGTGTATTTTTAATGTGCGATGTACGGTTTGGAAGTTATAGGGTCAAACTGGGTCTGGACCAGTCCTGAAAAGGGCACCCGCCCACCATGTACGGTTTAGGCTGTAGCGGGACTTTTACGCGGAGAAGAATAATGAATAATCTTTAGAAAAACAATAGGGTTCCACAGTCCTACTGTGCGAACGGCGTAGCTTTTTCTTCCGCCGTTTCTTCCAGACTCAGACTTGGACCCCTAATTACAGTCAATTCAATGCCCTGTGAACAATATTAGCAACTAGCATGTCCTAGCATTAGCATGTCCTAGCATTAGCATAGCAACATCCCACATAACAGTTTTTGGTTCTCTAAAGGTTCCGGGAAGGTTCCCTAAAGGTTCCGGGAACGTTCACTGCAGGTTCGCGGAAGGTTCTTTCCGAAGGTTCGCTCACGGTAGCGTAGGAAAGTTTTCTAAACGTTCGCCGAACGTTCCCTAAAAGTAATATACACTGTTCCGGGAACGTTCGGCGAACCTTCAGGAAACTTTCCTTTTAATATATTATAATAATAATAATAATAATAATAATAATAATAATACTTGATCACCGGTGTAATATGGCAATTTATTCTAGCCACTGTATAT
Organism: Gymnocephalus cernua; assembly: GCA_023631565.1. Lineage (NCBI taxonomy): Eukaryota > Metazoa > Chordata > Actinopteri > Perciformes > Percidae > Gymnocephalus > Gymnocephalus cernua. Next base: position 27,947,567 of record CM042441.1, on the reverse strand, counting down.
GCCACGTAAGATAGGCTATATAGGCTATGTTCACAACACTAGATTTAATATGGTCAATGAACAGACGGCATGTAAAACATGAAATGTTTTATTAAGTATTCGCTGGAATTGGAAACGAGAATGATGCACAATTTATTAAGGCGACACGGGAGAATCTGGCGTCCTTCTCCTGGCTTTGGATGAGGAGTCTTTCAATGCAGCCCCTGCGAACGAGAGAAGACACGACACTAAATCTACGTGTTTTTTTTTGTTTGTTTTTTAAATGTACCGAAAGTCTTTGGGTTGCTGTTTCCTCTGGATCAAAAGCGCATTGGATTACTGGACGATGATGCAGGTATGTTAATTGTCCATTGTTTTTTGTATTGAAAACGTATCCAAAAGGCTACTTCGTTATGCAGACATGCTGTTTAACCAAAGCATGGTTTTTCGCCCAACATTTTATTGATTGTTTACAATGTACATTTGCAGTACAGCATATGACCTGACCTGAGCGCGATCTCTAGAATCCAGTGACACGTCTGGCCTCCACTCCATGTGTTGGACTAAAAGACACAAAAAGAGGTTTTCAAACAATTCGTGACATGCATAGCTAGACACAGGTAGTATAGCTAATTGTACCTTTTTAGAAAATGTAATTTTACTGTGAATAGCAATAGCCCTCAGAATAGCTTTTCAGATCTTAAAAAGGAGTATATATATATACATTACATTTTGAGCCTGTAAAACCTGCATGATCTGAAACTGACTACATGCTATGGCTAGTACCTAATTGCATAATGCTCGAGACATCATAGTCGTACCCTTTTCTTTATCAAAGGAGGCATCGGTTGTGTGGTCACAAGTAGGATGAGACTTGGCCCATGGGTGATAGCTGTCCTTTTCAAAAGCACCCTTGGGAGGACAACGAAAATCAAATGTGAGTATTGAATCACAAGTGCAGTAAAAGACACAATTTTTTTTGTATATGTATAAAAGGACACCATTTTTATAGACTGATATTGATTCATTTTCCCTTTGCTTTCGTCTTTCGTTGCAAGATTTGTTCTAAAGCAGATATAGTGCTTACATAACTTACATTAGAGGCTGAAAGTGCACATTGCAGGGATCCATGAAAAGGGTTAGAACACTGAAACTATACTATAAATTATAGTATTAATTTTCCACACAGAAAATGTCAGATATATTTATAAATACCTTCTCAATTAATTCAGTCCATCATGAGTTGGTAATACTTATCAGCATTTCCCAGGAGCTTCATCCATCTTTGCAGAGTCGTTTTCTCCACTTTCCCACCTGTCCACCTATCTATCCCACTGATCAAAGCCGCCACTGCAGTCATTGCTATATAGATATACATATGTAGTACTAGGCCACTAGTAGAACACAGATATTACTTGAATTTGTACACAGATATCACTGGAATTTGTACTAATTATCATACACCTTATCCACTATATCAAGTGAATGACAGGACATGAGATCCATAAATTAGAATTTATTTTAAACTACTGTTTTGTACTTCTCCTTTCCTCTTCCATCTTAAACAAAGAAAAACATGCAAGATTGTTATTAGTGCTTGATCAAAATAGTTTTAAGAGAGCAGCTATGGTGAAATCATTAATGACTCATTTACCACTTTAATTGTCTGTGTGGCGCCAATTTCAGCGCCTGGCCAATGGCATCTTCCACCTCATCTGCTTTCAATTTAAACAATTTCTGGCATGCTCCTAAAACACATAATAGAGGTTAGAGTTGTCAAAAAGCTCCAAGTTTTGACATTGTACATAGGGTTGGGCACCGAAAACCCAAACAATACCCAACCCTAACTGTAATAAGTAATAAAGTCTTTATTGCAATAGCAGCTTACCAATCATTGCTTCACACAGCCGAAGATTACTGAAAGGGCGCTTGCCCAGCCTCCCTTTAAAACTAAAATTTGACCAGAGGTAATTTTTGCCCACCCGGCGGAGCATTCTTCTGACGGCTGCATTCAGATTTGCTCCGCCGAGTGAGCGCAGGTACATAGTCTGAAAGACATGAAGAGATCATTGTTAGCTGCCACCGCCGTGTTGTACACCATCATCAGCCCAGCTGTGGGCACAAGGATGCAAAATGCATACCTTTGGAAAAATGTATACCTTTTATACAATATACATTTTATATTTCACAGTCCTATAGCCCTGTGTGTGCGTGTGTGTGTGTGTGTGTGTGTGTGAGAGAGAAATTGAATTGGTCACCATTTTTTGTTTTTTTTACTTGTCCTCCAGCTCCTTCTCCAATGTCTCCAGGTCCTCCAGGGTCTCACAGGGACGGTCAATTATGTCCTCTGACTCACTCACAGGTGGCACATTTTGTTTTTGGTAATTTAGAATTTGTTGCTGTTGTTCAATTATTTGGTCCAATTTCATTAAAACCTTCATCTGAAAGTCTAAAAAATAAAGAATGTATCACAATTTCATAAAGAAATAAACACCTTGTGTACATCTTATGTAATTACTATCATAATGAAGCCTATGTAATTAAAAGAACAGCTTTTTGGGAAAATTTAAATAATACTGGGGCACACTGCAAATAGCGTAATTTCCCAAAAAAGGTGGCATATTCTTTTAGTTAAGACAGCTGACTGACTGACTGACTGACTGAGTATACCACAGTATTAAGACTTACTGTCATTTGCCACCTGTGTTGCATTGCGCTCAGCTTAAAATGAGAAAAGAAAACATATTTGTAATTGATGTTACAAATGTTAGTAATGACAATAATAATACACTGTTTTGTGACACCAATACAATAGTTGGGACAGGAAGGTGATAGAACAGTCAACCACAACTTGGGAAAAACAGTTTTTGTGTAATACATAGATTTTTGTATATTTATAGCCTCTAAAGTATTTTTCTTAAAACTGGACTTACTAAGCACCATTCTCTCTGGCGTAGTATGTGAATTGCCTGCTGTAAAACAGAAATATTAGTGATTTCAATAATACTGAATTTTGGAATATTGGTTTGTTTGTTTCTTAAGGATTATTTCACAACACTGTTCTTACCATTCAAAGGACCCACCAGAGGAGATTTACCAGTCACTGCAATTTCAAGAAATGCATGATTGTGAAATGCAGTTTTAACACTTAGACATTTAATATTCGTATTCATAATTTCACTGTTTGTATTTTACTTACCCTGCACAAGGGTATCAGTGAAGGACGCAAGAGTCCCTGGAGACCCTGGAGACTCTGGGCTAACTGGCCCACCTTGTTTTGGGACTGAAAACATGTCTTGCGAGCAGAGATGGGAAGTAACGAAGTACAAATACTTCGTTACTGTACTTAAGTAGATTTTTTAGGTATTTTTACTTTACTATTTATTTTTGTGCCGACTTTTACTTTTACTTCTTACATTTTTAACATAAATACCGGTACTTTCTACTCCTTACGTTTTACAAAAGTGGCTCGTTACTTACCCACTTACAAAAGCGAGATGATACGTAACAACATTGTTTGTGACAGAACGTTCTCATTTTCATTCATAAATTCACCCCGTCTGTGTTGGAAAGCTCTGACATTTGGACTGTGGGGGCTTCCGTAGCCGTGCCCTGGATCTGACGTGAGGTCACTTAACGTTACTAAGCAACAACAAGTTGCATTCTTTGCGCGGTCTTTCCTTTCTCGCAACTAGTTAGTTATCTAGAGTTTGAACTGAGTTTTATAAGTAACGAGATATGAAACGTTACTAAACAGACCTAAATAACACTACGTCAGTGTTTTCTGAAGTCTCTCCCTGAAGCTGCTGCTGCGTCGGGTGATACTGCAGCTGCCACCAACGTTAGCCGGCTAGTACTGTTACCTGGTAAGTGAGAGTAGCCTAGCTTATATGATACCGCGCGTGTGTGTGTGTGTGTGTGTGTGTGTGTGTGTGTGTGTGTGTGTGTGTGTGTGTGTGTGTGTATGTGTGTGTGTGTGCGCGTGTGTGCGTGTGCGTGTGTGTGTGTGCGTGCCTGTGTGTGTGTGTGCGCGCCTGTGTGTGTGTCTGTGTGTCTATGTGTGTGTGTACCTGTGTGTCTGAGTACAGCAGTAAACAGAATACAATGTTTATGTGTCCTTGTTTCAGATGATGAGAGAGACAGTGAGAACTCCTGGCCTTCATAAGGTCAATGACTATGCAACATTAGAGTAAATTCTTAAATCTTAAATATGCAATGCTTTACACAATTAAATGACTATATGGTAATGTTAGTTAGCAATGGTCAGATAATTAACTAAAATAGAAAGAGTGGAGCTTTTTTCTCCTTCGTCTACTTTTTATGCATTTGTTAGCCATGGTGTTGAAGATTGTAAACAGTTTATTAAATACTTTTGAGTAAATGTAGGCCCTTATCAGCAGATTTTACTGCTAATCGATACAAAAGTTGTATGATGATGCTAATTATTAGTCATGGTTTTGTGTGGCAGTGGGGGGGTGTCGGTTAAATGGCTTATTTGTGTGATGTGATGTCCTGTTGCGTTCAGGTTCGGTTGCGTTTCTCATAAAGTTAAATCTGTCTCATCTTTTCTCAACTCTAAGTGTTGTTTTTCCAGGACTTTAAATTAACGCCATCAATACTTAAACGTCTGTTGCCCGTGTACAGTTCGTATTCAGAAACGTCACAGTACCGACTGTATGGGGTGTCGCTCTGGGACAGTAATCAAAGTATATTCACTACAAAAAAATAGACTACACCACTGGTTAGTTGTACTCTAAAAGTATGCAGAACTTACATGTAGATTCCTTTAAATGTTGATTAAAAATGGAACTGGATCTGTGAATTATTATAGAATCACAATTGAATTCATATCTTGCTACTCAGTCAGAATCTTATTAACCTGGAGTCCCAGTCTCTGTCACAATAATCATATATGTGATGTTTTAGGCCTGTTGGCAGACATCCATTTAAAATGTAGACAATTGCATATGTACATAAAGAGCCTTTTCTCCATGGCTACTGAAGTTTCTCAGCTTGCACTCTAGTAACATTTGTGGTCCAGGTAGCTTTGCATAAAAAATGGTTGTCATTCGCAAGGCTACTTTTACTTTTATACTTTAAGTACATTTCCAAGCCTGTACTTTGTTACTTTTACTTGAGTAAATAAGTTAAATCAGTACTTCTACTTTTACCAGAGTATTTTTTAACACAAGTATCTGTACTTCTACTTAAGTATGAGAAGTGAGTACTTTTCCCATCTCTGCTTGCGAGTAGAGATCATCTAGTGATCCAAAAAAGGGACACTCCATCAGCAAAGGTATGAGTACACCAAAACAGCAGAACATTTAAGGGTTTCGTTTATGCCTTACCTGAAGTCTCCGAGTCACTGTCATGGTTGAGTACTGTGTTGTACTGGTGTACTGTCTTCCGGTTGTTGTCTATCATTTAAAAAAAAATGTAGTTAATAGAAGTCATTTACAAATAAATGGTAGTTTCCCCCCTAAAGTTGTATTTACATTCTGGAGGAATTGGGAGAGCTGTGGTTGGGGCTGGCTCTGTTCTTTTCTTCTTCTTTTTTTGGGACATTTCATCTGCACAGTTAAGAAAATGTAGCTTGTTAACATCAACAACAGCAGATCTGATAAAGTGGGTCTTCAAGGGTGATTTTGAGGTTGTTAGGTCGGAGCGGTCACGGTTCTAGAGGGAAGGGGCAGCAATGGAGACTTACCATCAGAGGACTCTGTATTGTAGCGAGTCGGCCTTTTGGTGTTTCTTTTTTTTTTTTTTTGTGCTTATTTCAGCCTCACTTTCAATGTTTGAGGTGAAAGTTGCCTCTTTAGCCTTCTCAGCCGCCCTGCTGTATGAATCTTAAGGGATAAAATGGGGAAATCTTTCATGCAGTTTAATAATATGTTAAGTACAATATGCTATGCCTCCATATAACCAGGTTTGCAATTATTCAGCCTTAACACATGCCTGATGTCTACCATTTAGTTGTTTTTTTATGTATTTTACCTGTCCTTAGCCATATATTTTTAAGGGCGAATTTCCTCCACCTCTCTTTGTCCAGCAGGACAGCCTTTATCACCTTTTTCGTGACCTCCGTATTGGTCCAGTACGAAAATATTCCCTGTAAAGTAAAACAAAAGTAATTATGTATTGCATAAAAAAAAAAATTCTTATCAAGGCATTAACATTAAAATTACCTTTTTTCCCCTCTCAACCCAGGTGCTGGGAACAGCAGCCATTGCGCCATCCAGGAATTCTACTATATTTTTTATCAGCCATATCTACAAAGGAAAGGAAGGTAAGGTAAGCATGGTAAAGTAGTGAGTGTTATATTGCTTTGTTGAGCATGCGTGTTATATTGCTTTGTTGTTAGGTTGTGTTATGTTAAACAGAACAATCTAAATGTATTCACTGTTTCAGGTTAAATTCAGTGTTAGGTTGGGTTAGATTAAACAAAACGATGTGAAAGAACATTACCGACAGTCCTCTTCATTGCTGGGGCCGTTTATGATCCACTCAGCAACAGTTTCAGCTGTTATTTCAAGTTGCATGGAGGACTTCCATGAAGACAATCTCATCTCTGTTTTCCACCATTATTGCTCTCTTGGTGCAATTGGCTTCTGGAACCATCATTAGAGCATAGCGCTTCGAGTGCACCTTGAAACATCCAATAATGCGGGAGTCACAAGGACTCAAAAACAAGGGAAGAGGTGATTCGACCCGACACAGTAACAATGGACTTCCAGAATCATCTTTCTTGTCTGTTTCTTCGATCACCTCGTAGCATTTGCCTTCAACAACAAAGCTGTTGTTTGGTCGTGACACTTTACTTTTCTCTGGCAGCGTGATGTTCCTTTGGTGTTGCTTCATCTCTTTGAGCCTCTTTGCTACCTGTACAAGTGGCTGTTTTCCTGATCTTACAAGCCGTTTCATTCTTTGCATGTAATTCTCAAACACAAATGCACTGCAAGCGTCCAGAAATCCAAATCTTCTTGCTTCTGCTGCAACATGCACAAGAGAGTGTACATTGTACACCATGAAATGCTTCCCATAAAGGTCCTTGACTTGATTAACAAAATATGCCATCAGGTCCTCAGCATACTTGTTGTGCTCCTGCTGGCGTGGGTTTAAGGAGGAGACTCAGGGCTATGCTGAACTGCATGAAGTGATCATACAGCTCATTCTTTAGTATGCCCTTCAGCACCACTTTACCTGTGTACACTGCAAATTGGCGTAGCTCTGTGGCTTACCTCATTTACTTGACCAGCTGACATGCGTGTCTTCTGCGGTCCCTTTATCCAGACTTGTAGGAGTTTCTTCATGACTCCTAAGCAGACTTGGTGCATGTAATCAATGGGAAACTGCTCAACCATGTCTACTGGGCGCCTCATCAGTGGTGTTGGTGGAATGTCCTCATTGCGTTGGCGGTCCTCCATCCAGCGGCGGAACTTGTCATCTGTTCTTAGGCTGAGATCATACACTTCTGGGAATGTCATCCTTCCTTCCCATGCACCTCTCTGATCACACTTGTCACAGCCATGATAACCTGTGTATTGCTTGATGCGTTTGACAAAAGCTCGAGCAGGTGCATCACAGACAATACAGCGAATTTTCACTCTGATGGCTCCATTGTTGAGACCATCTCTCAGTAGGTCCTGAAGATCATCTACCATTTCGTCCAGGAACTCAAGCGAATTTGGTTTTGAGGAGGCTAGTGTTAGGACCACAGGAAACACAGTTTGTGGTTGTAGGTGAATACAGCAAAGGACTGGCCACATTGTTGTCTTGCTGCTCTTGAAAAGTGGCAAGCCATCCACATTCAAAGAGATTTCTATTTCTCCTACCACTTCAATAACTTCTCTGGGGTAAAGCTGCAGCTGTTCTGTCAGTGTGTTTTTGAAATCAAAGTGTATGTATTGCATTCCCGATTTTGTATTGACTTCAATGTGTCTTGGAGTTTGCATGAGATTACGAGCAGTTGAAGGCAATTCGGTGTGGCCATGTATTTTTAAACCCTTCAGAAGGTCATCCAAGGCAGTGTGGGTGATCTGGTGTTTTGAGGCCCACCCGTGAAGAAAATCCTTAATTGAATGAGGATCGTCCTCCAATTCAGACTCTTCTGAGGTGGTACTTGCCTCCTCTTCTGTAGCATCAAAGTCAGAGGCCAAAGAAGCAACTGCACCCACCGGTTCCTCACTGTCCTCTTCCGTCTCTTCTGAGTTGCTTCTCTCCCCTTGTTCTGTAACCTCTAAGTCTGAATCAACATTTTCTTGTTCCTGCTCCATTGCTGCTCGATTGTGTTGTTCTTCCTCTTCCATCACTTCACTTTGTTGTTGGTTGACAGTCCACAGTGTCCTTTGAGCAAGCTTCCATCGACGAGTGTACTGTTGTCTTTGCAATCTGTCCATTTTTGAATGGTCTAAGCAAGTAAGAAAGAAAAAAAAAAGAGCGAAACAAAATCATATTGACAATAAGTATTGGGACGCTTATAAGTACGCCCATTCAAAGTTTTAACATGAAGCAATGTAACACGAGTGACAGTGGGGTTAATGGATAAACCCGCAGATGTTGTTCGGCTCTCGCCCAATCCAAAATAAATTAATTATTTAATAGAACACAAGTATTATATAAGTATCTGTAATTTTTTATCTGAGTGGTTAAATACAGGACAAAATATCCTTAAAGGAATATATTAACAACAGTTCTGTGTGTGTGAGCACAACTTTATTTTTTTCCCATGGTAAGGATGACATTTACATGGAATTGCCCATAAAAGTTTGTCCGTCTGTTTCGTAGTCTACAAAAGGAACCTAGTTTAAGAGCTTGACATTCCCCCACGAAACAGTCTAATTGATGTGCATCCGGATGTTGATGTTCATGATTTCCTGTTTATATTGTGTTACGTTGTGTGGCGTGGTATATGGGTATATGCTACCCCGTGAGACACATAGAAAATGGTACTGATTGTGATCACTGGAGCGCTGAAAAGTAAGGTCTAAATGCATGCATCTAATCTTGACTTGATTGGTACTTTTATCCCGAAATACATTATTGTGTGTTGTTATACATTACGGATTTGTGGATGACCCGCCTTCGCCTTTCAGTAGAGTGAAGCGTGCATAGCGTTACGAGGCCTATGCCATCATTGTGTGCAATGTTTGTCTTTGTAGGTTGTAGCTAGACCTGTTGTCAGAGTAACTGCATGAAGCCTAGCTACACCTTTCGTGGTCGTCAGTTGTTATATCGATAGCAGTTAACGTAGCTAGCTCCGAATAGCTAGCATTTATTGTGATAGCATCAAATGGCCTAGGTACCGTAACGTTAGTATCTAGCTAGCTACGTTACGATAGCGGTTTTCGCTAATGTAGCTTCAAATTATCTCATTACAGGGGAATTGGTGAGATTACATGATTCGGTCATTGAATAAGTTGTGCTAGCTAGTAGATTGTGTAACTACTTTATATAAAAAGGAAATGGATCATAAATGACGTTAGCTGCCGAGCTAACTGTTGATGCGTTAGCAGCTAGCATAGCTCCCATAGGAGTTTATGTAGCAGCTAGCTAACGTTAACGGCAAATCGTTAGGATGTAATTAAAGTTAGCTTGTAGTTAGCTCCCCTCGCAAATGTAGCAATAACTTACCGGTGGTGACAGCGGTCTCTAGTGGTGATGTTATATTACAATCTAATTATATATAATGATATAGTTAATAACAGCAGTTGACAGCAAATTTCAAGTTGTTTCAGTTAGTGGTAGTTCCTTCAGTTAGTGACAGTTCCTTCAGTTAATGGCAGTTAGTAAAGTATATAATAGTCGCGAGCTTCTACAATTTAGAATGTTTATTTTTAAATCCGAGAAACGTTGACATGGAGTTCGATCTGTTTTGGTGGGTACCTCGGTGGGCCTGTCTATATGTGATTTTGAAGTTCAAGTTGGTAATTGTCAAGTACTCACCAGCAGTGAGTTGTTATTATGCCAGCTCAACTTAAAATAATACAGTAAACATTACAATTTAAAATGAAATGTTTTTATTAGTCATTAAACATAGACTACAACAGTAAGAATGAGTAGGAAAATGGCAAGTGGTGTTTGGCCCATATCTGTGAAACAAATTGAGTGGAAATTAGTGTGTCTGGGGTGGAGTAACCAGTTTATGATGTGGAAATCTTTGTTCAATAACTGTGCATGGAAAAAGGATATTGGTGAAATGTTAAATGTGTGTATGATCTGTCTTCGTCACAGGTCTTCATGACGAGGAAGGTCCTGTAGGGTAAATTCTGTCTAGGAGTCCTGGAAGATGCTCGGCTGTGATCCCATACCACGCTGACCTAGAAGATCAGCTACAGCATTAAAACAATTAGGTAAACCATTTACAGGTAACATTAGTCAGCTTAGGTGAACACACACAACCATGCCACAGCTGTGACGGAACGCACACACCACATATCTGGTGTAAATGTGGTATATGTTACCATATTAATGTCATTATATATATTTCATGGTTGTAAAATGCATTGATTGTCTTGTATAGTTGTTATGGACCTTTCATTCTATTGATCATCGTCCCAGAGTCACCACAGCGCTGGTTCCAGGCCAGGCGAACATTATCCAAAGCTCAGGTTCCATATATCATCCACATTCTCTGTACAACTGACCGGTCAGAGGTATTACATATCACTGCTTCACATCAGCAATAACAGATAACTGATGATGACGACGCACCATTACATCTAAAAATGTATGGGGTGATGGATGGTTGGTGAGGTAAAAAAGATGAAATTTGTAGCTTCATATTCCCTTTTACCTTGAACACTTCTGACCTACTTATACAACACAAAACCTGCAGGACTTTAAGGGATTGGGTCATATTGAAAGGTTTCAACCAACTGCTCATTCATTTACGTGTGTGTGTGTGTGTGTGTGTGTGTGTGTGTGTGTGTGTGTGTGTGTGTGTGTGTGTGTGTGTGTGTGTGTGTGTGTGTGTGTGTGTAGAAGTTTTGTTAACCATGTTAAGAATCTGTTTTAGGCCTACTTTGTTATACTGTTGTCTTGTCATTCTTGTAGATCTAATTGTTACTGCTTGTTTGTTTATGTTATTTACCTGAAGTTGTTCCTGGTTGTCTAATTAAATTGTTTCAGACATTTATAAATACAAAATCCTTTTGTAAACCTAACATGTGTCAGTGTCTCTTTATTCTTGTTTTCATAGTAGAATGAAGCACACAGGAGCAGTCACCATCAGCTTGTCTGTATTACAGCTTTTCTGTTCTCCCCACAATTAATTTTGCTTCTTCAGAGTATAAATAATCCCATATTTAGCTATGCATCATGCTTAGATGGTTAAAACCTCTTATTTTTGTTACATGACCATTATATCTGTATTTTTGGGTCAGATTTCCTGTGGTCCTACAGTGTGTGCCAATTAGCTGAAGGAAAAAAAATAACCATAAGAGAATTTCAAGGTTCTACAAAACTAACCTTTACAGAACCTTTAGGGAACGTTCCTAGAAGGTAAGCTGAAGGTAAAAAAAAATAACCTTAAGAGAATCTCCAGGAACGTTCCCTGGAGGTTCTCTTAAGGTTATTTTTTTTACCTTCAGCTATTTCAAGGTTCTACAAAACTAACCTTTGCAGAACCTTTAGGGAACGTTCAGAGAAGGTTAGCTAAAGGTAAAAAAAAATGTAACCTTAAGAGAACCTTTAGGGAACGTTCAGAGAAGGTTAGCTAAAGGTAAAAAAAAATAACCTTAAGTGAACCTTTAGGGAACGTTCCCTAAAGGTTCTTTAAAAGTTCAACAAAAACAACTTTAAGAGAACGTTCCTGGAAGGTTAGCTGAAGGTTCCAAAATATTTTACCTTTAGGGAACGTTCCCAGAACGTTCCCTAAAGGTATTACCTTCAGAGAACCTTTAGGGAACGTTCCCTAAAGGTTATGCGTTTGCTGGGATGGCCAACAATGGCTAACAATGAAACAAATAAGTAAACTAGCATATTAGCAACTAGCATGTCCTAGCATTAGCATAGCAACATTAGCACAAACAAATTAGCACACTTTTGCCGATAAGCTAAACAAACTTAAAGGAGAACTCTGGCCAATTTTTACGTTAATCTTGCTAAATTTAACTATGCGAAACCTGTCTATAGCAAAAACAATTAGCGTAATAGCAGCTACATAGACGGAGCTGCTGCAGCTAATGCCCACCGCTCCCACTTAGCTAAACGGCAGTTATGGGGGCATAAATGAAACAGTGCCTTTGTGTATCGTAACAGACACAAAATGCAATTAAAATGTCTGTGTAACATGAACAGGGCACTTACGCATTTCGGGCAACTGGTGGTGTTCATGTGGGTGTTGTGCCGCGAACGCATCAGCGGTCCTCCGGAGGACATCCTCCAGACCAGCGGGCGCTCTCGTGATTGTTGTCAGCAGAGAATACTACTCTCCAACGCCAGATGGATCGCACACAAAATGGATAAATAAATGTTATATAAATAAATGTTATATATATATATATATATATATATATATGCTACAAATACACACGGACTGCTGCATGATGATTATTACCGACGCCTGACAACACTCTCTCGTCCCAGACGACAGCTAGCTAGCTAGCAGCTAACAGGGTAGATGGATGTTGAAAATGCATCTTGTTGTCACGTAAGGGCCCTGTTCATGTTACATAGACATTTTAATTGCATTTTGTGTCGTTTAGCTAAGTGGGAGCGGTGGGCATTAGCTAATTGTTTTTGCTATAGACAGGTCTCGCATAGTTATATTTAGCAAGATTAACATAAGAATTGGCCGGAGTTCTCCTTTAACGTGGTGCCTTAGTAAACAAATGTAAAGTTAAAGCTAGAAATACACATCAAGTTACTGCTGTCAACTCACCATTAGATGCACGCACACCAAACAACTAAACTGCAAACTGAGGAGTCTACCTGCTGCTACACAGTCTTGCCCTGCAAGTGTGAATGACTCTGAAAAGGGGGGTCCTAACTCTTGCTACAGGCTTTATGCCGCTAGATGGCCAACTAAGTGCCTGATCAAAATTAATAATTAGACCTATTCACAGGAATGGAATAGCACTGCATGACCAAAATACAAGAATAAGAAAACAAAACAAACAGAACTGACTGAACACACAGCCCAGCTGATGGGAATTTGTACAAAGTCTCTGCTGAGTTATAACTTGCACTCCATAACTTGCATAGTTTTAGGAATCAAAATTCTTTTGATAACTTTTATCACGAGGGTCCTCCGAGTCTATATGCAAGTTTCAATGCCAATTGGACTCACACTCCAGGAGTAGTTATCCAAAGTAGGTTTCCCATATATCGATATTTTGCTGATTTATTGAAAAAAAATTAAAACAGCGCCATCTAATGGCCGATTGCTGCCACGTTTGGCACAGATGCTAAACCGGTTGTGTGGAACAACTCATTCAGGTTTCGGGGCAATCCGAATAATTAGGCTCGTTCAAGATGAACTGCGCCTCGCCTGTGAAGTGGACGAGAGCAGGCGGCAGCAGCGGGGGCGGTGACAAAAGTCCGCTGTGAAGTCGGACAGTTTCCAGCCACATCCAGCCATGGATGTATTAAGAGAACATCCAGCAGCCTGCAGGCTGAACAGGAAGTCACAGAAACACTGTGGTCCGATTCTGATTTAATAAAATGTTATCAGACCCATATATCAGCTTGTACACAGTCTCCAGTTGTTTTTATTATGACAGAGTAGCTGTCAAAATGCTCTACATGTGATCTGTTGCTGATTTTAATAACAACAGACTGTAGATGATCTGTAATCTGAACAGATTTAGTCTCTCTGACTTCCAAACATAACTATCAGCCACACAGCATGTGATTTGTACAGAATAAGCCTTTAAATCAGACACACAGCAGTTAAAATCCCTCTGATTCAAAATCAATAAAAAGTTTATATAAAACGTCATCATGTTGTCGATTCTGAACCAATCAGCTGTTAGATCAGCTGAGAGGCCGGCGTTTCCCAGCATGCCTTGTGTCCGCCTGGGTCTTGCAGTCGGTGAAAAGCAACTGCGCTACCTGCGTCTCCGAACTGCGGCCGCCTTGCTCTCGTGAGATTATCGTTGCTACGTATGCATGACGTCAGAGCAAGTCGGGATCAAGTCGGACACAAATCTAACCGGCATGCAACGGGCGGCGATCGCCGGTGATCGATTCTGCGCAGATCTGCGCAGATCTGGCTCATCTTGAACGAGCCTATTGTTGCCAAGATAACGCAACTTCCTGTTTAGACAGGAAGTTGCTATAACTCGCGCATTTTGTAAACTATCAAAATTCTTTGGATAACCTTTCGTCGGCAGGGTCCACAGATACTACTTGCAAAGATTCAAGAAGATTGAAGTCACGGCCTAGGAGGAGTTCGAAAGAATATAAAACACATGAAAAATGCATTATTAAATATGGCCGCCTTCCGGTTGGGCGGAGATAATGAAGGTAAATGGGAAATATGTCCGCAATGATTAGAGCAATATGTGTATTAAATCTGGTGAAGATAGGAGCAACTCTGTCCAAGTTAAGGCCTTCCACGCATTAGGGGGCGCTATACGGGTATGCGTAAAATCGCCGAACCGTCTCGCAAAGCTCCTAGCTTTTTATGTGGGCGCCAATTTTTGTGAGTTTTCGTATATATATTGAGGCCGTCAAAAATGTGCACAAGTGCTAAAACCAGGGGGCGCTATAGAGCAACCATACCACTCCCAAGCCGAAATGTGAATAGGCTATAGACAAGTTTACGCGCCAAATCATGGGTGGCGACATTACTCTACACAAATGCATTTCATTTCCGCCGGAAGTGATTTGCGCAGCGTCTGCCGGTGTAAACACAACGATGTCGGTGTCTTGGGAACACGGTTCTACTACTTTGACTGGATATGGCGTTACTCTCCCCCACCCGAATTCACTGCAGAACTGGGAGGATAACATGGCGACGTGGCCCAGCATAACGTACAGCAAGATTTGCTCCTACTTCGTGCAATCCACGGCAGTAGACGGAAAAGCAAT
The DNA here is from genome assembly GCA_023631565.1 of Gymnocephalus cernua. Lineage (NCBI taxonomy): Eukaryota > Metazoa > Chordata > Actinopteri > Perciformes > Percidae > Gymnocephalus > Gymnocephalus cernua. The sequence goes on along the minus strand of CM042441.1, from coordinate 27,932,555 downwards.
GGACAATCTGAAAGCCTCCGAGGCATATCAATATCTGCACAGCAACAAAGTCGGTTGTGTCATGTCATACAAACATGATCGCTTTGTTTATCTAAAAGCAAATGTAGAGCCTAGCCAGTGTTTGAACAATGCGTGGCATAATGCTTGGGTGCTGGTTACTGAAGCTGGAGAAGTCCAAACTGCGGGATGTACGTGTGTTGCTGGACCAGGGAGATCTTGTTCCCACTCAGCTGCGATCCTGTGGAAGGTAACTAGATTATTTGACCATTGTAGCCTAGGCCTATGTCTTTTTTATTATTATTATTAATTAATATTGTTGATGATAAATTCAAAGTTTTTTTTCTTTTCAAAACGCTATAAATCCATCCATTTTTCAAAAAAGTAATGGTATGTCTTTTTTAAAAAGTCTTTTGTTTTATTTTTCGTATTTGCATTTATGAGGAAAAGTGCATTTCTGCAAGCCCAATGTTCATTTTATTCATTGTAGGCTATGAGTGCAATGTATTACGTCATATGACGTGTGCAGTGAACCCATTATAATATCTATGTTTTTACTATATCTCTCTAGGTAGAAAATGCTGTGAGACAGGGGAAAACTGGGCGTGCCTGCACAGATGGACAGAACCAGTGGAATGCTGGGTCTAAAAGAAATGCTGGTCAGAGGAAGATGAAGTATGTGCGCTTCAAACGACACAACAGGAAGGATCTCTACCAGCTGCCACCCACTTCACAGCCATCCTCTACCACTCCAGAGCCGGCACAGGAGGTGACACTCTTTAGGACTCATGAAGAGTGGAGGAAGAACGCACTTGCCTCACCAATGGCAGAACTTTTCAATTGCCCTGGAAACAGCCTCCTGCACGTCAGCTTTAATGCTGATACCTCCTCCATCACCGAGCCAACTCCCTGTCCAGACCTCCATCTCCTAACCCATGATGAGCACCACACACCACTGGCTTGTGTAAAATGCAGAACCTTCTTTGATGAATACATTAACATGTCCACAGCCCAGCTTGAGGAGATTGAGAAGGTTACAAAACCACAGAGCAAAGAACAGGTCTGGCATGACGCACGGAGAGTGCGCGTCACAGCGAGCACGGCTAGAAAGGTGCCCCGTCGCTCAACCACGGCGCCTGACAAGTTTTTGTCAGAACACTTACACCCATCCTTCCGTGGCAATGCCGCAACCCGTCAAGGAGCGGAGGGGGAGGAACTTGCAAGGGACCGTTTGGAAACTCTGGGCCACAGCATTGAAACCAAAGGCTTAGTGGTGTGCGAAAAGGAACCGTGGCTTGCAGCATCTCCCGATGGAGTGATAAACAAAGACATTCTGTTGGAGATCAAATCACCTGTGATGGGAAACAAGTCACTTGCAGAATTTTTGGCAACAAAGAACTGCGAAATCACAACTGTGGCAAACGGAGATAGGGTGCATTACCATATTGCCTGCAATGGTCCAAAAGGCTACTACATGCAGGTACAAATTGGGATGTACTGCACAGGGCTTCAGCACTCCAAGTTGGTGATCTGGAACAAAACTGAGCACCTAGAAATCGAAGTACCCTACGACCAAGGCTTTGTCCAGGGGCATATCATAAGGCTGCGCACATTCTACTTTGCCCACATGCTCCCAAAAATTGTTGATGATTTTGTTGAGGGAAGGTTACAGTTCTGCAGTAAATATCTCAGCATTTTAAAACCAAAATAAAGCTGCCTTATTTAGGTCATGCCCACAGGAGCGAACAGATGTCCGTTGTTTACATAATGCACAATTTACATTATCTCTTTATGCTGTGCAATATATCAGTGTGCTTGTACTGTTTGAGTGAAAATAAAGTTTCATGTGATACAACACATTGCTTGTTGAATTTAAAACAAATGAAATCATTTCTAACGTTCTTTTATTGAACAAATTGAACATTGAATTGAATATAAAAGGCAGCACTAAAAAAGAATGACCATTACATGTGCAGGTGCTCATATTTTCTTTCACCTAAAACAAAAAAAATGCAGCCCACAAAATTACATCACTATGAAAATATTCATATATAATATTTAAAAAATACAATGCATGCAGCATGTGTTGTGTTTATCTGTATTTAATGAACCACATGGCTGGGTGTTGGTAGACAGGGATACAAGGCAAGATTCTAAACCTCACTGATCAGTGGACCCTTCAGGTTAACTAGGCCAGCACATATGGTTAAGATGTTGTCCAATTTCGGTGCCATGCTGATGGGAACAGTCTGGGATAAAATCTTAAAGACCTTCAGTCTCTGGATTGCTCTTTCCACATGTATGCGGACATTGGCTACTCGCCTGGTGCGTGTCGTCTCCTCATTGGTCAACTGATTGCGCCTGTAGGTGAATGCAGGGATGTTCAAACTGACCCTTCTCTCATCAAGCAAGTCTCGAATGGTGAACCCACGGTCCGCCATGACCTCATCACCAGCCCTCAGATAGTCTAGGAACCCACTGTCCATGGTGATAAACCTATCGCTGCTTCTGCCAGCATAGGCATCAGATATAAACATGATTAGCCCATTAGGGGCCACAGCGACGAGATATTTCACAGTGTTGCGTGATTTGTACTGGCTGAAAGTGTCACTCCTTGAGTCGTGGTTTGTGGCTCTCTGCATGGCACTTTCGGCACAGTCAATGATGCAGGTGGTTCGAGGGTAGTTCCTCTGAAACGACAAGGGCATGGTGGCACGAATGGTCTCTCTTGGAAGCCAGGGGATCAGGACTTTGAACTGTTCACCCATCACGTCAATCCAGTGACTAATCACAGTGCTTGCCATGGATGTAGACACATTGAAGCGGTGAGCAATATCTCCTAATATTAGGTTTAGTTTTAACTTCATCAAGGTCATCAAGATTTGGTCAACAACAGGAAGGGTAATTGATGGCTTACTGAAAGGCAACAACACAGTCACCAGGGTGAAAAATTGAACCATACGCACTCCTGTATACAGCTGGGACCTGGCATCGTCTACGACCGTGGTGCTAGTCACAGTAGGACCCATTTCTGCCTCACACTGTGTGGCCTTGTCTACTTTAACAGACTGTATTGTTGAACAGTACAAGTGGTCAATATGTGACGGATCCTCCCATTGGGTCTGGGCATCTCAAAATTCTGGTGTAGCAGGCTTGGCCTCACGGGCAGGCTGACAGGTTCCAGGAGCATCTAAAAAGGGGAAGAGAAAACATGGATGGAGCACACACACAGTTAATGATGTAGCTATCATGGGCATTGTTTGTCCCCTCTCTGAAACAATCAACTGCCTAAGCAAAATACCGGTAGCAATGTTAGCGTATGACAACTTTTTCATAATTAACAATATTGTAAGCTTCATAGCTAAAGTTGCTGAACTTACCCTCAGATTCAAGTCTGCGTTTCTTTATCTGGGGGGAGGCAGTGGTCCGCTGGGTGAGTTGACGCCTCTTTGGCTGGGGAGGGCGATTGTATCCCAACCACAACTCTGGGAAAGGATTATCCTTGGTAGGTTTTTGGTCAACAAAGTGATAGGAACAAACAAAAACGTTGCGGGGTGGTTTCTTTAGATTCAATGCCTTCAGCCAGGCCCTTGATTCCGAGTCGGTATCAGGCTTGCGAAAAAATGTAAACAATGGAGCGCATGTACATTGCCTCTTTGTAGCTGGTTTGTGGTCGTAGCACTCTCTATCTAACCACTCGTTCAGGTGCTTTCTCGAGCGTTTGCAACCAACTACCGCACACGTCGTTCCCGAACCACTTTTCTTCATATTGTAATTGTTATATCCTCTTTGTCACTGCGATATCAGTGCTTTGTCGGCACAACGGAGCTAGCTAGCAAAACAAACCCAGCCCGCCAGAACGGAAGTGGATTGCATCGACGGGAGGAGTTTAGGAAGTAGAGCGGAAACTGCTCAAAAACTTGTCTATATGCACAGGCGAGCATGACGTATTTCCGGTTAAATCTCAGGATGGATGTAAACTTCCGGTTATCGTAGATTGCTGTGCTACCGTATGCTAGCATTGAATGCTTGTCCTCAAAAACATCAACAATTGTTAATTTTAGTCGTTGTTTTGTTGTTTATGTTAATGTTTATGTTTTTACTTGTTCTACTTCATCTTGACTATTAAGGCGATGACGTGTAAACGTACGAAAGACAGCTCTTCCAGCCATCACTGCTGCGTGCCGCAATGTACAGTATCTGCAAGATGCAATTCTGCTGTTTTTTTACTTTCCCCAAAGACAGTGAATTACATAAACGCTGCCTCATCGCCCTGCTTGTGTGCTAGATGGATCTCCATTGCGTGCAAAGTAGATGTCCCTGGGTTAATGGACTACCTAATTCAATGAGAGCTAGCTAGCTAGCCTCCCCGAACGAGAGCTCTGACATTCACAAAAATGCATGAAATTAAAATCGTACATAAGTGTTAGCTTTGTAAGACCGTTGGGTAGCTGTAATATAAGTTGCGTGACGAAATTCAAAGTGTAAATATATAATAATTGTGCCAAAAGTGTAGCTATGTAGCTGCAATGTTTAGCTAGCTAGCTAGCTACCCATATGATCGCATGGGAGCAGCCAGCCAGCTAATGGGACATTACGAAAGTCATCAAAATTACAAAAATGCCTTAAATTGAAATCGGATACAAGTGTTAGCCTTGAAAGACCTTTGGGTAGCTGGAATATTAGTTGTGTGACGAAATTAAAAGTGTAAATATATAATAATTGTGCCAAAAGTGTAGCTATGTAGCTGCAATGTTTAGCTAGCTAGCTAGCTACCCATATGATCGCATGGGAGCAGCCAGCCAGCTAATGGGACATTACGAAAGTCATCAAAATTACAAAAATGCCTTAAATTGAAATCGGATACAAGTATTAGCCTTGCAAGACCTTTGGGTAGCTGGAATATTAGTTGCGTGACGAAATTCAAAGTGTAAATATATAATAATTATGCCAAAAGTGTAGCTACGTAGCTGAGATGTTTAGCTACCCCTTTGATCACATAGGAGCAGCTAGCTAGCTTACGGGACACTACGAAAGCCATTAAATTCACAAAATGCCTTAAATTGGAGTTCGCTTTGTTAGACCTTAGGGTAGCTGTAATATAAGTGACGTGACGACATCCAAAGTGTAAATATACTATAGTTATGCCGGTGTTCTGTCGATGTAGCATACTTTGTCAGAATAGCATACCGGAAGTTTAGTATGATAGCGGGGTCTGTCAATTTAGCCTACTTTGTCAAAACAGCATACCAGTGTTTGTGAAGGGTATGCTGTTTTGAAAGCCCCTGGTTTAATAAAAATACAGTTTATAAAGGGGTATGCTGTTTTGATAGCCCCTTTGTTTAATAAAAATACAGTTTATAAAGGGGTATGCTGTTTTGATAGCCCCTTTGTTTAATAAAAAATACAGTTTATAAAGGGGTATGCTGTTTTGATAGCCCCTTTGTTTAATAAAAATACAGTTTATAAAGGGGTATGATGTTTTGATAGCCCCTTTGTTTAATAAAAAATACAGTTTATAAAGGGGTATGCTGTTTTGATAGCCCCTTTGTTTAATAAAAATACAGTTTATAAAGGGGTATGCTGTTTTGATAGCCCCTTTGATTGTACAAGGCATGCAATTAAGTAATGTGTATATAATATGCGATATAATACACCAAAATTTACCGCTTGTAATCTTAGGTATGCTGAAATGATGGTTTAAATTTCACGCATGCGCAATTCCACAAATTCCACTGCAGCGCATGTGCATTTACCGAAGGTATGCCATTCTGATGGGTATGGTGTTCCGTCAGAACACCGGCAGCCAGCCAGCTCCACGGAGCTCTGAGCCCCGGTAGTCGGATTATGGAGCGCAGCGGGCTGCCGCTGTCTTGTCAGACTTTGTGGACCTTCTGAAGTCCGACACGTCTTACCAAATTTGTAATTGGCCATCAATTTTCGTAAATCGGCTCATATTTGAGCTTTTTTTTTTATTTCTCTGCCATCATAACGGTTTACTGTCACTGTCTAATGTTTTCTACCGGTAACCGGAAATGCCCTAGCATCCTTTCGCCAATGCGGAAGTGTTGCGTGCATAGAGCCTATTCAGATGAAACGGTTTCCTATTCTGCACATGGCTGCAACATTTTGAGAGTTTTTGTGCATCCTAAAGTCCTCAAATGAGCCGCTGGCTCGGGCCCTAATTACTGTCAAATAATGTTTATGAAGTAAATCCCATGCACTTATAAGAAACGTATGTAGATATATTGGTGTTGCTTGTTATTACTGTCAAATAATGTTTATATAAAGTAAACCCCCTACTTCAATGAGGAAAAATCTGTAGATATACCAGATAGTTTCTTTTAAATTACTATAAAACAATGTTTATATAAAGTAACCTCATGTATTAATAGTAAAGGTATGTAGATATATGGGAGAGTTGCTTTTAAATTACTATGAAACAATGATAATATAAAGTAAACACCATACAATAATGGTAAAAGTATATGCATATATAAATGGATAGTTGCTATTAATTACTTTAAAGAACAGTTTATATAAAGTGAACACCCATACAATAATGGTAAAACTATGTAGATGTATTGGAGAGTTGCTTGTAAATACTCTCAAAATATTGTTTATATAAAGTAGTGGTGGGCCGTTATCGGCGTTAACGTGCTGCGTTAACGTGAGACTCTTATCGGGCGATAAAAAAAATATCGCCGTTAATCTATTCTCAAAGTTGGGTTGGGAGCTGGTTTATAGGCTACTACGCAAGCTATGATGACTTTCACCTTCATATTTTAGCGCGGATGTATACAGCCTACTGACTGTAAAACAGTTCATCAGTTCAACAATTCAAAATGAATGTTTAACTGAATAAACAGTTAGTAACAGTGTTTCCCACACACAGACTAATGTGCGGCGGTGCGCCTCACAATCAACACCGCCCGCTGCACTTGCGTTTATTAATTTTTGTTCAGCAGCATTTCCTTCCCTGCTCTCCTCCGTCTCTCTGTCACTTGCGTTTATTAATTTTTTTAACGCTATTTAAAACATGCAGCGTATTCGTTCAGCAGCATTTCCTTCCCTGCTCTCCTCCGTCTCTTTGTCACTTGCGTCTGCCAGTGTGTTAATGTTAGAGTCCCGACCCGACTCTTAGCAAACCAGCGATTTCGCCCACTTTAGAAAGTTAACTAGTCGCAAGTTTGCGGTAAAATGCAGTTGGGTTGTTGAGGTCAAAACACTATACGTAGCAGCTGTGAATCAAATAAATGTATTATAAATAATGTTATGTCATTTTTTTACTCTTACACTGAATGTTTGCTGCTTCAACCCAGATGAGTATTGAAAAGTATTTTCTGCGACTGAAAAAGACCACCGCAGATTGCCTTCTAATCTGTGGGAAACACTAGTAAACACAAGTACATCTTATTGAACATGATTTATTTTCATCACCAATTATCATAGTAGAACAGCTTTCTCAAGCAGTTTGTGATGCATTTTGGAAACAGGAGATGAGCCCCTGGTCTAATGCACCACCTGGCTTGAGAAACCCATTCTCAGACTTACTTTTAGTCATTATTTGGGTAGCACACATATTCTGAATGCCTTCGGCAGAATTCAAATGAGCCTTTTTAATCTAGATTAATCTAGATTAATTCCAAGAATACAGTGAGATTAATCTAGATTAAAAAAAATGAATCTATGCCCACCACTAATATAAAGTAATGACTATTATTATTATGTTTCTGCAAGGTATTATCCCATTATATTCTTCTTTTATACAGTGAAAAAACAGTATTTAACAGGAATTTACTGTAAATAGATTGGATAATCATAAAATAAACGCCTAAAGGACGGTATTTGAAAGTCATTTGACATCATTTGTGTGTGTTTTACATTCAGAAATCTGTACTTTCACAAGGAGTTATTGTAGATGGATTGGATAATCTTGTGAATTTACCAAAGAAAACCGTATTAAAACAGCAGTTTTCAGTTAAATTGTGTAATTTTAAGGTATTTCTGCAATATTTTTTAGTTTTGATAACAATTTATAAAAAAATGTTTGATAACAAGATTTGTTTTAATTCTACAATATTTAGACTGTAAAAATACAGCAAATATTTACAGGACATTTTTTTCTGTAAAATAATGTAAGGTTTTTTACTGTCATATGACGGTAAGTGTTTGGCAACTTTGCTGACAGACTTTTTACCGTTTTTTTATGATTTTTTTTTATTTTTTACAGTGTATTGAAAAAACGATTTAATTAATTTGCTCTGTCATGGTCACCAGAAACAAAGCCCCTCCCACTGTCTTTTGACCATATATTGTTTTCAGTCCCCTCCAGGGGGCTGTTTCACAAAAGTAGAATTTATAAATCCAGGATAACCGATAAAGCGAGAGTTGACCTAGTCTAATCTGTGCAGCCTGGCTTGGTGCGTTTCACGACGGCCAAGCCAGGCTGAGGAGGAGCGACTAGGTCGAGCCAGGCTGAAGTCAGAGCCGATCCGCCCTATACGCTTACTACGCAAGCTGCGTAGGGCCCCGCAAATTACTCGAGGCCCCGCCTCCCCCTCATGTCATAGCGCGTCAATTAATGTTTACAACATCCATGACAAAATGAAGCGAAACTATCCTTCTGGTCACGGAAAGAGGAAAAAAAATACACCATGAAAGTGAATTGCGTGAACAACAATCAGGTAAACTTGTGTTCTCTCCTCTCCAAGTTTGATGTCAGTAAAGTTATGTTTATGTGCATTTCTATTGTGTTTTTTTCGGTCTTGCTAACCTAGCTGGGCAGTGTGTAGCTGCTAACGCCAGGACTTCCAGGGCTGTGTTTTGTGACTTTGTGCCTGACAAAAGTGAGAGTAAAATACAATTCTTTATTACGTTTGATAAACGACAAAGTGCAACGGTGTTTGTTTACTGCAGCTCGGAAAAGATAACCGCGTCGGGTGTGTTATGCGTTAGGCGCGTGCACGAAATGAAACGCGCATTTTTCAAGCAGAAATATATGTGAAGACCAGACAGACTGTAGGCTACAATATAGCTATGGGCGTGAATGATGGCACTCCTCATCAAAGTACACATTATAGGCTACATACTTTTAAGACACTGATTATCTAGTCTCAGACAATGTGTAGTTAAAAACTCTAAACAACTGCACTAATTATGCAAGATGGAAAGCAATGTATTGACAATTTGACATTTATTTATAGGCTATATTGAATTTAAAATGTTGATTAGCTGGACATACTGGTCAATATGGATGCACATCCCTCAGTAAATAATAACCATAAATCAAGAATTGCTTCAACATGCATAATAAATAAATACAAACTTCAACATGCTATGGCAAGCCATTTTAGCTTTTATTTATTCACAGTTTATGCATTTTTGATATCAAGAATTCGATTTTTTTACTATTTGCAAAGTGAATTCTTGATTATTTTTACTAGTAGGGCCCCTTAGTTAATTTTTACCTACCAATGTCTATTTTTGATATCAGGAATTACATGCTCACTTACATACTCAGGAATTACATGCTCACTCCCTGGGATTATTGATATCTGCATCACTAGTTCATTATTTAAATATTACAAGAGAGTGCAGAAAATGAATATTTTGATGGTAAGATTTTAATTCAGACATTCAAATGTTTACACATTTGTAACATGTAACGAGTAGTGTAAATGACTGCTTAACTATGTGATATTCTTCTCAGATTATTTTAGACAGTTCAAATAATCTGGTGGTGCCCATACTGATGCTGAAAATGCCCAGGCTGCAGAGATAATCAAAGTCAATCCCAAAAGCCAAAGTTCAGGGTTATAATTTATTATTTTCTTCTTATTTATGTTTACGTTAATATTCACTTATTTAATAATATTCACTTGTTATCTTAATATTATAGAAAATACTCTATTCAATAAATATTGTTTGTTTGAACCTCATTCTGTTCTATATTGTTGTACTTATTCTTTAACTGTTTTGTTTAAAGGAGGTATTGTATTGGGAGCACTGAAGTATCAGGTGTGACTGTGTGGCAATGGCAAATGGTTAACATAGCTCACAGCATCACGGGTCAGATAGAGGGCCCCTTAGCAGAATTTTGCTTAGGGCCCCAGGGAGGTCAGGATCGGCACTGGCTGAAGTAATTCGGATAGATGCACGTTCACGGATTTCCTTAACAGACTGCGAGGTCGATCACAGATTTATTGATGCTACAATGAAGAATATGCTTTGTTGATACTTTATACAGAGTGAGCAGCAGCTTCTTGTAGAAGTATGATAACATGAAACACATTATTTGTAAAAAAAGAAACACGGCCGCTGTAATGAAACAGCGAGAGACAGCCTGGCAGACGATCGCGGACCGACTGAATGCATAAGCAGCCAAAATATATAAATTAAATGACCACTGCTCTGAGTTAAGACCGCCATAATCATACCATTCAAGGATTAAGCTACTAATACTTTGCACAAATTAACTCTTTGTCTTAAAAGTAAGCAGAAGATAATGTTACTGAAATTTACCATGAAGATCCATTTTCTACAACGCTAGAATATGATGCGTAAATATCTCTTTCACTCTGTTTCTCCCTCTCTCTCATGGGCTAAAATATAAAATTCATAAGTCATATTAACTTCCACTGCTTGCTTTTAATGCAAAGTGTACAACAGTTCGTTTTTGCAAATGACAAGTAACTCATTGAATGGTTAAGAGCAGTAGTTCGTAAATGTATATGTTTAGACTATCGGTCCGCTATTATCTGACACGCTATTTTTTAGGTTTACTTTTTTATTTTTTATAGAAGCCGAGTTTCCTTCTTTACATATTATATGCTTTGCTCCCTCGTATATAAAGAGATAGAAAAGAAAGATGCTGAAGAAATTGGACTCTAAAATCTAGAAACTGATGAAATGAAGTGATAAATTCCATGCACACTGTAAACATGAATGTAACAGAGTATATTCATATATTGTCCCCCAGCAAAATATGAGGTCAAAAACATTGGGGTGTCCTCTCCCTGTTGTTACATGAATGTGCAGTAGCCTACACCACTATATATAGTTACTGGTCCAATGAACTAAGACTATAATTAAGGAGGATTGTACAATTAGGATAGGTTTTTATAATTGTAAAATCCTCCCAAATTATAGTCCCAGTTTACTGGACAACACAAATTGTGTGCTAAGAATGCCAATGTATTGAAACCTTTATTGTTAAAGAATACAAAAAAATGAATCAACTAAAATAATTGAAGGTGCATTGGTGCACTATAGAAACACACATGTATAGAACTTTATATATTGCCCTTAGTAACTGACTTCATTTAAAACACATTTGGCAACTATATCAGCCTTTTCTAATTATCTCAATAACTGCTGTAATATATTCATCAAACTTCTAACAACAATATAAACAGCAGTCTTCATACAGCAATATAACTGTAACAATGACTGTCACATGAATAATTATAAAAAAAATAATGGTCACAACTTTAAATAATAACAGTACTTAAATGAACAGCAATATGCACCTGTTGTACTTTAATGCAGGCTGATAATAATAAGGTAAAACCACTGCTGAGTGAGCAGAAAAGGCAGCAGGATTAATAAATCCTGGCTGTTAGCCTGGTCAGGAGCAGGCTAGCTGTACAGAATAAATCTCCATGGTAACTTAGGTGCCTCTGCTTTTGTGAAACCGAGTCAAGGCTAAATTGAGCCAGGATAACTGGGAAATCCTGGCTTAATCCCTTATCTTGGTTTTGTGAAATAGCCCTCTGACCTCCCTTGTGTTGTTTTTTGTTGTCACTTCCATACAGTTGTGAAGTCACAACTATATAGGAAGACGCAATGACGGTGCAGAAATGCCAAGAGCGCAGATCCGAAAGACCTGGAAACAGTGACCAATCAGAGCAGAGCTTTGGGCTTTTTCAGTAGAGGGGGCTCAAAGAGACAGATGCTAAAACAGAGTGTTTACAACAGAGGCTGAATACAGAAGAATGTGTTTTTTGAATTTAAGCACGTAAACATGGTCTAGTAGAAACATGCACACATCAGTCAAGATTTGTAGAGCTGATAGGGCAAAAGACTGTAATTATAAATCAATAGGCTAAATATTTGGAGGAAATGTCCTATATGCTTCACTTGCTTTTATTCTTTTCTTTGCTCTGCCTTACTCAATTGTCCCCTTTTCGGTATTTTCTCGACGTCGCATCAACCATCCATAGCCAGTACCTTTCTTAGGCCAAATATCCATGTTTTTCAGGGTAAAATATTGCTGCAGCTTCCATAAAACTGAGATTCACCCCTCGTTCTATAACCTTTTTTATTGGTCTTTAACCTCTATCAAAATCTGTTTGGAGTATGAGAAATGTACCCACTGATATGAGACAATTTCTCCTTCCAACATATTACTAACTTTCATCAGATTTCTGCATTGAAGAATGCTCAAAACAGTAAACAGTAAATGTCCAGATGTTCATATGATCTGTATTTTTTGTGTATATTTAACTCATAATTGAAGTTTTTAAATCATTGAAGCAAGTTAACAAAGTGGATATGATTATACATTTGTTTTTCAATGCATTATCCCTAACCCTAACCCCCTGGTTGCTTTTTCTAAATCAAAGTGGAGAAAAAACTAAAAAATGTGGGTTTTTAGGCCTCAATAAAAAAAACATTTTGGAGTGTGGTGTCGTTTAATATCAGTTGTTTGTCATAAATGTGGAGAAAACTGGCCTTTATCAAGTATGTAAATATATGTTTGCTGTATGCTTCAGAGGTACTTGCACTTTACTTTCTATTTAAGTTACTTTATACTTCTGATCCACATTTTGGAAGCCAATATAGTACTTTTTACTCCACTATTTAGTTTGAACAGGTAGGTGTTGATCCTGCTAGGCTGTAGGCCTCTCACACCTCCGCTGGTGCACGTTTGGTTAGCTGCAGGGTCCATTGATTGATTGGATAACAACATAGTGAGTAATAAAATAAATAAATAAATAATGATAAATATTCACTAACTTTGAAAACGTTTGGATTGCATTAGATTGTACAGGTGTACATTGGCCACCCTAATTGTGTTTACATAAAGCAATCAATAAAAAAAATCCAAAGCATGCTGAACAGTGATTATATTACTTGTTTTTACATCTATCTGTTTTACGGAAAGGCCCTTCATCTCTACATGAATGGCTTACCATGTGAAGTCAATCCAGTAGCAGAACTTGCCACAAATGTCCATCCTACTTTTAATTTATCTGACATACCATTTAACATTTAATATCACTACAACTTCAATGGTGAAAGTCATTGTTCTTATGGAATATCATTAGTGTATGTAGATTCAGAAACACTGAGGATGATGAAATCAAAAAACATCTTTGTCTTATTTTAACTGTCATTTATTGTTTTGCCTTTTCCTTTGTCTTAGATCTGGCCTATTATGGGTGTTTAATGTGTGTTTTTATTCAAACTCTGATGTTTTATTATAATTGTTGACAATGTAGGCTAATAATGTTCCCCAGTTGTAAATGTGAATTCCAAATGTTGTGTTAAAAAAAGAAGAAAAAAAGGTGTTCCCATGATGCACCTGCCCTGCTAGTGCACCTGCAAAACTCTAATATGTGCCACGCGCACGCAGAGGTAGCAGAACGAGGGCGGCTACACACAAGTTTGAAGAGGGTTTCATCAGTTCAGCCGGTGGTTTCCAGTCGGTAGGCCGCTAACACGTTACCTCGCAATAAAACAGGTGAGTTCTTGTTCAGAGAAAAAATGACTATCGTTTCACTTTCACACGGGTTTTCTGTTTAAGCGAGACACGCTAAAGAGATAATTTGGTGGTTTGGACATGTTTTTTGTGTTCACGCATTATAGATACGCTTCATTTTGTTTGCAAGTGAAATAAGTTGGCGAATGTTTATAGCCTTTCTGTTTTTATCTTTTTTTTAAATTGGGACTGGCATTTTGGCATTTAACTTTTATTGTTCCTGTGTGAAACTAGCCAATGCCAAATGTTTTAAAAGATGATTATGTCAGACATAATTATCTAAAATCTCTTCGGCCATATGAAATGTGTCAGTGTTTTTCACGCTGTTTCTATGGCGGTGTTTGGGGTGTTGCTCGCCTAAACCAAACCTGTTTATTAAGCCTCCTACTAGCACACACACACTCCTGTGTGACTGGATGCTTTTCTTTTCACCAAAAGCCAGTTGGGTGTGTTGTCTTGTAGGCTATGGTAGATGTTTACGCTGCTGCTGAATTCACACTGAGTTTGTGTATTACCCCGTTTTGTTTGTATTACTAAACTAATGTATTTTCATTAGCCTACATTATAGGCTAATGGCAGAGCTAGATATATTTAATTTTATTAACACCTAGGCCTACTGCGTAAACTTTTAAAAACCCAGATGGTGGTTAAACAGTAGCCTATTTACCATTTAATGTGAAGGTATTTCTAGAAACCTTAGTCTCTTCCAACCCCCTGGATGCCCGAAAATAAACACTTTTAACCCATTTCTCAAGTTTCTCGGCTGTGCTTCCTAATCCGGGTCGTTGGAAATTACACATTTCTTTGCTCTTTTTTAAAAACACAATCAAACATACAACTGTGTCCACAATGTAGCCTACAATTTGAGTATGGAGATGTGTGCATTTTTGGCTGCCATCTTTGGTTAGATGAGGAAAAAGAAGTGCAACTTGGAAACTGGGGTAAAGTTTTGTTGTTTTTTTACTGTGCAACAGATTGAATATGTTTTTCATTCAGGTTAGTTTTTCATTCAACACTTTCATTCAGGTTAGCTTTTCATTCAGGTTAGTTTTCTGGGTTTTACCTGGGTACCATTCAGGTTAGTTTTCTGGGTTTTACACTTGAGTATATATGGAGCTAGAACAGTGACAGTTGTTTTGTCTCAAAATAAAATGTGTTACTAAAAAAGTAAAATATAAAACAGTAGGGGTGTGCGAACATTTTTTATTCTAATCGCATTTCAAAATCTGTTATTAGAAAAAACTAAATTATGTATGTCTACTGCAATCACATAATAGATAGTTTATTGATCCCCAAGGGGAAATTCAAGGTCCCAGTAGCTTACAGACATCACACACAACATACACATACATATAACAAACAACAAACAAATCCAAATGGACTAAGGGATATATCTATATCTATCTCTCTCTCACATTTTGCACCATAGTTACCTTCAAATGGCTCTGCTGTGTTTTCCTGGTGTTGCTAACTTTATCTAACGTTAAAAAAATTGCAGCATTAAGTTATCCCACCACGTGGAGTGTGTGTGTGTTCGTTCAAGGAGGTTTAATAAGAACTACACACTGCTACACATAACGTGCAGTCAGTTAACACTGTGTAGCGGAGTCTTTACAATTAACATTGACGTTTTAAAGCACGGTTAATGGTGAAATCGGTTAACTGCTACATCCCTAGTGTGGTGTAGGCTATGAGATGCAATCACGAAAACCCCAAGACAAGTTAATGACAGAAGAGTTCTCCTGTCTCTATCTCATTTATATTGTGTTGACATGCATATCATCAGCTCCTTTGGGAATTCATATCGCCAGTTTTGGGACATTTTAGGCCTTTATTTGACAGGACAGCTGAAGACATGAAAGGGGGAATGACATGCAGCAAAGGGCAGAGGTCGGAGTCGAACTCGGGCCTGCTGCATCGAGGAGTAAACCTCTATATATGGGCGCCTGCTCTATCAACTGAGCTTGCTGGATGCCCAGAGACTACAGGTTTTGACTGCATTAAACTCTTGACCTTCCCTTCCATTCTATAAAAAACTGCACCCAAAACTGTAGCAAACTTAAAGGGAACTCTCATCCATCACATGTGGCCAAACAGCCTGTGCATGTTGCTCTGGCACATTCCTGGAAGGAGGGAGGCAGTGAAAGAGGATAGAAGAGGGCGAGAGAAAACCAGTCTGTTCAGGTCGCAGCCCTGTCTGAGGTGACATCACATAGACATGAATGTGAAAAAGAAATTGTTCAGGACAGCACTGCCCTTAATTTGCATCCTTTAGTTTAGTCAGGTTGTACCTTACGTCATGGCTCCTTGGGTAAACTGATATTGGTCTGGTTTACCAGTCGTCATGTAGAATTTCTCAATTTGTTTTTCTGTTCTGAGAGGAGAGAGGAGGCCTCCTGGTGGCGTAGGCAGGGATACTGTAAATGCACATTTACTGGACCAACACGCACCTGTTTATTGGAAATCTTTCCGTGCTGCAACTGATCAGTCTTCTATGACACTGCAGTTTTATGCTGCAACAAATAACAGAACCTGATGTAATGTCATTCCCAATGTTTTTAGATTCACCATAGTTACAATGGTAAATTTGTGATAATTGTAAGTTTCATTAACAAAGTAAATCTAAAACGACTTTCATCATTAATCAGAACGATTTTTGTTACAGCAGCTGCCATTGGGTAGCTGCTGTGTCTCCTCTTGCCCTTTCCCTGTAATCTTAAATTGTAAGAACATACATAGGATTTACTGGGCGATTATGTAAAACCACTGGTTTGGTGCTTTTTAAATGGCCAGTTATTTTTTGAGGTAGCAGCTTGTGGGCCTTGTTCAGAATGAGGCTTTCAATGCCTGAAAAAATGCAGCCCTCATTAAGTTCAGTGACGGCACTGCGTTGTGACAGGGATGCACAAAGGTCCTCTGGCAAAAAAACTCACATGAAACTGGTTCAACGTTTTGCAGGACAAGCCAGAATTCAAACTCATGGATCTTTTACTCAAGCTCAATGCTAACCTGGTTAGTATTCAGGATTGGTAGCTGCTGCTTGGGCAAAATACAGTTGACTTAAACCAGGAATGTTCCAGAGTCACATTTAACCATTGTGCGGCATTGTTTCAAACCAATAGATTTGAGGCTGAGGATATTGTTTGTGACCGCACCTTGAAACCTTTTGTGAGCTACAGGAAACGTGTTTCAATTTAGATACCTAATTCAAATACCAAATTCTACAACTGACAGATGGCATTGCTGTCTGCTCAAGGCAGGTTTACCGTTATTGAGGTGTTTGTCAGCCCCTGCTTCGGTTTACTGGTCAGGTATGTGGTACTTCTGCTGTTACAGTTAATGACTTGACGAAAGTGTCATACCTGGGCTATGACAACATCAGATGGGGGACGGTTAGGGGAGGGCTATTGTACATGAGTGACAGCCTGGGGGAAGAAGCTGTTTCTTAACCTGGAGAGGTGTGAGAGGTTGGTGCTGAATCTCTGGCAAAATAGTAAGATATTAAAGAAATTATTATTGGGGATGATAAGAGCCCTCTTGAGTTCTACATAGGGCTGTACCTGATCTGAATTACAGATTTTTTATAATAAAAAATGAGTGAATGCTCTTGAGCATTTATGCCAGTAGCGGCACCGCTAACCCAACCACAACAGTAATGACGTGTTGTACAACATTGTATTCTTAAATATAATTCCGCATTAACAGTGTTATGTTGTGGCACTGTAAGCCTGGCTCCAGACAGCTATTTCACTGACAGGATTAGCAAATTAACAAGATAATTTAGAATATAGTTTCCTAATGGCAACTATGAAAGAATTGCCTTGGTTTTCCATTGTAATCCTGAGCATCGTTGGTTCTGTTTTTGCTGGACTGCAGTAGAAACCAGCCAGGAGAGCACAATTAGCTGCTTATTACAATGAGAGAAAAGCTGGTTAGTTTTGTCAACCTGTGTTTGATATTTTCTTTTGATATTTTCCTGTTTCAAATCTTTTTTTCTTACTGTAATTCACAAACAGTATCACGGCAATGCAATTTGTTAAAGTCACAGTGAGATACGGCAATTCCGGTAATGTAGACACAAGTGTGGTTACTAGGGATGGGTCCGATCCAGTATCGGTATCGGGACCGATACCAGCGTTAATTCAGGTATCGGATTTTCCCGATCCAACCTGCGGAGATTTCCGATACCACGAGCCATGTCTGCACTTTAACGTTGTCTGCTGAAATGGATCCAAAAGTGATTCCTGCCGGTGCCGGCTGGTCTGCTGGCTGGCTGCAAACTGTGGAATAGATTTCATACTTGCCCATTGAGAGGAATTTATTTCAGCGTCATATAAAATCAACAATAATGATAATAATATTAAAGCAAACAGCTCTGGTATCGGAATAGTATCGGTATCGGCCGATATCCAAATTCAGGTATCGGGATCGGATCGGAAGTGAAAAAATGTGGATCGGTGCATCCCTAGTGGTTACACTTTTCAAAACATGGCAGACACAGTTTGCTGCAATATAATATAATCGCAAGATCACTGTGCAGTTATTGTTACACTTCCGAGACAGACAGGTGTTCTCTCTTGCCCTGGGGTCCGTTTCAGAAAGCAGGTTTAGTGAAAACTGAGTTTGTTAACCCTGAGATCAGGGAAACTCTGGGTTTTCTGTTTCAGAAAGAGAGGTAACTTAACCTCAGTCAGTTACTATGGTAACTGAGCCTGTAAACCTAACCTGGTCGGGAGCAGGTTTTCTTCAAGAAACCTTGAGTTTCTCTCAGTCTCCTCCCTCTGACACAGGGCTCATCCATTTCCTCATTCGTTCATTCAGTCTGTATCGGGCGCATTTTAGCGCAGTTTATTTGCATGAATAAAAAAACAGGGTTGGTTTATTATGTTAGGCAGACTTAAAACGTTTGTTTTCCGAACATGGCATTTCCTTTTTGTCAACGATCCCGTTGATGAAGAAGCTGTATTACTTCGTTAGTTAAACATACATCGGGAGATGATATTGAGGCCATGACTATAGATGTATTTTCATTTCCAGATACTAGCCTAACTATCTGAGCGGTATCGTTTTTCTTCACAGTCCATCAGATATGTAGATAACTAGGGCTGTCCCAAACGATTATTTTTTTAAACGATTAATCTAGATTATTTGACTAATCTAATGATACATTTTTTGATTAGCGATTATGTTACAATTTACACAATTCATACAAAACAAATTTCAATAAGGTTCAAGTCTCTATTTATTAAAATTGTTTAGGCTATCAATCCAATAACAAAATAAAGTCACTTTCAGGAGGAATACACAAATAAAAACTTAAAGTAAACAGAGCAAGTGCAAAATGAGTAGCCTGTATTTGCTTTTTTAAAAGGGATATTTCACCGTTGGGAAGACGTATATCTTTAAATTGGGTCACTTATGTAGTAATGTGATTTTCTTTTTAGAAATTGGTGCCTTCTAGGCTGAGATAAGCCAGAAAATGTGTTTTTGGCTCATATGGATGGACACCAAATCCCAGAATGCACTTGCTTTGCTGCTTTAGAGTCCACTCCCAAGCCATGCCTACCGTTTACAGACAGTGAGGCATTCAACTCAACTCAAGTGTGTTTTGTCATTTCAACCATATACACAAAACGTTTCACCGTGGCTCAAGTGATGTTACACATTTAAAATATATAAAAATGACATTGTATAAAAACGACCTACGAAACAGGCTACATTTAGTGCACACATTATATGCATATATAATGCATACTAGCATTAGCGCTTGGTGGGCTGTAAACACAGAGTATAAACAGCCGTAAATTTGTGTGTAATGTAGAATGGTTGGCATTTAACAGTCACAAACTACACCAGCAGTTAGTTGGATACAAATCACCCCATTTCTGCACCAGTCCATGTTAATACATCCCACCTCCACTAGTCTTACCCAGCGACAGAGCAGCAGGCCTGGTAGCTAGATAGTCTGGTACACTGTTGTTCAGCCATGTTTCCACAAAAACACAGCAGTCTCTGAACTCGCGTTGGAAGTTTCGTTGAAGTTGGATGTATTGTAGTCCAGTTTGTTGTCTAACGAGCGGACACTTTCAAGCAGGATTGATGGAACAGGTGGCTGACTAGCGTTAGCTTTCCACCTAGCTGCTTTCCACTCCTGCACACCGCTGTCGAGGTCTCTTTCCCCGGCTAGTGACATTGGGCGACGGGTCTCCGTAGCAGGCGAAGCTCGAGTAGTGTGTCGAGTATTCTGTCTGTAATAAAGTGTCCTGCATATTCTCCGATCTGTACCAATCCCGGTGGTACACGTGCGGTAGTTTGAATGCACATAATTGTTGTAAAAGTTTTCTGCTGAAAAGACGGAGCTCCCTGTTGGCAAAGCTTTAAGATGGTTGCCACTGGTTTTGCTTCGGCAACCTTCAGGTAAAGACGACAGTCCAACCCCCTACGGGCGGGTTGAAAACATGCGCAAGTAGCTCCTACTACTGGCTGTAGTCGATTTCCTCTGGGCAAAAAATCTTTCGATGATGCAAAAATTGTTGCTTTCTGTCATCGGAAGATTTTTTTCCAGACCCACAATACAGAGATCTCTTCTGTAGGGAGGAGAAGTTGGACATTTTTTTTTTTTCGTTCCTGTTATTGGCACATCTGGGTGGTGGCGTCGGATATGCGTTGGTATGTTAGATGTATTTCCATTCACATACCCAACAACTGCTGAACAACGCCGACACATAGTCCTCGTCTTATCCACCACTGTCTCGCCTGTAGCCTACTACTATAACTGACCCGAAGACCGAAGTTTTCGAGGCGGGGATGGCACCAGGCGGGAAGGCATGAGACGAGAGGGCATGACACAGGAGGCTCCAGGCTGCAGCCATACAGTCTCGAAGTTTTCCCAAACTTGCGACATTAAAGAGGCTGGCGGGGAACTCTTGTGGGTCACCACCACTCGCCATACTCGTCCTTTAGTTCTGCTATCTCTGACTCGCTCACTGGACCGTCGACATGACAAAACTGCATGTAGGCGGAGCTCGGCTAGCTTCAGAGCTAAGGCGGGGGCTACAGATTAGGTGTCCCTAGAACCCGCGTATCTAACAGTAGTTCCGCATTACATTAATTTGCACGCAAGTTTGATTATTTAGTGACGCGTCGACGCAAATTTGTCGACGCATTTATGCAATCGATGACGTTGACAATCGTCCCAGCCCTATAGGTAACCTTATCCGTCCTCATATCACTAACGTCACCCATTGTGGACATGCTCTACATCCTAGCAGATTATTTGTGTCGCGTTACATTTCTTTGCAAACGGCAGTTTTCTTTACAACATTTGTGATGCGGAGCATATTAGTAAAGCCACTGTAGCAAAGCGCCATCAGAAGAGTGTGACTCGCTCTGAAATGTTTTTTAAACGTTTTTGTAGAGTTCCCTGGACACAAACCAGTAAGAGACATTAAAAAGAAATGAATGATTGTAAATCATAATTCTGTTAATGATGGTGCTGCAAACTCAGAATAGGATTAGTAGTAGTTTACTTTTTTGCCCGCAGGATTGCACCTAAATGAAATTATAGGTGTAGCCTACTACCATTCCAGTTTTCACCTGTAATATTATAGGTTACCTGTGATTAAATATTAAATGAATACACTATATTAGAGCTTACACATTGACTTGAACAGCAATTTTCTCCCACACCAATTCTAGCTATTGTGCAGCAGCCGTGTTGCTTTTTTAAATAAAATATATATTCAAACTCGCTGTATGTGCGCATGAGTATTTCCACCGACCAGTTTGTTTGTGGTTGTTACCATGGTGAATCGTAGTATTATGCCTCCATTCATGCTGCCTTTTTATTGTGGTGGTGCACGCGCTTAACTCTGAGTGAACCTACTCTGAGTTGATTGAACCAACTCGAATCGGCTGTTCTGGAACCGAAAACTAATTTTCCCATCTCAGGGTAAATCAACTCAGAGATTAGGGTTAGACTCAGAGTTTGTTAAACGTCCTTCCTGAAACGGGCTCCAGGTGACTGACAGCCACAAGACAAAAGCATCCATATGCCCTGGTGGTAGACTGACAGGCTGAGGTTGTGGGGCAAGCCAAGGGAACTTTATTTCTATAGCACCTTTTTTTAGCAACAAGGCAATTTAAAGTACTTTACATAAAACATTAAAGAACAATTAAAAACGGTCATGAAAATAAAACAGGCTAAAAAGAATAAGAAGTATTAGTGCTAGTATTGGTAAGTAATAAAAGTTATAGTGTGGTGTAAGAAATTAATAATTTTGATAGGTTGTAGGTGTGGGAAGAGTCACCACAGTTATTACCTGTGAAGAGGTTAGTTATACAGGAGTGAAGAGGTTAGTTATACAGGAGAGAAGACATTTGAGTTTGTGGCAAACCCTTTCACAGTGCTCATTTTTCATTTTGTGACTTACGTTTGAATAAAAGACTATTTTTCCAGTCATATTTCATCATCTACTATATATATATATATATATATATATATATATATATATATATATATATATATATATATATAAAAATTACACACACACTAGAGTTAAACTGTTCTTTCATTAAGTTATACACTTGCTATAAGTTCTAAATGTCCTGAGCTCTGTGTTCACTCTAGAAACACAAAGTTAAAAATCCAGTTTACTCAATTTGTATACCTCTGTCCGGCAAAAACCATAGACGTATAAAATATGGACGTGGTCTCCGTGACATCAACCATAGGTTTCTGAAGAGCCAAAATGAAGCTCAAACTGAGCAGCTCCTGGTGGCTTGTGTCTTTGCCATCTTAGCAGTGCCTGATGATTATCAGTATAGTTATGGGAACTTCACATCATAATTGAAAGGTGCACATATCATCAATTCATGTAACAAAACAGAACCAGTATTCTATAAAGAAATCCCATGTCATTGTCCCTCATATGGGCGTACATCAACAATGCAACAACACTTTGTGTTAGGAATGTTCTCAACATTCCGTCTGTAACCAAGATGTAATCACACAACGATGTGTAGTGCAAAGCGTGTAGTAAATGTTTTGGCCCTCTTTCTGCTGCTCCTCCTTCTTTGGTTCCAACAAGCAGGAAATCTTCCAAGAACTAACCGGTTTGGCAACTAGGAAGTAATTCCAAATGTTTCACAACCATGGCTCTGTTCAAAATTGCATACTTGCATACTAGTCATACTAAGGTTAACATAAAATTAAGTATGTAGTGGATTCCAACTGCATATGTGGATTTTGTGTACGCAAGAAATGCTTGGATCGGGCGCCTTGGTAGCTCACCTGGTGGAGCGCTCACCCATGTATAGAGGCTCGGTCCTTGACGCAGTGGCCACGGATTCTCTTCCGACCTGCGGCCCGTTGCTGCATGTCATTTCCCCCCTTTCTCTCCCCCTTCGAGTCTGGGCTGTCCTGTTAATAATAAAGGCCTAACAATTCCACACAAACATTTTTTTGGGGGTTATACTAGATTTGCTAAAATTTGAGTATGTGATGTGAGCCCACTGGATATGTTCAACTGCCTTAAAATGCATTGCAGCTCCTCAGGCTGTCAAATGGCAGACTGCGAGGCAGACAGTTAAACTAATTAACCGTTGGATAAAATAATGACAAATTATGGCAAGTGACGTTAAGGTATAGTTGGGAGTAAAAGCATGGGAGCTCACATACATAATGTACTCGGTGTCCGAAATTATTTTTTTGACTCAGGCCAAGTTGACAGGTAGATTTAAAAAAAATAAATAAATAAAAAATCCACTGGCCATGTATTTGTTACCCGCCAAAATATTTATTGCGTTTTATGTAACATAGGCCTACATATTCCTTTCAATACATTTTATTTTTTTATACATTTTATTTATATAATACAGTATTTTGTTGAATTCAAACTGAAAGAGGAAGTCAGCAACAGTTCAGGAATAAATTGTTTAATTGATAAATTGG
Source organism: Gymnocephalus cernua (assembly GCA_023631565.1). NCBI lineage: Eukaryota > Metazoa > Chordata > Actinopteri > Perciformes > Percidae > Gymnocephalus > Gymnocephalus cernua. Next base: position 27,908,841 of record CM042441.1, on the reverse strand, counting down.
GGTTTAAAAAACTAATTCATTAAATCCTGCCAAAATTTGCCACATGCTGGCTAATTGATTAGCCACGTTCTCGTCATCACATGCCCGCCTGCTGTAAGTAAGAAGTTGTAAGTTGAATTGTCTTGAACTTGAAATTAATGAGCAAGAGACTGATTATTCTTTTTGCATTTCCTAAAATATAATCACCCTAAAAATTAAATAAAAATACAGGTGCATGGTGCCTTTGGTGTGCTGCAAGCAGGAGCAGTTTTTTTGCAAAACATTTTTTTTGGATTTGAAAGGCTAAATGCCAAAAACCATGTATTGAAGCACAATATTTCTTCAGATACTCATTTCATATACATGTGTTGTGAATTTTGGAAATGATTACATCTATCTTTTTACAATGCTCTGGAGTTATTGGAAATGTTTGAATCACACGAGTCAAACAATCCTACGTTAACGCCATCAGAACCTAATTCTCCAAAAAGTATATTACTAAAATGAGTTTAGCCTACTGTTTTGTTGATGATGATTTTAGAAGTTGAATATCAATGTTATGAATGGAACTTTAAAGCTTCGAACGATTCTTTTGTGGTATTGGTTACTGAAGTTAAAGATCTGAATACTTCTTTCACCACTGTCCAGAGATAATGCTGTGTTTATGGTGAAAGTCAGAAATGTGATGCTTGACCAGTTGGCTGCTACAGTGCTGCTGCATATACTGTTCAACCAGTCTCTGTGAATTCAGCGTGACTCGCAGTTCTGTCCAATCACCGCAACTTTACAGCAAATTTGACCAATAACCTGAGTTTTCCGTAACTTCAAGCAATCACAGCAGTCCCACGTTTCAATCCTGTCAGCTCTCTGCAGAGGGTGGGGCTGCTGCTCAGTTCTACACACACACACATATATGCAGGAAAAACTGGGGATGAGACAGTAATTACACAATGACCTAAATTGAGGACAGCTACGCTCGTTATTGTAAGTGCAATAAAAAGTTAAAGGCCAAATTATCAAACTATGAATGTGTCCCAGGCCAGGATGGGAAATTAACTTTTTGCAATGTGAACATCAACCAGTCACTGACATATGTTCAAATTTGATTCATTCAATAAATTATTACTTTGTCTTAAATCCACCAGCCGTTTTCATATTAAATCAGCATTTGCCTTTTTTAAGTTTTAACAAAAGCTGCTGCAAAATAAGGCATTTTGGGGCGCAACAATCTCAAAGGCCGAAATCCCGAAGAGATTTTATACTCTAAAAAATTAATTGATTTAAAAGTTTAATTGATTATTGAATGCAATTCAGAGCTTTTATGTTTCTAATGTACATCTGCTGACAACAAATATTCTACAGCTTGTGTCATTCTTGCAATGACAGAGCTGGCAGGCCTGTTCGGTCAGGTAGAGAGTGTTCCTCTACTTTCAGCCCCGCCCAGATACCCGCTGGCTTGGATACGCACCAGTCTGACAAGCACATCATCAGTCAGATGTGACATTGCTCTCAGGTTTTCAGAGGTTTTTGATGCAGAAGGATTGTTCCTAGGCAAAGTTCCTAGGTTTTTCTTTTAAACATATCTTTTGAGGGGAATTCTTGCAGCTCTACAATTATTATCAAGGTGAAGTTAAGAGTTTCCTCTGGACTATTGGGGGAGCAGCCGGTTAGACATCAGGCCAACAAAGGTGTGTTTCATTTCTTATTGTGTCACCAAGGCATTCCTGATTTTAAGTGTTGCTCTCAATTGCTTCATTATGGTTTTATGTACTTTGCTACATTGCCCTCTGTATTACCACTTGCTGTAGTTGTTCACTTTTCAGTTATATTCAGTGTAGAAGTGGGTGATATAGATAAACCCTCTATTGTATATGACATTGTACTTCCTGTAGGCCTACATTGATTTTTCTTCCAACGTTGAACGTTAACTGCAATCCCCTAATTCACTCAGAGATACTACAATAAAAAATTGTGTAGGAAGGTTGACAAATTCGTATCATTACATTTATATTGTCCAAATGTTGAATGAACAGTAATGTTAACGTTGCCTAAGTGAAAACAGTGTGTAGTTCCTTTTTAGCAACAGTTTGCTTTATTTGCAATTGTTTCTCAAAAGCATCATATTTCTTAAAATTACATTCCGGGATATAATGTTAGTGTCCCTTCCTTGTCCAGAGATTACAGATATCACATATAGCTAATGAACGATTCCAGATACATTACACATTTTGCAATGTGCGTCTCACATCACATTTCCACTCATTATGACCACTACTACTGTCATTACTAAACGTGCCAAAATATAAACAATAACGTCACCGTCAGTGGGCTTATTTGCTTACGTTAGCTAATGTTACCTCTAAAAAACCCAGCTGAGGGAACATTATGTTTTTCATTTTGGTTTTAGAGCGATATGAGTGCGGTTTTCATGTCAAGGCTTCCGCTTTTTGTCTCTCTGCCTGAGAAATTGCTATATTCACGCAGTTTATTTGTTTTCCATGACTTTGAGTGATTGTCCTGTCACTGTTCCAGTTGCTCACCCTCAAAGGGGAGAGAGAGCGGATGACCGTTAGCTTGAGTTCAGTAGAAGAGTCGTATAATTACGAGTTGATGAGTTTTCATAAACGGCTGCAGCGGCGGTGCGCTGCTGCTAAATGTAAAGAGCGTAAACCCTGTTTTTTCACTCTCCGCTGTCAGCTTGACAAAAACTGCCATGCATCTTCCAGTGCTGATTACATTTGTTGAAATTTTAAATGCAAATTGCTGAGTTGTCCCGTTTTTGCTTTTGTGTCTAAAGGCTGCTTGAAAGCAGCGGGAATAAGGAGTTGGGCTCTGGGTTTTTTTTCTTTTCTTCCTTGTCCTAGTAATTGGCACATGTGGGTGGTGATGCAGTTAAATGAGCGTTAGTATGTTGGCTGTGAAGCAACTCCGACACGCTGTTCTTGTCTGATCGGGAACCCACAGGCAGGTATTTCCACCATTAGGGCTCGCCAAAGTATGACTAACACAGCAATCCACTTGTGCTAATCTTAGTGCATGTTGCCAATGGCATATGGCTAATATTAGTTTCCGGGTGAAACTTGTACCTGTGAACTTTGGTTCCACATTACTTGCATCAATCAACTTATAAAATAAAAAAAATGCTGAATCTGTGACTAGAAAGCATCATTGTCAATCTTCCGATGGCATATTTTTACAGAATAACAGCCAATGACGATAGGCAAGCATCTCTATTTACAACCGTTGCATCTGATCTATAAAAACAACTTGATGGGAGAATGTGTACATCTGTAAGGAAGCTGTGACCCATGCATACGAGCCATGCTAGTGAGTGACTTACATAAGCACCCTTTTCAATTGTAATACATATAAGCTGCCAACTCAAATCAAATTTTGCTCAGTTTGAGCCACTGGAGCGCAATGGAGGGGCGCAGTGTGATGAAATTATCATTGGCTGTAGAAATCCATGATAAAACAAATGCATTAAATACTTGTGGAACAGCTCATCAGTAGTTTTTAATATTAGCTTGGTTTAGAACTATGGGCAAATTTAATTAAACACCTTTGCTTTTGGGTAGTATTCATTAAGGCATGTTTTATTTGAGGAAGAGCTGTGTGTTTTTTTAAATGACTGTCCTGTAAGATAGCTAATAAACATACAATAGTGTCATCTTATTTTGCAATCGACATGCGTTTGAACATGATTGCATTACTGTACATTTATTTAAATGTCTTGATGTCTTCATGATTGGTTTATCACTGTACTGTTGACACTGTTGACTTCCTCAGTGCCGTGTACTTTGCCATGAGAGACAACCTGCCCTGAAGGTCCTTTCACTTCATGCGTCGCTTTCCTTATCATACTGCACCAATGGACCCTCAGGTGTGTCCGCCACCTCTGAGCAGCAGCCAGTCGGTGATCAGTGGCCTGGACAAATCCCCAGCCAGTACATTTAGACCTGGCCACTCACGGAGCAGCAGCACCGGCTCCTCCAAATATTCAAAACAGGTAACCAGACCCAAAGGTGCAGAACCTGACTGTACTGTGGTGTTTTTAGTTTGTGGAAACAAAATATAAGTTAATGCTACACTCCGTACTGGCTGTATTAATCTCTATTTATTTTATTGTCTTCTTCTACATTGTTTATTGTCTAGTTAATGTCCATAAGGCCATTCCTTCTACAATTTTTATTTTTTAGTAAAGGCATGACAAACGTAAAGATCATGACTAGCTCATAATTTTGACCAACTGTTTTGACTTATAGTGTGTATATATATTTTCTTTTTAGTTTTCTTTGCTTAGCCAAAATGTGCTGGCATATAGGTTTCCTTTCGGTCTGCCTATAACCCTCCCTTATAAAGGTTAAATAATGTCCATTTAAAATAGAAATTTGACAGAAAACAACTCCAACATTTCAACTTTCATGTTCACACAATCAGAACAAACCACAGCTGAATGTAATGTCTTGGTAACTTCAGTCTATAGAGCATCAAATGCTGCTAAACATTACATAGACAGATATTATGTTTTGTGAATAAATTTGAGATCTTTTTTTTATGCTAAATTGTCATATGTAAGAAATAAAATCTAACTGAACTACTGTACACCAAAGGCCAAATGTTTGTACCTATGTGTTAAAGTAATTTGGTGTATTTTCTGATTTTTGTTTTTTCCTCTGTCAGTCTCGTCACTGGGAGGTGATGGACGATTTACGGCATGTGGATATGTATTCAGCTTCTGGCTCCTCACTGGACCTCACTATCCCTGGGATCTGTGAGGGCTACTTGATGAAGAGGAGGAAGTACCCACTCAAAGGCTGGCACAAGGTGAGCACAGCCCATATTGGACAGCATCTGATCTTTTCTGCTCAGTTTACCAAAGTTTGAATGTGATTGCTGTAAATCATGTAAATACTTTCAGGTTAAAATGATAGTCACACTGAATCAGCTGTTTTACCTTAACCAGTGCACATGCAATTCCAGTGTTTACTAGATAGTCTTTGTTTCTAACACTTCACTGTGATTTTCAGAGATACTTCCTTTTAGAGAAAGGGATTCTCAAGTACTCAAAGACGCAGCAAGATGTAAGTCACGAACAAAAATACAGCTGCCAACACCACTGTCACATAGCAGTGATAGAACGACAGCCACAAACTCCTCTATTCTGATTGTGGTCTTAACGGCTCTGCTTGATCATTTAAATTTTTTGTTTTAGATTCAGAGAGGAAAGCTCCTTGGCTCTCTGGACGTCAGCCTGGCTGTCATGTCCGTCAACAAGAAGTCCAAAGGCATAGACCTGGATGCTGGAGACAACCTCTACCACCTGAAGGTAATCTAAACAGCATATTTCAGAGAGATTTCATTAAAGACACCTAGAGTTGGGTACCTAGACCCGCTATTACAGCACTGGTACCTTAACGACAGTTATCTACCGGACCAAATAGCAACGCAGATTTCAGTGCCACTTAAATGCCTTCGCTGCTCTTTGATGCTCTGAAACGGACGTTGGAGGCAACAGAAACATCGCTGCATGTGAAGCTAGTTAACACTAACGTTAGACTTGACAGTAGGTAATGTTTATGTTAGCCTACCATTTGCTAGTAACTGGGTTAAACACGGTTAAAATGCTGACAGCTAAACAATGTAGTGTGACTGTATTTCACTGTAGAGGGTTCCAACACCGGGCATACAACAGTCTGCAGTTAACGACACAAACTAGCTGCACTATGGCCACTGCCTGCTGTTGTCAGAAAAACAACAGATGTAACAATGGTGCGTCAATTGAAACTGGTAAGCCTCGTGGTGCATTCAAAATTATTGTAAAATACCCATTTCCCATCTAGTGGTTGTTTTTGTTGTTTACAGCAATTTACTGGTGAAATAAGTTATTACATTTATACTAAATTTAAATTTCACCATATGACCTTAACAATAAACAGTTCTTTGATTTCACCATGCTCTTTTTTTCTTTTTTAATCTTTATTTATTTATTTTTTTTAATCTTTTTTTAAAAGTATCGGTTTAGCACCAGTATCGGAAAAGATCAAAACAATACCCAACACTACAGACAACATGCTCCTGAGCAGCAGATTACAAGCTGCAAACTTCAGGAGACAGTAGTTACTCATAATTTACTATGGGTAAAATCTATAGGGTCCAAATGAAATTTACCACTATACATCTAGATATTCTTTAGCCTGCAGTGTACTTAACATGTATTGCTTTCTCCTTGTTGCTCTTTCTCTCTCTCCTCTCCCCCCTGTTAGGCAAAGAGCCATGACATCTTCTACATATGGTTGACCAAGCTCTGTGCCCATCGTGTATATAGGAAAAATGAGGCGATGAGTGTCCATCATGGCGTCCTTCACGCTCTCTCACTGAGCCCAAGCACCCTGCCAGCCATGGCCACTCTCGCCCAGACAAACAGAGCAATGGTCAGAACAATTTCCACCTTAAGTTATGTGACACATTTTATTATAAAGATGTAAAAAAAACACATTTTGAATACAATTTTGCTGACAAAAACTGCCACTCCTCCACTGACTAAGTTGTTTCTAGATTATCAACCACAAAGCACAAATCATTGTGGGAGGAAGTTGGTTGTGTAGTGGCATCAGCTTTTTACTTTTTTATTTAAATTTTTTTACCTTCAGTATATTGTATGTTATTCATTTAACCAAAATTAGCGCACTAACCTTACACATACAAAACTCAAATCAGTATAAAATAGGAAGAATTTGGGAATGTCTTCTACATGAATAAATACTTTATTCTTCTACTTGGGGGTTATTATTGATCAATCACTCAAATGATTTTTTTCAATTACTACATCAATTGCTTAGTTTACTTTTACACATTTAGTTCTTAAATGCTTTTCTGACCAGCTGTCAAAAAGTCAGGTCTTCAGTTTAAGACTATATAAAATCGATATTTGCAGGTGAAATCTCACGTTTGAGAATCTGTGACCAGCAAATGTTTAGTGTTTTAATCCATTGTCAAAATTGTAACTGATGAATTGATCGATTGTGTAATTGACAAACAATTGCAGCATTTGAGAATGCTTTCTTGTTTTACAAGCAAAGCAAAAGAAATTGAGAATGTAATTTTTCTGTCATTGGTTTTAATTGGACTTTAACTGTGATATGTTTGATTGTCCAGCCTACTTACTATGCCAGCTCAGCACCATTGTACCATCCAGAGATGGGAAGCCCCGCTCCTGCCGTCGCCTCTAACCCAGGGGTGACCAGCAAGGTGTCAGCGTGGCTGCAGCAGACCCAGAACATCGATGCAACTTCCAACGGTGCGAAGCGTCTGTAATCTTGAGCTTCAGAATGAAGCCTTGGTTCATATTTCCTCATATTTAATAGTGACAGATGCCATACATATTGTTACATAAAGATATAAACATGTGTTGTCTTGATTTTTTTTAACTGTCTTGATAGGAACAGATGCAAAACCTTTTGACACATTCTTTAAAATCACTAAACTGTGACCTTTTGACCCTCTGTCAGACCTGGCTCGCTGTCAGGCTGAGCTGACAGAACTGGCTCAGCTCATCCAGCGACTCCATTGGCTGGAAGGTGGGCTGCCGATCACGAACACAGACCTGGAGATGCGAATCAGCATGCAGGTGAATACTCCCAAGTCCGGTAACAACTGAATTTGTGTGACTCTTTAAATTGTATTTCACTGGACAAATACCAGTGGCCTGAGGTGGTTTGTGTTATCTTTAATGCAAGCTAATTAGTTGTATAGCTTTTATGAATGAACTGACATAATGTTGATTTGAATAAGTTAATGTGATACCCAGGGGATGCATCAAAGGCGGATGAGATTCTTTATTTTTACTATCTCATGTGGAAAATATTTGAAGTATAGTACTAACGGTAGATAAATATCAGTCTGCAAACACACATGCAGCAATAGAAAAATGTTATGTTGTTGTTGGCCTCTGTTTTAGAATCTCTCTCTGGAGAAACCCAAGAAGAAGACTGTGAAAGGGTTTGGTCACTCCAGGACTTTGTCCCGTGTTGAAGCCATGGGGGGAATGGTAGGACTGACTTTAGCTTTGTATGCAGTGTTGCGAATCATTTAAAAATAAAATAGTACAAGTTGAATCCTTTAGTTCGATATTATACCATTCCTCCTCCTTTCTCTCTTGTCTTCTCCAGTTCACTTCCAGCCACCTGAGTTCCAATGGCAACACTGGTTCGGGGGCGTCTGTTACGTCTGTCCCTGAATACGTCTACTCTCAGCTTTCCAACCCTCAGGTCACTTCACCTGAGGCCAAGAAGCTTCAACAGGACATCTGCACTGCTTCACACAGGGGTAGAGCCCTCCCACCCAACAGCTGTATTTCTGTGAATTTCTAGTAATGGCTAGTTTTTTAAATGACACCGGTCTATTTTCCAGACAGGCTTGATACCATGTCAGATCATTGTTCTGAAATAGTTTTCTTAAATAATTGATTATTTGTCAATTCTATAAGTTATTAATGTAAGCAAAACATAGTTTAGTCAATTTTTTTTTTTTCAAGATAACACTGTAGGTTCTGGTTACTTTTTGAATAAAATGACTACTTTATTGTGTTTCTTGACATTTCATAATCTAAAATGAATTTAAAAGTGAATACCCACTACTCTGCAAAGTGTGTCTTGATTACAGGTAGCATCATGTGTTCATGAACTGGACTTTATCTTTGTAATTCATAAAGTTTCTGTATGTTGTATTACAGTTCATTCTTCTCTCAAGTCCATTTATGAGGTTTTGACCTTGGAGAGAGAGAGACTGAGGCAGGCCTGGACCAGCCCAGAACTGAGGCATAACGCCTCAGAGCAGCTCGCTACACTTTGCAGCACACTGTCAGAGGTAACGCACACATACACATACACACACGGAGCAAAGCTGGGCTACATAGACACACAAATCAAAGCGATCCTTGTTCTTCTGAAGCTGGAAATCAGATTACAACAAATACTGTGACTATTGTATCTTTCTCTCTCCATCCCCACTGTCCCAAACCTTTTCTTCCCAAGTTGAAAAGCTAATTATTCACACTAAATATTAGTATCGGTCTGCAAAAAGACAATAGAGGCCAAGCCCTCACTGTCTGTTGGTGAGGTGCTGTGTGAAACTGTTAAGCAGGTTTGAGCTGTTTCTAGGCAGGACAGGCACAAGTTATCACAGGCACGTCCTGAAGGAACACACCTTAAGTCTTTCTCTTCTTATTTCCGCACACACAAAGGCACAAAAACACAGTTGTGAACACTGAAACTGACCAGTCTTGTTAGTCAAGGGCCTTGCTAACTAACAGTAGCTAAATGCTCAGTAACACTTCTTGTTTGGTGTTGCACAAGGTTCTTTTTAGCTGCCTGCTTGTTTTCTGTTCATGCTGCATGTGACTGTATTTTTCAACCATCAGTTGCCATGACTGGACTTTTTTGTTGTTGTTGGTTGTCTGGCAGCTGGCTGTCACACTGTTCTCACTGTGAACAACACAAGCAACATCAGCCCGTAATTGAGCTATTTAAATACAATAATAGCTGTAAGCTATACCATAGATGCAGTTTTGTCCTCTGGCCCTGCTTAACAGTTGGACAACAGAGACAGATTGAAAAAACTCTACATGCTGTGTGAATGCCCTTGAGTCTGCGGGTCATTCTAACCATTTATGTTTGATATTCTGTGTTTCCACTTCATGTGTCTTGCATGGCTGGTCTGTCTGTATATGTGTGCATGTCCATGCATGTGTGTTTAGCTTGACATACAGTCCCGTCTGACCAAAGTCCACTCGCTTTCCCTGTCCTCTGACTCTACTGAGGAATCCTTCTGCACCGTCCGACCTGACCAGGTGTGTACTGTACGTTGTGTGTTTGTGTGAAAGATGCTTTGTCTTTTTGTGTCTTGTCAATTTCATTATCTTGCTGTCACTCATTTGCATTCATTTTCATCTCGCATATAAAATTCATTAAACGTTATATAGAAAATGTTGATTCTCCCAGAACCTAGCTTGGATAAAGTGATTATTCCCTCAAGAAACCTACTGTTGCAAGTAAATACAAATGAATGACAGTATCTTGTGGTTGGTGTGGCTCAGGTTGGTCACTTCATGCTGTTCAGGCAGTTGTACCCAAAAGCTGAACAGTGTGTGTGTGTGTGGCTATTTTGTGTAGGTAACGTGCGTTGCATCTTTCTTGTCTCTGTCTGGTACTACACATGCCTGTTTATTATGGTACAGTAGGTAACTTTTATCAAAATAACGAGGACGGAGTATAGCTCTTTAAATGAAGGGGAACAAAACAAAGCCGGCGGGAGCAGGTGTCCCCTTAAAGAAAGCTTGGATCTGTCAAAGTGATCAAGGTTTGTGTCATTCATCGTTGACGAGATAATGATGCCCAGTGTTTCCCCTATAATTGTACAAGCCTGGTGGACCGCCAGGCCAACTGGAACCACCGCCATGCCAGAACAATTTTGCCAAAATTAACGTCACATTAGAATCGGGTTTTCCGTATATTCATTCTGCAGAGACCAGTGCCGTGAGTACGTGAACCAGGCAACTGCCTGTGTTTAGTTCACATTTGTAACTGCTAGATAGTCAAATGTGTTATCTAATCAGTTGAAACATTTTAACACTTTTACAAACAAGCGCGGTAGTGGATGACACGCTAACGTACTGATGGATTTGATGTTGTGTTTTTAGCTGAGCTGGGTTAGGGTTAGACAATAGTTGGTCAAAACAGATTGGAGTTGCTATTTTGCCCTCATGGTTCTCTGTGAAAATTGCTGGAAGAGATGCTATAACGTTTATGTGGAGTGAGCAGTGCGTCGGTCTCTGTACCAAAAAAATTAAATGCTACATTGCTTTTAAGGACATAATGTAACTGGTGAACAAGCTTTAAAAGTGAGTATTTTCTGTTTTCAACAAGTGCTGTGTGGTGGATCCAATTCATGCCTTTAAAGGGTTAAATTTGGTGTGGTGGTAGCGGCTCAGATTTGTTGTTTCTCTGGAAAACTTGCAAATGCCATTAGGAGCACTAGGGGTAGGCAGAGGAGCATGCTTTTTTCAAGAAATGTTTTATTAAAGTTACCTACTGAACCTTTAATGGTCTGGCTCCAACTCTCACATTGTACAAACTGTTCATTTGAAAAATTAATATATAGGCTAGTTTGAAGCACAAATTCTTCTCTGCACTCCCCCATAGAAGACACCATCTAAAGGTCGTCCGTGTCATCGCGCGCCCTCAGTGGCAGAATCTATGGCAGAGTATTTTGATGCCAGTGAGGTGATTGTGTGCGAGAGCTCTTCAGAGGCAGATGCTTCGGATGAGTCGGGCCTGAGTGACATCACCACCACCAGCAACTCTGAGCCTGAAGAGGGACACGGTGAGTGTCCCCACCATCCAGTACAATTTAGACCACACTGCCCAACCACCACTTAAAATAACAGAATTTCTCCTTTCTCCTCCTTAGCCACCGCCACCCTCAACTACCGGGCCAGTCTGAACAATGCTCCTGACAAACCCAGCCCAGTGCCTACTAATACTGGTAACACCACCATTATGTTGTCTCATTCATATTGTTAATCAGGACTGTATGATAAATTTAATCTAATTTAACCAATCGCAATGTCACTCTGTGCAATTACATAACTGCAAAAAATGTGGGATTCAAGTAAACAAGTGTGCTGTGCGCATGGCACTCTAGTCTGTGTGCACTGCAGTCTCCACATTGTTACACCCTTCACTTTACCAAGAGTATTTACAACAGATGAAGCTGCCGTGTTTTAAGAAGCTTTTTTAATTTTTTTTATTATTGTTTACTGTTATCTCACTTTACATCGTCTTTGCTATCTCTTTTTCTTCTCGCTTTTCCCTCACATAGCCGCTATGTTAATCTCCGATACCGCCAGTGTTTCCCCTATGTTGATTGGCAAGTGGCGCACTGCCACAGTTAAATTTCTGCCGCCACGGTATCAATGTTGATTGTCAGAGAATAGCGCGGACATGCGCTTCACGGGTAGAGCACAAACCCAGCCCCCTGTCTCTATTCACATGCCGGGATTCTTGCCTGCGCGCCACACACACACAGCTGAGCCGAGATGAAAGATAAAACACGCAGCACCTGACTGGGAACGATACCGAGGATTACCAACGGCCGCTGGGGGGGAAGATGAGCTCACGCTAGTCTTGTTACTGTAAGTAGGCTACAATGAAACCTTCGTGACCGACATAAACATGTAAAGCGATATTTTAATCTGCTCTGTCTGCTCGGTCCACCGCGCTGTTTTACGCAAACACAGCTATACTCTGCAAATAGCCAATTTTTACCAACAAGCTAAAACAAATAAAGCTGTCTGTTGTAGTCTCAGCTTAGCTTGGCGGTAATCTAGGAATTTGGACAAATTCTTGTAAACTTAACTACTGGCTGAGCGAACCGTCGTCTATAAATGTATTATAAGACCGAAACGGATACATGTGGCTACTTAATATGCACGTGAATGACGCGATGGTTACATTCCCGTTCTTTATTCTTGATGATGATGCTGGTTGTATCATTTTGCAACCGCATCATTTCATTGCAAATGAGGCCTACAGTATGAATGGTAGCCTGCTGACATACCTGCCCCCACGGCTAAAAAAAATCCTAGGGTAAACACTGACCGCCAACCAATTCCTCTCCCTGCTTGCTTGACCAATCACTCGCTGACGTCACTCACTTAAGACAACTGCCATTCTTACTCTCACTTACGCTACCAATGAAGAAGAAAACGTTAACGTAAGATAACTTGTATAATCGTTGGATTTCTATATATATATATTAGGGCTGTCAGTTTAACGCGTTATTAACGGCGTTAACGCAAACCCATTTTAATGCCGATAATTTTTTTAACGCACGAGTAACACATAGAGAGAGCAACGGGATCTGTTAGTCCACTTCTTTAACTGTCTATGGCCACACCATGTCCCGCCCTACGAAGCAGCTGATTGGTTTGGTTTAGGCATTTCACCGCGAGTGGTGAGGATAGTGGATTGGTCAGGGGATAGGACCTGAACAAATGGAGTTACGTTACCTTCGACGCCTGGCCAATAGTAGTGATTGAAGGGCGGGTCTTGTAATTTCGCAGACCGCAAACAAAACAGACACAAGCCGCGGCCGGTTTTAGCTTGCTAGCCGCGTAGCTTGTAGGCTCGTGACGGCGATTATCTTCAGAGCGAGCGAGTAGTGACTCTACAGTCAGTGAGAGGCGACGCTATGAGCCCATAGACAGTAGGACGAGCCACGCTCGCCTCAGGCATGAGGCAGTACTACCTGTAGTACTATCTGCAGGACTATCTGCAGTTCTACCTGCAATGGAACATCGAGGTAACAGCGTTACATTATGTGACAGATTATTAGATCCAAGTGTGAATGTTAGTGTGAAATTGAACATAACGTATATGACAATGTTGTTTTCAATAAAAAAACAGTCACAAAGCAAGCCGATCTACTTTTCCATGCTGATAAGAGAATTAAAATGAGAAAATATAATGGGACAAAAAGAAATCAAGGGACATTTAGAATAGATAAAAATGTGCGATCAATTGCGATTAATAGCGAGTTAACTATGACATTAATGCGATTTAAATATTTTAATTGCTTGACAGCACTAGTATCTTTTGGTATGCATTTCAGAAAAAAATGGTTAGGATTCAGGTGTAATTGCAAATAGTGATTAATCATGATTAATCCACTGAAAATTCTGATTAATTTGATTAAAAATTTTAATCATTTGACAGCCCTAATATATATATATATATATATATATATATATATATATATATATATATCTCTCTCTCTCTCTCTCTCTCTCTCTCTCTCTCTCTCTCTCTCTCTCTCTCTCTCTCTCTCTCTCTCTCTCTCTCTCTCTCTCTCTCTCTCTCTCTCTCTTATTTATATATATGACAGCCCTAATATATATATATATATATATATATACTTACACCAATCTTGAAAATAGTTTTATTTAATTTTGTAAAACACTATTTAAAAATGTATTTATTACACATTTTTTGTTTATGTATTTCTGCTTATGCTCGTTTAACTTTGTTTCAGAATTTTATTATTTTGTGCATTTTCCTTTATAATCAAGCAAGTAGACATAATACCATTATATTGCAATCGCAGTATTGTAAATTGCAAGATGACTTTTTCTCCAAATCTTGCAGCCCTATCAATGAACGCAGTGATGTCTCCTGCGTGGTCACCAGTCTAGGCTCTTCAGTACTGATTTTAGACTGGAGATACAAGATGCTGCTTCCTGATAGCACAGTGAGAGGAAGGTGCACAGCTTTTTCTCTGCCTGCTCTGCCCCAATTCTTAGTGATTTACCGAGTTTACTGATGGACAAAAAGCTTAACTTAACTAAAGGTTTATTAAAATTTGTTCAGTTACTGTACTTTTAATTGTACATTTTTATGTAAAACCTAAGAAGGCAACATTTACTACATTTAAAAAAAAAAAAAAAAAAAAAAAAAAAAAATAGGGCTGGGAACGATTAAAAATTGTAATCACGATTTAATCGCATGATTTCCCTGATTAATCGCATTGTTATACGCAAAATCCCAATACCCAATAATGAATTCAAAAGTAGTGTATAGCGCAATTTTATTTTAAATGTTCTGCCATATGAACTAAAGTGCCATAACATTTGTTCTGCAAACACTTAACGTCAGCATTTTGTTCATACAGTAGCAGTTAAATAAAAATATTTAGTGTAAATCTCAACTTAAACAATCTAATCGAAGCAAATACAAAATGAAAGCTTATTGCCACTGCCAGGGCATTCATGTTATCATTAATAGGACTAGGGCTGCATCTAACGATTATTTTGATAATCGATTAATCTGTCGATTACTTTTTCGATTTAATCGGATAAAAAATAAAAACATAAATTTACATCAACTCAATACATACTAACATACATACTTGTTGTTGTAGTTGCTAGTTGTGTAAAGGTAAGTAGCACACACACACACGCACGCGCACACACACACAAACACGCGCGCGCGCACACTCAGTGTGCTCAACCCGTTTGGTGGGCCGATAGTCTATTACATTTCCCGGTAGATTTTTTTTTAGTCCCACTCCACCGCTGCCTTGGATGACTTGGGGCGTAGCCTACTGATTTCTCTGCCTCCGCCATGACTTCAAAATGACGTTACGGGTCTCTCCGATGGCATTTCCTCTACCTCTGCTCTGCTCTTTTTTTCTCGCTCTGGTTTGCTCTACGCGCGACAAATTTCTTTTGTACTCAAACATCTCCGCGACTTATTGACTGGCATAATAATAATAATAATAATAAAAAAACTGCGTTAATGCACGATAAAATAATTGTCGCCGTTAACTTGCCCAGCCCTAAAAAAAAATACAATCTAATTGATAGGGTCCCCTGGTTTAGAAAAGTTGGTGAACCCTAATTATGGTTGCTGTCTTCCACTGGACATAAGATATTTGGACACACCGGTCATCTTTACAAAGCAGCTCAATAAACGCATGTTTAACCATTTCCTTCCTTTCCATTTCCATAATGTTTCTGTGTAATGGATGTTATGTTAAACTACGTCTGTGTATTTTTGTCTAATGAAAAGCCCTTATTGATGCTTTACTTGTATTAATTTACGTTGCTGTGATCCAGGTCGTCGCACTGCCCTCCCTGCCCCAGCAATAGACAACAGCCACATTGGCATCATGACCATCCTGTACAACAACATCGGTAAGGACCTGTCCAGAGTTTCCATGCCAATCGCTCTCAATGAGCCAGTTTCTTTGCTGCAGAGACTGAGTGAAGAGCTGGAGTACTCTGAGCTGCTGGACATTGCCAACCGCACTGATGATCCATATGAGAGAATGGTGAGATTAGCTTACTTGGATTCCTAACCAGCTGGAGCTGAGATACAGTTGAGTTCAGTGGCAAGTTCATTAATATAAAAAAAAAAACAATGTGTATCTTTCCAGGTTTACTTGGCAGCATTCTCCATCTCTGGATATGCCTGGGCATCCTGGAGGTATCGCAACAAACCCTTCAACCCTGTTCTGGGAGAAACGTACGAGAATCACAGAGAAGACCGAGGCTTCCACTACGTCAGTGAGCAGGTAACCAGCAGAGAAGGATATAGAAACATAGTGTTCAAATCTCAATATCAGAGTTTCTACCATCTTGTAATGTTGCATTATGTTGTTCTTTCAGGTCAGCCATCACCCGCCCATCTCTGCCTGCCATGCAGAGTCAGAAAACTTCACTTTCTGGCAAGGTAGGAGCTGCATGCTTAGAGAGGAGTACTGGATCCACCTGTACTGGTGTGAGTGGAGTCAAACCAGGGCTTAAAGTATTCCGGCACCGTGCCGGAGCTCCGGCGTGTGGCCGTGAGGGGAAAAACACATTTGGGAACTTGCATGTGGTTTAATATTTTCGAGTCAATTGATTTCACCTACCAATCATGTGAGAGGAATGCAGCTCTAGCTAACGTTACAAGCCTATCAGAAGCAGAGCAGGGTGGGTCCTGGCAACACAGCGTGATTGAGATCCATACGTCACGTCAGCGTTGTCGGTGAAAGCATGGAGCGCAAATTCAAGAAGCCTGGGGATGATGTACCGTATTTTTCGGACTATGAGTCGCTCCTGAGTAGAAGTCTCATCAGTCCAAAAATGCGTCATGACGAGGAAAAAAACATAAGTCTCGCTGGACTATAAGTCGCATTTGTTTAGAACCAAGGGAAAACATTACCGTCTACAGCCGCAAGGGAGCTCTGTGCTGCTCAGTGCTCTTGTAGCATACCCCTGAAAACATTAACTGAAAACAACTGAAAAACTGTTAACTGAAATATTAACAGAACAGCATACATACTAGTTTTTTGTTGTCTGAGCGGACACTTGCAAGCAGGATCTGTAAAGTTCAGCTAACGCATACTAGCATTGGATGTAAACAGAGTATAAACCCAGCCGTGAATTAGCATGGAATGTTGAATGGTCGGCATTTAACAGTCACAAACTCCACCAGCAGTTAGCAGAAGTTGGCATGCCATTTCTGCACCAGTCCGTGTTAACACAGCCCACCTCCACGAGTCTACCGGCGAGAGCAGCCTGGTAGCTGGATAGTCCCGCTGCCAGTACAGTGTTGTTCAGCCATGTTTCCACAAAAACACAGCAGTCTCTGAATGCGTTGGGAGTTTCGTTGAAGTTGGATGTAGCCAGTCCAGTTTGTTGTTTAATGAGCGGACACTTGCAAGCAGGATGGATGGGACAGTTGGCCAGCTAGCGTTAGCTCGCTCTGGATGTGCCTTTTCCCCGGTTAGCGGCATCGGCTGAGGTCTCCGGTTGGTCTCGGTAGCAGGCGAAGCTTGCGAAGTATGTTGAGTATTCCTTCTGTAATAACGTTTCCTGCATATTTTCTGATCTGTACCAATGTATCTTAATACATCCATGAGAACAGCGGACATAGCGCTGATAGCGGTTGCTTGTGGCGACACAGGAAGTTGTGCTGTTGCCAGGGGGAGGCTACAGGAGCACTGAGCAGCATAGAGCGCCCTCTCGCGGCTGTAGACGGTAATGTTTTCTCTTGGTGAAGTTCTCATGGTTCATGTCAAATTAATTTTGATAAATAAGTCTCACCTGACTATAAGTCGCAGGACCAGCCAAACTATGAAAAAAAGTGTGACTTATAGTCCGGAAAATACGGTACCCATAGATAAAAGGACTCAAAAATAAATGCCGCTGGGCGTGGATAGAAGAAGTGGGTAGAGACGGCGAGCCTTTTGGCAGTTGGTGCCAGAAACTGAGAGAGCCTCGTGCTTGTTTCTGCACGTTTTCCTCGAGGAAGCTACTTTATGCCAGCAGTGGTAAGGGCTTGCTCGTCATGAGTTAGACCTCGGTCATAGAGCCACTGCCCGTGCACTCAAACTTACCATGACATTGCCGGGAGAAACTGTTACAGCTGACACACCGTTGTCTATGACTGACCATGTCTGCGACTTAAAAATATGTTTGTGCACATTTATTGCGGAACATGACATGTATGATAATGGCTTTGATTTCACTTCTCATCTTCAGTTTACCAGTTCAGTTCTTTAGCACTTTAAGCACTTGCTGTTTAAGCACTTTAACCACTTATTGTTCAGAAGACACTTTAGTTGACATAGTACTTTAAAATAAAGGGTGCAAAGCATAATCATGTCCATCTCAGTTTACCAGTTTTTTTTTAAGCACTTTAAGCTCTTGTTACTGTATTTTTATCGTCAATATTTGTTTATTTTACATTATTTATTTTACATTATTTACGTATTTCAGTTACAATTTTAACATACAGCTTTAATACTTGAAAGTAAATGGTGCCATTGAAGTCCGTCTGTGCAGTTTCCACCCACCCACCCCCCAAAGAAAGTTCAGGCTCAGGATTTTTTTTCACTTTAACCCCTGTAATGCTCTTTGTCTTTCTTAGATCAGAGATGGAAATATAAGTTTTGGGGGAAATCGGTGGAGATCCTCTCTTCAGGACTGGTCAATGTTACCCTGCCCAAGTAAGCCCCTGCTTCATTTAACACCAGTCACACAGTGCAGTAGTATAAACTAGTAACTTCTAGTTGAATTGTGTACAACTGCGTATACAATACAGAATGTAATGTTCAATACCATGCAAAGCCTACAGTAAACGGATCATGTTGAGAAACAATTGTCGGCTGTATTCCAATCAAGTGACATCAAGGTTGTACCCCAATTTGTGTAGAATTCATTTTGTTATCTAACTTACTGGCAAACCTGTCGGAACACTGAGGTTAAATGTTAATGCATCAATTTTGTGTGTATAGGTATGGTGATCACTATGAATGGAACAAGGCAGTGACATGTATCCACAACGTGCTCAGTCCAGACCGCTCGTTGGAGCACTATGGTGAGATACTCATCAAAAACACAAAGAGCGACGCCTGCACCTGCAAGGTCACCTTCGTAAAGGTCAGCGCACACACACACACACACACACACACACACACACACACACACACACACACACACACACACACACACACACACACAGCCACACTGACCCTTTCCTCCCCATATTCCAGTCTCGCTACTGGAGCTCAGACAACAGTAAGAACGAGGTACAGGGTGTGGTTCTGGACCGGGCTGGAGAGGTGGTTCATCGTTTTGGAGGCCTCTGGCATGAGGGCATTTTCTGTGATACCCTGTCTACACCAAAGTGCATCTGGAAGCCCAGTGAGTAACATCCCCTCCAGTCTGAGCATTGGAAAAGTCCTTAAAAAGCCCAGACAAATTCAGGATGGTGCCATAATGCGATTTAGTATATGCTGACTTTCAACCTGAGCCCCCACTGACTGACTATAACATCTCGTAGTGTTGTAATATTTAAAGGATTTGGGTGACTTTCAATGGCAAATGCATGGTTTGCAAATGTAAAAAGTTGTTGTTGACCACAAATCCTACTCATACCTTCTTTCTGTACATTCTTCCACATTTTCTAATGTCCAAAGTCTTGATATGCATTATGTCACTTCCTGTTTAGATGTGCAGCCTGACAACCACTCCCAGTTTTACGGCTTCTCGCGATTCGCCATAGAACTAAACGAACTGACGCCTGGCCTGAAAGAAGTCCTCCCTTATACAGATACACGCTTTAGGCCAGACCAGAGGTACAAACCTAGTGTTTATTCATTTGAATGGAAACATTTGATATAGTACTTGTTTTAGCCCAAACATAATGCATGTTGACCAGTTGTTGAATCCCTGCCTCTTTTCTCTCCATCAGGCTCCTGGAGGAGGGGAAGGTAACAGAAGCGGAGAAAAAGAAGGAAGAGATAGAGGAGAAGCAGAGGGAGAGGAGGAAGGAAATGGCCAAGAGAGGGGAGCAGCACATCCCCAGGTTCTTCAGGTGAGCTCCTCTACTTTTACACATTCATACACAACCAGATGTTGCCTCACTGCTAGTCACGATCAACAGAAGTACATACCAGGATTAAGCCTGATATCGCACGCACGCACGCAATGAATGAATTTATATCAATGTTGCCTGTACTATGTTAAAGCACTTTGAGTAGTTGTTAAGAATAGAAAAGCGCTATTAAATACAGTCCATTTATATGCCTGCTTGGTTCTGTCAGTGAATGATTGCTAAGACTTAAAATTAATGTTTATGGCATTAATTATCTAACTGGGACTTTTTGGGACTGATTGGTGGGGCTTGCTGTGGACAAACACACACAGAGATACACTGCTAAGTGCAAATTAATATTTTTTTAGTGCCGTTTTCTTTTGCGAGGTGCAAATGTTCCATCAAAAGTTCCTTCCAGAGACTATTTAGCAAAGGCACCGTCGCGTAGCGCTTCCCAAGAAGATTGTGATTGCAACAAATGCAACAACCCAGAGCGTTTTTGTTTTTTTAAAGGTTATTTTTTGGGGCTTTTTTTCCTTTTAATTGATGGGACAGCCAGGTGAGAAAGGGGGGAGAGAGGGGGAAGACGTGCAGGAAATCGTCACAGGTCGGACTCTAACCCTGGACCTCTGCATCGAGGCATAAACCTCCTAAGTATGTGTGCCTGCTCTACCCACTGAGCCAACCCGGCCACACCCAGAGTGTTTTTTTCCTCCTATCCCAGAATGTATCTTGGTGTAGCCAGACCTTACTCCACAGCGCTGTTGAGGTCTGGCAATGCAAGACTACCTAACCTAGTGCTGTGCAGTATGACCAAAAATTTGTATCACGGTATTTTTTAAGATTGTGCCGGTTTCACGGTGTATCACGGTATTTTCTTTCTTTTGCTTGACTGAGCCTTTATATATGTTTATAATGGCTTATTCTACAGTCACTATCCAGTACTGTCAGAATATAAAAAGAAACGTTTCAATGTCATCATGTTTACTAAAAGTTTTGGTTACTAAAGGGTTTGCTTGGCTCCACAACATTATACAATAACGTTATATGAAGGAGAATGCATGATTTTTTTTTTGTGTGCAAAATACAAAGTAGTAAAATAAACTTAAATCGAATGAATACACATACAAACAACTTTAATATTGTTTCCCTTTCAAAATAAAATAGTTGTAAAATAGTTGTATAAACACTACCTTGGCCACATGTAACATTAGGTTGTTGTAGAAAAGTGGGCGACTGAACATATCTCCGTTGTCAGCCTTCTTCGGTGTTTGAATAATGTTAGTAGGTTGGCGGACGTATTTCACAGAGGTAAGTCATCTTAAATCCAGTGTTTTAATCATTGCTCTGAACCTGTCTTTCTCAACGGTCTGTAGCGGGACCGTAGGTGGATTGTTGCGTTCATAATGTTGCTCAGCTACATGCTTGAGTGACATGTCTTTAATGTTAGCACAGCCGAGTAATGTTAGCACAACCAGTAATGTTAGAGCGACGGGCAACAACAGTGGCTAAATCATGTCCGACTTTTTAGAAACAAAAAACAGATGGCTCCTCTCTTGAGCATACGTTGTTCTGGTGTATCTCCGGTCTTTTTTCATCCTCTAACTTTCTTGAATGTGCAGTAGCAACCAGAGCTTCTCCCAGCTTAACAGACTGTTATGCTACCTGGCTAGCTAGCAGCTATAATGTTACCCAGCATGCCGTTCGGCGGTGTAAATTTGGAAATGTCAACTTATTAGTGTTAGAAATAGTTTAAGTCACAAATGTGTGTGTGCTATGGTGTTTTATCCTGTTAAAGAGTTAGTTGTGGGTTATTAATTGTTGTTATAAAGTTACTACCATGAGTGAGAAGGGCCCAGCACTAACCTCACCCCTAAACTATAATATTTTACAGTTCATGTTTTTTACAACTTATATTTTCCAAAATGTGGAGCTATTCCTTTTTAAATGTTTAAAATATTGTTTACAGACTTTTAAAACCATTTTCTTTTGTTCATTATCTCAGTAAATCTGTGGATGAGGCTGGCAGAGAGGTGTGGCTGTCCAATAAAACCTACTGGAAGCTCCGGAAAGACCCAGGCTTCGCCAAGACTGAAAACCTGGACCTGTGGTAGAACATGGCACTTGGCTTAATGCTGAAAAATTAAACTACCCTGGTGCAAAACACATTGTAATATGATGAAGATGAATAATGCACCCTTCAATTAGTAAAAATGATTAATTTGACCCATGTTAGTACAGGAACCTATGCATCAATTAACATTAACCAAGATCAAGAGGTCTGCTGGTACCAGAGGAGTACGGCATGTGTAGGCACAAATGAACCTCTCATTGGTTGTTTTTTTCTGCCATGCAGAGGTGAAGTGCCACAGAACAAATGAAGACTGATTTAGACAAAGCCTGATGTCCTCCCAGCCTTTGGCGTACCTCTTACTATGATGGAGACCTTAAATATAATCATTCATGATTCAAAGCAAATCTTAACTTGAAATCCAGTTTTTGAAACTCTAATTGCAGCCCTTAAGAAAATAGTTTGTCAGGGAGAGGGCTCTCTTTATGTATAGTGTTTTGTGTCATATTAGTGGGACAAATGTCAGATATGTTGTACTTCTGTTTTAATGTTGGTTAATATCTTTAGTAATTTTCATTTTTATGACCATTGTGATGAGTTAAGAAATCAATATTTTCAGAAGCTTGCTTCCTGTGGAGGGATCCACAACATTGAGGGCTGACCTGGTCCTTGTGGGGTGTATTACAGGTGAACTGGTGCTGTCCGGCTTTCTTTCTCAGTGGGTCTTACTATATGAACTTCTCAATTTGAAAACTTGGTGTGTATTGTATTTTCTGATGTTTAATCTTGACACATTGGTGATACATATTTTTTTCTAGTTTATTTTGCTGATGAAATCCAGCAGTCCTGTTAGCCTAGCCTTCTTCCCCTTTGGCCTGTATGATTTGTTGATGTCCAAAATGAGCAGACAGACGAGGATCGCGCCTCTTGGACCTTTACGCTCTCAGTTGATGCAATGAAGTATTTTCAACAATGGATTTTAATAAGAAAAAGAGATTACTGTTAAACACCCAGTGAAATACTTTTTTTCAGGATTTGTTTCAAATAAAAGGTACCATAATCAATGCTCCTTTTCTTTTGCCTCTTTTTCAACAGTTTCCATAATAGGTTTGCTGAGAAGTGCAATGGATTTCTGCTCAAAATATTCCTGACCTTATTTACTTTTAAGTGGTTTCAGTGTACAGGAGAAGATACTTCAAAAGACAATGTAATATATTTCCTCATTTAACCTCATAAACTTGTCTGTCAGTTTTGCTGACAGATTCAATGGAGTCCCTTTGAGAATGACCTTAACTATGATGACCATGTAAATTTGATATTTCACTGTAAAGTTGTGAAAATGAAGACTCATCCCGCTCCCCCATGATTTTGGCAATTCTCTGCACTATTCTGTACAGTCCATTTTCTATCTGGTGGTGTTTGAAATTCATGTGTCAATACACATTTGTTTTCATTTAATATTACTTTTTTATTTTTCCTAAATCCCAGATTATTTACAGTTTAAAGCCCTGTCCACACTAACATTAATTTTTTATTTAAAAGGAACCGCTGCTCTCTTTGCTAGTCTTGTAAACAGTGAAGTTACAGTGAGGTAATCATGACAACAGTGAGTGGAACGGACAAAGAGCATCCCCTACTGGCTGCATTTAAATCATTTAATTCAAGTGCATAATTAGTTTGTCAGAGGAAATCGTTCTAGGTGAAGATTAAAAACAACTAGGCCTACAATCTAAACTGAAGTTAACTGCAAAAAATATTGTAAAAGGCAATGTTTAAGAATACACAAACAGTAAATTAGTAATAGTACAATAAAGTAAATCCTATTGTATATAATTCACTGCAATCCCCTCTGGAGCCTTGAATGCAACCAGCACCACCAGCACAGGACAACATGGCAGTGTCCCCCTCTAACACCTGAAAACTTCAAATTGCATCTACAAGTCCGATGATCTGATGGTAAAGTCTACTCCAAGGTGCTGGAAAGGAGGGTTCGGCTGATAGTCGAGCCTCGGATTGAAGCGGAACAATGCAGGTTCCGTCATGGTCAGGGAACAACGGGTCTCATTTATAAAACTGCGTAGGATCCTTACTAAAAGTGTAGGTAAGGCCAAAATGGCGTATGCCAAAAGTCAGATTTATAAAACGTGCGTACGCACACCTGTAAGCAATGATCCCTTTATAAATCTGAGATTTCCTACAAGTGTGCGAACGTGGATCAGCCTCTGATCCCGCCGTGCACACTCCCATTTTTAACCATAAATAGTCAATGCAAAGCACCTCATGAATGCTGATTAGTATATGAATGACACTGGCAGTTATTACACCGAATCATGACTGGCGGAGAAAAAGCAAAAAACGTCTCCGACGTTCAGGAATTGCTGCAAATTGAATTATAATGTTGGCCTGTTTTTGCACAGTGTAGGGAAACCGGCAGTCGGGGACAGCTACGATATACCAGACGTATATAATATTTAACAGAACTATTTGTTATATCCAAACAAGCCTTAGTGATAAAGTTGAAGATTATATATATATATATATATATATATATATATATATATATATATATATATATATATATATATATATATATATATTTATATTAGGGCTGTCAAATGATTAACATTTTTAATCAAATTAATCACAATTTTCAGTGGATTAATCATGATTAATCACCATTTGCAATTACACCTGAATCCTAACCATTTTTTTTCTGAAATGCATACCAAAAGATACTAGTGCTGTCAAGCAATTACAATATTTAATCGCGATTAATCGCACATTTTTATCTATTCTAAATGTCCCTCGATTTCTTTTTGTCCCATTATATTTTCTCATTTTAATTCTCTTATCAACATGGAAAAGTAGATTGGCTTGCTTTGTGACTGTTGTTTTTATTGAAAACAACATTGTCATATACGTTATGTTCAATTTCACACTAACATTCACACTTGGAGCTAATAATCTGCCACATAATGTAACGCTGTTACCTCGATTTTGCTCTCTCTATGCGTTAATCGTGCGTTAAAAAAATTATCGGCATTAAAATGGGTTTGCGTTAACGCCGTTAATAACGCGTTAAACTGACAGCCCTAATATATATATATATATATATATATATATATATATATATATATATATATATATATATATATAAATAAAAACTTAGCTGCTTGCAATTTACCTCTGGAAACAGACGGATTCCCCCAGAGTGAGAGTACCTGTATTTGGACCGGAATGGCACGGTTCTGGCGCGATGCCCTCTCTACTGGACCCAATTCAGTACATAGATCCAAGAGCTCAGCTTTCTGGAATTTAAATCAGCATATTAGCCAGCAGGGCTGGACTGGGACAAAAAATCGGCCCGGGCATTTTTGGCCCAGGCGGCCCACACCCACCGTCCTCTTAAAATATGCGTCCATTATATGATATAAGTGGCCTAGTGTTCTGCGTTCATGTGATGGTTTTGGATCCTTCAACAGGTCTCAAGACTTATCTGTTGATCTTACACTTAAATAATTCATTCATTCTTAGAGTTATGATTTATATATTTATGGTATTTTTTATTATTATTATTGATATTTGATATTGTATTGCCATTGTTATTATTACTATTTTGCTTAATATTGGCTTATCAACTTTTAAAAACTGTTTAGCCTACTGTTAATTTTAACCATTGTAAGATTCATATTTTGTCGCTTTAGACAAAAGTGTCTGCTAACTACAATAACCATAACCATAACCCTTCCCAAAAGCTACAATAAAGCTGGGAGTAGTATATGCCCTGGAAAAGAGAAGCAGTGTACTCACTCACTTTTGATTGGCGACCTGGAGGCCATAGGGTAGCCTACACAATGTCCATACTCAAGTGCAAGTCATTGCCAAAGATAAAGTTTAAAGTATAATTTCAAATTATTTAACAACATTTAAGTATACAAGTGTATTGTCAGTAAAGTCAATCAAAATGTTGCCTTGGCCCACACCAATGAACAAGAAAGATTTTCTCTAACAAGGTAACCTTTAAAAGAGTGAGAAACAGAGAGAAATGTCAGCTAAGTTAAGGTATAATTCATTTAGCTTAAATCTGTGGGCAATGTAGTACAGCTGTACACATAGTATACATGAGCCTAGTAGAACAGGCTGTATACATAGTATACATGAGCCTAGTAGAACAGGCTGTATACATAGTATACATGAGCCTAGTAGAACAGGCTGTATAGATCACAGACTTCAGCAACCCAACAGGCCAACCCTTAAACACTTAGGTTACCTGACAGCCACTAACTTTAATGTTACTGCCAAACTGCTTGTTGTTATTATAACGTGAGGCGCGCACACACACACACACACACACACACACACACACACACACACACACACACACACACACACACACACACACACACACACACACACACACACACACACGCACACACACACAACCTGTTAATTCACGTACTTCTTACCGTCGTCAACTAGGCCTACTCTCTCTTCCATCTGTTCCTCCCTCTCTCCCGTGGCCCTGTCATGGTCGCTCTCCTCCTCGGCCTCTTCCCTGTCATCATGATGTTTCTGCTTCTCTGTATAGCCAGCCACCTCTCCTCCTTCCTCTACTTCAGGTAGCCTAATGCTGATGTTGAAGCAGCTACTACAGCCCCAAACATGTCAGACATGTTGGCACATTTTGAGGCATTCGCCTGTAGATACTTAATCTTTTTCTCCTGTAATTTCTGTACACATCGCTTGCGTATGGGTTTCCGTGGTCGTTTGTCCATTTTAACGTGGATGTTAAACCTCCAGAATATTATAACGTTTACAGCTCGTGTCTCAGGGCCGAGAGTGGGGAAGGGTGTTCCTGGATTTGATTGGGTTAGGTCTAGCTTAGGACTGTAGTTGAGCTGATTCCGGTTTCCAACTTCGCCCCAGGGATGTCAGTTAAAACACGGACGGAGACAATTATCGCTCTTGACGATTTATTACATAAGGCAACATTACAAAATGGCCATGGGTAGCTCTGCTATGGCTGTGTATTTGTGTGTGGTTCTGCAAAGAAACAAATAACATTGTGAAGGCTACCATACACAATGCATATGAAGTATACATATAGGCTAGCGAACAACAAACCCACTATTAATTACACTATATCAATGTAATGTAACTACTGCAGCATAATACAATACAATAATAATACAATAATGTAGCTAAATACAAATGTGAGCAAGAGCTTCCAACAATCTGCATTATAAATCAACAGCCACGTGCAAAGTAGAACAGGTGATTAACACAAACATCGAAATTACCAGCTAACTTACTTAAATGTAAAAGAACTACAGACCAATACAACAACAGGCCCAAATGAACTGACAACGTAAGCTATGGGACTTACAGTTCTCAAAGACGCACACATGCGAGCTCAACTGATTATCCTCTGGACGCACACAGTCTCTTTTCTCTTTCTCCCACTTTTCTCTCCGTGTGGCGCGTGCGCCCGCTCGCAGTAAGGCGCGTGTCCGCGCTACCCCCTGGCATGCAGCCACAATCAGTCCTGACAGACGGACTTTTGTACA
Organism: Gymnocephalus cernua; assembly: GCA_023631565.1. Classification (NCBI taxonomy): domain Eukaryota; kingdom Metazoa; phylum Chordata; class Actinopteri; order Perciformes; family Percidae; genus Gymnocephalus; species Gymnocephalus cernua. The sequence goes on along the minus strand of CM042441.1, from coordinate 27,881,302 downwards.
ATTACCGAATGGGCCGCGGTCAGTTATCTATGGGCCGGCGCGGCCCAAAAAAATAAAAAAATTAAAACAAAGGCCTATAAATTATATCGGCGATTCGGCCCAAAAGTGCGTCGGCCCACCGGGAAAATGCCCGGTATGCCCGATGACCAGTCCAGCCCTGCTGAGGGGGAGATGAGCATGGATCCAGAGAAGGTCAAAGCTGTCAAGGAGTGGCCTGTCCCCACTAACAGCAAGGAGGTTCAACGGTTTTTGGGGTTTGGTAATTTCTATCTGAAGTTTATCAGAAATTTCAGTCATGTGGCACAGCAAAAACTAACCTCTTCCAAGTCCAGGTTCAAGTGGACTCCTCAAGTGGGCTCTGCCTTCCGGCTTCTGAAGGAACGTTTTGTGATGGCTCCTGTTCCTACCATGCCTGATCCAAGCCAACAGTTTGTGGTAGAGGTGGGTGCCTCCAATGTTGGGCTGGGTGCGATCCTTTCTCAATGCCTTCCTGTGGATGGTAAGCTTCACCCCTGTGCTTTTCTCTCCCGGAAGTTGTCTCCTGCTGAGAGGAACTATGATGTTGGCAATAGGGAGTTGCTGACAGTGAAAGTGGCGTTGGAGGAGTGGAGACACTGGTTGGAGGGGGCGGAGCATCCCTTCTTGGTGTGGACTGACCACAATAATCTGGAGTATTTACAGTCTGAAAAGCGTTTCAACTTCTCACTGTCATATCGTCCTGGTTCCAAGAACACCAAGCTCGATGCCTTATCTAGACTGTTTGACCCTGATTCTCTCCCTGTCAGATGAGACCATTCTTCCAGTTTCCTGTGTCATTGGTGCTGTGTCGTGGGAGGTGGAAGAAAGAGTCAAACGTGCTACTGTTGACTTACCTGTCCCGGTCAGCTGCCCGCCGGAACGATTGTTTGTCCCTTCCGAGCTCAAATCTCAAGTTGTCCATTGGGCCCACTCCAGTATGTTGTTGTGTCACCCAGGAGTGAAAAGGACGGTTCTGGTGGCCCGGGGTTGTGGACTCTGTTAAGGAGTATGTGATGGCCTGTCCTGTGTGTGCCCAACACAAGTCTTCGCATCGACCTCCTGCTGGATTACTTCACCCTCTTCCGGTGCCCTCTCGACCATGGTCAGACATATCTCTGGACTTTGTCACAGGTTTGCCCCTTTCTGAGGGGAACACTACTATCCTCACCATTGTTGACAGATTTTCCAAGATGGTTCATTTTGTTCCATTGCTCAAGTTCCGCTAAAGAATTGGTGGAGGTTATGCTTTCCAATGTGTTCAGGCTTCATGGACTTCCCAAGGACATGGTGTCAGATCGGGGATCCCAGTTCATTTCTCGCTTCTGCTGGGCGTTTTGCAATCTCCTGGGGGCCACTGTGAGTTTGTCCTTGGGATATCACCCCCAATCTAATGGCCAGACAGAGCGTCTTAATCAGGAGTTGGAGGTGGGGCTACGATGTTTGTCCTCCAGGAATCCTGCTAGCTGGAGCAAACAGCTGATTTGGGTGGAATATGCCCACAACACTCTGCCCTGCTCCTCGACTGGCCTTTCTCCGTTCCATTGTGTTTATGGATACCAGCCCCCACTCTTTGCTGATCTGGAGCGAGAGGTTGGAGTTCCATCTGCCCAGGCCTTGGTTCGCCGTTGTCGGAGGATGTGGACCAGGGCACGACAGGTCCTGCTCCACAAGTCATCTATGTACAAGAAGTCTGCTGATCGTCGTCAATCCAGAGCTCCTGTCTACACAAAGGGCCAGAGCGTTTGGCTGAGTACCCAGGACCTTCCTCTTCGGGTGGAGAGCCGTAAATTGGCACCTTGTTTTCGTTGGTTCATTCCCTGTCAAGAAAATTATTAATCCTGTTGATTTGAGATTGAAGCATCCGAGATCCATGAGAGTACATCCCACATTCCACATTAGTCGTGTTGGGACCAGCAGTTGTGTTAAACCTGATTTTAACCAAAAAGGGCTCAGAATGAACTGGCCTCTGAGAGACAAGGCACACATGTGGACATATGTGGACACAGAGAAAGAGATCTCGGCCTACGTGGAAAACCCACAGCCTGAGCACGCTTCTCAAACAAAGGCTTGGTGGCCTGCTTGTAAATTCCAAAGCCTGTTTCACCAAACTCCTAGAGGTCACCCCAAGGGAAAGATCACAAAATGGCTGAATGACCAGCCGGGAGTGGCCAAAGTGGTCAAAACTCAAGAACTACAGGCTTGTAGTCTTCACACCTTCGAGAGCTCTGAGTCATCCCATTGGGTCAGAGTTGCCATGAACACAGCATGGGGTCTGAGCCTATGAAACATTCTGACACCCAAAAATCCATTGTCTTTTGCTGCTGGCTCACGCTGCTCATGGAAGCACACAAGCTTGTGCTAAAACTTCCATTTTCAGGACAAAGTGGAAATATTTCGGTGTTCTGGAGAACACTTCTGGATCCTGGAAAACATGCACCGGTGTTTTCATAACTGCAGGAGAAGGGAACAAGGTTTTCTTCTCAAAAGTCGACTGGAACTAACTCCCTCTATGCTGCTCCATTTTGGAGGGAAAAGTTTTCTTCTGTGCATTGTTAACGAGCAATTTGGATTTTTGGTTCTGTTTCCTGTGGAAGTCTATGGGATAATCCAGGATAACACACAGTAAGAAAGCTTACGGTCTGGGCAGAGATAAATAGTGTGTTTTATTAATGAGTAACTTGCTATTGTTGGTATTTGTGTTGCCATTAATGTGATATGACATCCAGCGCTACTGGTGCGCGTTTGATTTATTAATCTGATGGTGACTACCACGTCCCATTATTTTCTGTGAATGCATCATTTGATCACGATAATGTTGATATGTTGTGTTTGAACCGTAGCTTGGTAACACTGTAAATGCTACATTGCTATTCCCCCGCTGTGGAGGAGTTCAGTTACTGTCAGTCTACTACAGGACTACAGCCCTGGCTTGTGTAATGAACATCCCCTCATTCAGACAAAAATCCTCAGAGTCTGCCCGAACTTCACGTTGGTCCAGACCTGAGTGACTGAGAGGACTGGTCATTATTGATAACCAAGATATAAGTATATCTCTGTCTTTCCTCTTTCACTAATCTCTCTCACACATGCACATATAAGAACACATAGCTACACACACACACGCTAAGGTGAACAGCTGGCCAACAGCTAGTCATGTAGCTACCGAGCGCACACCGCTCATCAACTGCGCTCCTTAGTGTGTCCTTGTGTCTGCAACACATGTTTCACATAAGCTAACCGGCTAACACATAGCCTAGCTCAAACGAGTTGACGGCTAATCTTGGGCGTAGCCTAGCAGCCCCCTCCTATTTCACACACACACACACACACACACACACACACACACACACACACACACACACACAGAGACACAGACGTGTCACGCCACATGCTTGCTGTTTTTGCTTTTGTTGTAGTTTTAAAAAGGTTATATTGGTTTTAATTGATCGAAGGATTATTGATTGGCCATTGATAGTTTTGAAGTTAATACATTCTACTATACTTTAAATAGCAGTTGTCTGTGATCATTTTGTGTATCTGTTTTGATAATTGCTGGTTGAACACAGGTCAGTGCTCAAATTCACTTCCTTCTTTTCGTTCCTTTACAATATACCAGATAAATTAACCAGTTAATTAAGATCTGTATGTTCAAGCAACACAGTCTCACTCCCAACTCATCAAATGTCTGACTCATGGCCAAGGACCCGTGGCGTTAAGTTTCAATGCCAGGGAGGTACCTGTTGCGTTATTTTCTTAGGGGGTCCGTCAGATACAGTCATGTTAATCCCTCACCGTCAGATATCGACAAAAGAAAAAACACGCCCCCTTAACTCGAAATCTGTGACAGTTTTATTATTGGTATTTTTAGCCCAATAACCGCTGTTTTAATCAACATTATTCACGAGATCTTATCATGGTTTATATGCATTTCTTTTAATGTTATTATTTTGGTCTATTTCGGCCAGGGAAGCTGGGTTTCTTTGTTGTTTATTGATATTTTTTAAACTATAATGCTACATCTATCAACATTTATTTAGATGTTATCATGATATTCATTTCTTTATTTTAATAATATTATTTTGGTCTTATTACCGGTGAAATATTACAGTACGCTGTAATACAGAACATTACGATATGATCCGGCTAGACGCATTCAAAGCCCATATCCCACAATGCAATGCATTCATTCACAAAATTGGACAGCGATCAGCTGGTCTTTAACGCCAGCCCAGTATCGCTTCAATGTATATATATATATATATATATATATATATATATATATATATATATATATATATATATATATATATATATATACAATCAGTGGTTTTATCACCAACAACACATTTCTCAGTTTTGTTCCAGTAAGTTATGCACCGTAATAACGTTTTAAAAAATCAGCTTTAGACTCAGGAAGTGCAGATACTCGGCAGATAAGAAGATACAAAAATACATAATATTCGTAATACTGATGTTTTTGTCTAACATTGTATTTGAGGATTTAAACAATGAAGATAATAATAATAATAAAATACAGTTTCATGTATTTGTCTCATGTATTGTCTGCTCGGTCGGCCGGCGGCAATCTGAAATGGAATGAAGCCCATTCACGGCAGACGTCAGAAACACAGGAATCGAACATAGGCAGCTCCCGTCTCTTATGGGAGTTGTAGTTTTAAAGTATATTGGTATATTTCTTATAATTAGAAGTTAAAAGTGTATCATTTTGGATGCCCCCTGGGGCTTTTTGGGATGGGGAACACACTGGTGTCATCAGACTTTAAAAATTGAATCGTTAAATAGGTGAAAATAGCTTATTACCATATTTGACAGTGCTTACAGTGGTTAAACATTGGTGACCATATCTACATGACACCTGAGGTCCAGAGCTTTCTATAACAGCTGGTCCCATGTTTGTAGCACCTTCTGTTGCTAAATGGCAAGCCTTCAAACATGGACTAGGTTCAAGGTTCAGAGGTCAATCTTTCAGAGTAGGAGTAATGGATCCTCTTCAGACTGACATATGTTACTGTGGAGGTTGAGACCTTTCCAACAATATGTTTTATATAGTCTTACGACAACATTTTAATATTCACATATCATGGATATGCAGGTGATACTTTATTATTCCCGGAGTGATATCTGCCTTGAGTTCAAATGCTTCACACATAACACTTGACATATTGTTTTATCATACAGCTGACATATACTTACAATAAAAAAACATAAACAAAGTGATATGTAGTCAGACTGAAGCACATCACACAGCAACAATCTATTGATCATCTTGCACAAACAGTGCAGAGTAACACACAACCATTAGCATCATATCATGAAGCTATTGCACAACCAGCCTCAAGCAACATTATTTAAAGTTGTAATTGAGGTAGGTCCGAATAGGCCTATAGTTTAGAAATGTTAAGTTTACATTGGGGTAACCATATCTTCTGCTAGAGTATAAGAACTCATACTTGGCATGGAGAATAAAGATAGATCAGGTCATATTCTCTGTGCTTGCCTGGAGAGACTGGTTTCTATTCCCCTCCACATCCTTCAGTCATATATAACATAAACCCTCTGATTCACCGTGAATGTCTGCTCTAAATGATGAAAATACACTTTGAACACAGGCCTTCCAGCCAGGTGTTGTCCATATGAACACCAAGGTGCCTATAGGAGCAGAGCCCATTGATTGGTTCATCATGTATGACCTCTGATACCCTCTGACCCATGTCACGACCCTTTCCTCAGCTTGTCAAATGGTTGAATGAGATGTGTGAGTTTTGTCTGTGTGCAGTATAGGCTGAGGCAGAAGTGTGCCAAAAATGCCAAAACACATGTTATATATGTACACATACCCATACAAAGCTATATACATCTTACTCTGTAAACAAAAACCTCTGCAACAATCTGCTTATTCTTTTAATTTCCTGAAAATGCCTCCTAAAACTAGTCCCTTCTTAATTTTGAAAAGGTAGTCTCTCAGTAAAGGCTACAAAGGTTAGGATGGCTACAAGCTGTAACCATGGTGATTGATATGAGGATCATCTTCTGAATATAATAATTAATATGTTAGGCCTACCATAAATTGATATTTCAAAAAAGTAATTTATTTAAAACAACTAATGCAGTGTGATATTAAATCAAACTAAGTCCCACACATAACTATGCTCATGTTTTTTCCCTTTAGTATTTGATATTAATAGTCATCAACCGCAACATTAGAAAATTGGGTTTTAAAATAACTATGCATGGAAAATAAAATAAAAAATGCTTCTCTTTGTATATACACAACAGTACAAGTCAAATCAAATGCACATTATTCAAACAAGCCATTAGGCTGTATTTCTAAACACTCAACTGTAGGTTTTTTATATAGTGTATATATATATATATAAGGCAAATCAAAGTGCTTAGCATAAAGCACTATATTTATTTATTTTTATATTTATTATTATTATTGGTATTTTATTGTGTAAATTCTCACCTGCAACATTCATTCACAGGCGTCACTTCCGCGGATGTTTTTAAACGTTATTACGGTGTGTGTGTGTGTATAACTGGAACAAAACTGAGTAACGTGTTGTTGTTGGTGATAAAAACACTGATTATATATATATATATAAGCAATACTGTCATTGAAGACCAGCTGATCGCTGTGGCCGCATTGCATTACGGGATATCAGCTTTGAATGAGTCTAGCTCGGATCATATCGTAATGTTCTGTATTACAGCATACTGTAATATTTCACCGGTAATAAGACCAAAATAATATTATTAAAATAAAGAAATGAATACCATGATAACATCTAAATAAATGTTGATAGATGTAGCGTTATAGTTTAAAAAAGATCAATAAACAACAAAGAAACCCAGCTTCCCTGGCCGAAATAGACCAAAATAATAACATTAAAAGAAATGCATATAAACCATGATAAGATCTTGTGAATAATGTTGATTAAAACAGCGGTTATTGGACTAAAAATACCAATAATAAAACTGTCACAGATTTCGAGTTAAGGGGGCGTGTTTTTTCTTTCGTCGATATCTGACGGTGAGGGATTAACATGACTGTCTATATGATGGACCCCCTCGTCAGAAAATAACGCAACGGGTACCTCCCTGTCGTTGAAACTTAACGCCACGGGTCCTTGGCCATGCGTCAGACATTTGACGAGTTGGGAGTGAGACTGTGTTGGTTCAAGGGAACCACCTATGAGACTGTTCCACAGTTGATTGTTGGTCCCTGAGTTCAGGGTGGTGCCCCGTTTTGATTGTTTGTCAATTTGGTAAAGTTATTAATAACTAGAGGTGTCACGATTCTCCAAATCCTCGATTCGATTACATTTTCGATTCTTGTTTTTAAAGCACAAGTTCCTATGCCATTTTTAGACTAGACTTGTATGTAATATAATATCTGACCTTTGTTTGCAATGTACCACATTACATTGTCAAATTTAAAACATTTATTAACAACATAATGTAACAATAACATATCTTCAGTCAATTGGAAACTTGACAATTTGTCAATAAAGTAAAAAGAAAAAAAAAGTTTACCGACAATCCTGAGGGCAGACGCTTTGCACCACACGGAGTTTGGTGTTAAAGCCCCCAACGTCATCAGCGGTGCCTGGAAGGCACTAGGATTAGGCAATGGTTATGGTTGAAGACGACGGTCGCTGCGCTGCCTTGAAGGCTAAATTGGAGGCTTAAAACATAATTGAGCCAGCACAGCAGAGACCGATAGCAAGGTGTTTTGTTGGGATAAAGCTTTTAGCAGAAGGAATATCCGCTAGCTGCTAGGCTAATGTGCAATAGTAAACACACAGAATATGGTACACGCACATGAGCTTGCAAACTGTGGCTTTTTTGACGACAACGCGAATGTTGTGAACATAAAATCCAAAATACTTCCACACTTTCACACACTTCAGTGAAAGAGGAGGGGGCTCAAGTTATGTCAATGTGTCGCCAGCATCTGCAGTTGCCATGTTATCTTTTGACTGGCTGTAGCTAAGTTACAGGAGGTTGACTGACTCGCAGCACTTCAACACGTGTGTTTTTCCGCTTGACAAGCCGACCGGACATGACATGGGGGCGTGGCAGTATCGATGATTCAATTTTTTTATTTGATATTCAAGATTGTGACTTAATTTCGATAAATTGTGATTTAAAATCAAAATTGTGACACCCTTATTAATAACCCATATTCATAACTTTATTAATATTGATAAAACATCTTTGATGATTTGCCAATAATTTAATCTGTACCCTACGAGTACCCAACAGTCGTGTGAAGCCGGTTCTGGAAAGCCCACTGGTGCCTCTGACCCCCGCTCCCCCTCCTCCACGCATAATTGATGGTGGCCCCGTGTACACCGTTAAGAGGCTTCTGGCTATCAGGAGACGTGGCAGGGGTCGTCAGTTTAGTCGTTAGTGATTATCGATCCCCGCCCTAATGTTTTGCACCTTGTCTTCCCTGCTTAGTGTATTTAAGTTCAGTCTTCCCCTTACCCCAGTGCGAGATCATCTGCTTCCTTTATGTACAGCCTTCGAGCGTTTTTCCTAGTGTCCTGAGTTATCTTCCTGATAGTTTCCCTTGAATTTTTGACCATTGCCTGTATTTGGGATTTTCCCTTCACCTGCTGATTTGGACACTGTTGCATGTAAGTTTATTCTGCCTTGTCAAATAAACTTTTGGCATTCTATGTACCTGAGCCGTGTATTTGTGGGTCCATACATCTGTGAGCGTGATACATTGTTGGATGCTGCGGTCTCAGCCTGGCAACCTCCGTGAACTTCGTGTCCGGGGAGAAGGGGCCGGGGGAGACAACTCTCTCCAGTATTTTGAATTTGGACTGCAGTAACTATATTAAATAATAGCTGTCAGTATTACATATTGCACCTTTAAACTTTACATATATTGTACGCATCAAATCCTGGAGGCCTAACAAACATGCTGAACACATCCTCCCTCATAAAAGATTTGCAGTGCAGATTTTTTTTTACATTATTAATGTCCACGTCTTGCTGGCACTCTTCTTCTTTTGCTGCCTTTGTTGGCTATGTTTCTTGGTGCGTTGCCACCACCAACTACTAATAGAATCAGTGGAAGACTTTGAAACCATCAGCAGAGATACAAACAAAATAGACATCAGATCATAAAAACATTGGTCCACAGGGTACCTTTAACAACAATACAAAAAGATTTTGGTTCCAGTAGGATTACCCTAGCATTGATGTATTGGACTATGACAGCATGTCATCTGTTTTCTTTTGTGCTATTTTAGCAACCCTAACATGTAAAGGTCCGATATTATAATAATTTTACATTCATACTTGTATTTTGGGTTTCTACTAGAACGTTTACATGCTTTAAAAACATGCGTTAAAAATATGAATACGAATTTTTCTAATACTGTCTGTCTGAATATACCTGTATTAGCGCATGTCTCTTTAAACCCCCCTCCCAATAAAAGCCCAGTCTGCTCTGATTGGTCCGCGCTTCCGGGTCTTCAGCATCTGCGCTCTCTTAAAGGAACACGGCGACTTATTGGGACATTAGCTTATTCACCGTAACCCCGACAAGTTGATACATACCCTTCTCATCTCCATGCGTGTTGTAACTCTGTCTGACTGCTCCACCATTAGCTTAGCCTAGCACAGATCCTGGAGGTAACCGGCTCCAACTCTAGCCTACTGCTCCGAGCAGGGGCGCCGTATAGGGGGAAAAGTTAGGACAATTCTAAGGGCCCATGACTGACAGGGGCCCCAAAAAATAGGTAAAAACCAATATAAATTATTAAACCGTCATCATTCAGTATATATATTTTTGTAATATAATAATTAAATGAATGATCTCTTTGTTTTTACTTGTTTTTGGCAGTAAAAGTTAAATATCCCCATTGACCAAAAAGTAAACATCCATATTGACCGACCACCCCCCTGTATCTGCATGAAATGGTTTGGCCCTGCCTTAGTGCACTCACAGTGTTTTAGTTGCAGTCAGTAGATGCGCCAGAACTACAGTGAACACAATGTTGCCAGTTAAATGAAAATCTGGTTTTCAAATAAGGAAAGATATATATTTATATATTTAAGTTTGTTCATTTTTTCTTTTTTAAATCTTTCATTAATAGTTATAATTAATAATAATAATTTTGTTAAGAGAATTTTCCATTTTGTCAATAAAAATACAATGAGACTGTAAAAAATGGCCTTCAGCACATTTTTTATGGTTGCTTTTAATCTTACATCAAATAGTGAATTGCATACTAGACTTGCATGCATGTACAAATCACCAGCAGTAAATATTGTGCTAGTACTAGTATTGAACTACAAGAAGCAAGACAGTTGCAAGCCTTTAATTAGTTATGTAAAGCTTTTGATGGGACAGTGAGGTCCTAGAGATGTGGTGACAACAGCTGCACAGAGGGGGCCCAATTAGATTTTTTGTCATGGGGCACAAAATTCCTGGCGGCGCCCCTGGCTCCGAGTAAGTGACAAAATAACGGCAACATGTTCCTATTTACATGTTGTGATTTGTATAGTCACAGCGTGTACAAATAACGTCACTTGAGACACAGCCATCTTCTAACTGTATACAAACTGGGAACTATATTCTCAGAAAGGGAAGCAGTGCTGCTTGGGCGGAGTGATAGCTGCAGCTCTGAGCAGAGCTGCAAGCGTATCACTCCGCCCAAGTAGCTCTCAGCAGAGCTGCAAGCATATCACTCCGCCCAAGTTGGAGCCGGTTACCTCCAAGATCTGTGCTAGGCTAAGCTAATGGTGGAGCCGTCAGACAGAGTTACGACACGCACGGAGATGAGAAGGGTATGTATCGACTTGTCTAACTGTCGGGGTTACGGTGAATAAGCTAATGTCCCAATAAGTCGACGTGTTCCTTTAAGTGATAAGGTTTTGTTTTTAAAGGAGTCTGTGTGGTTTCATTCACACAACCACGTTAAGATTGCAACCTAAAAAAACTAAATACTTTCAGACAGTTTTCTAATAGCTGTCTCAGAGATTTCTGCCTCCACCACAATGCAATGGAGGTGATTATAAATAAATCAACAGCAACAATTTCCCTCAGAAACCATGTCCCTGTGAATAACCAACAGAACAAGAAGTGTGTTAACAGTTTTCATACAGAGCTTGTTGTTATGAGCATTGCTAATGTTAGCATTTAGCTCAAGGCAGCCTGACAGTTATAACTGATTTACATGTTGCAAATGAAATTCCATTCATCTCCATTTTATTGAAGTGGAAACAACAATCTCAGAAACAAATAACTCAAAACCAATGAAATCAAAAAAAGGCTGGCTTGATTTTCCAACAGCCAGTGTGTGTCCAGACATAGCCAAGGGTTCTGGTGAGCTGTCATTTAGCAAGACAGATAAATCCACCTGAACGAGTCAAAAGTATAATAGATCACTTATTTGTTTTGCTAAATAAGTTTGGCTTTCATCCTTGAAACAATAACATCTAAGAGTCAGAAAATCAGTTTCAGTCAGTCAAATATCTGCCCACACTTTCTTAACATGATTCCTGATCTTTTTTGCAGTAGCCCAGATGCAACGGAAGGGATGACAAATGTCATATTTCTCATGGCTTTACTGTCTTTTTAACATGAATAACCTGTGGAGCTTCATTTCTCCAAAACCAAAATAGATAAACTTCTGAGTGTGGAATGTTTCTGCTGTGAAATGTAACGTCAAACTGTATTGCTTTTCTTGCAAATGTATTTCTATAGATCGACACAACTTAGATTATAGGCAGAAATTTCATAAATATGAAAAACTAATGATTAGACTTCCTACCTCTAATTATGTGATACAATGTAATAAATATGATAGTTTCAAATAATGACGAGATATTAAGTCATATGAGATATGCCATACATTATGAGGTAATTTATAAAGTTTCTATCATAAATATTTATTTGAAAATGATGAGACTCATGATTATAAGAAATTAGAGTAGTTTTCCTCCTTAACATAGGGACCTGAGATGTGCTACCTTTTCTTTACTTTTTGGAACATGCCTATTGAATTTTAGCACACCATCAAGAATCTCCATTGCAACCTCCTTTTTCAACTAACGAAGAAACTTTCCCATAATAATAATAGTCGGAATTATGTAATACATTAATTATAAGTTCTCTAATTATGTGATAAAGTATCATACACTTTATAAAATCTTTATAAAATGATAATACTTATAATTAAAGCTACTACCTCATAATCATAAGAGTGAAACTGCCAATGTTTTTCATAATTATGTATCACATAATTATTAACCAATTGTCCAGAAAGGTCGGAACTTTTCTCACTTAGTACTAATAATTCTAATGATTATATTAATAATAATAATATAATTTCACATAATTATGAGAGGAAAAAACTATGAAAAGACAATGATAATGATAATAAATTATGATAATAATAAATTAAATATCTCACTGTAATTTCTTTCCCACAATCATAAAATACTAAGTCATTATGAAAAAACAATAAGTAACAATTATGAGGAAAAAAACATTTTACAATGAAAATGTATGTAGTGTATTGTTATTTTTAAGCATTGGAAATGGGCTTCCATAGTTATCTGCCTTTTCAAAATAAAGATTGTGGTTTAACCAAGGCACTTTCATTACCACACCAAAAGATGGCAGTAGGTGCTTTTTTGCTGTACTTCTTAAATGTTCATTAAAGTACACTTTACCATTGGAGCATTTTACACTCAAGTTTACATATAGTTTGTTTTTGAACTCCACTAGCTAGTGGATTGGCCTCTTTTACTCTCACCATTGTCCTGACTTCTATACTTCTATCATTTTACAAACTAAATTATTTATTCAGACTTTATTTAACCTCTGAATCATTTTAAATCACAATACTTTATTCCAGAAATCTTGAGAATAGTCATTTTGATCCTCTACAAACTAACATGAAAGCACATGTTGGGACATGAAAACAACAGCTGCTCCTGATATTGCATCTGCCAGATGTTTCCAGCACGTCTTCTGCATCCAGGGCTACTCTCAGACCAGCATACATGACGTTAACAATGGAGCTTCAGCAGCTCCTGTCTCTGTGTCGAGATATACAGCACTGTTGTCTTTCTAGATCTGCTATTTCTTTAGCCATACGGTCTATGTGCAAATTAAGAGTTTGGTTGTGAAAGAAAAAAAAAGACCATTTGATACAGAATTGTTGATATGGAGCTTTGTGAGACATGTTAGGCAAGTTCCATAGAAAGAAGCATGCAGGCTCATCAAACCATACCTGGTTAAAACCTAAATAGAAAACCATCAAGATGGGTCTGGTGTCCATCTTCAGTGACATGGATGTAAAATGCTTGATAAAAAGTCAGATCTTGCTGTTCTCCAAATGGGAGTCGATGTGTTTGATGAGGGCGTCGTCAGGGTAACCAGTTGGGAAGGTCAACTGACACAGAGGACAGCTACGAACAGCACTCTCTTCTGACTCCATCCATAACTACAGAGAGAGCAAGACACAGGTGTCAAATTACTGAACCTCAAATTATGGCAAAATCACATAATCTAATCTTAGTTTTCATCTTAATTTACACAGGTGCTTTGTAATCCATTAGATAATGCCAATTTGTTCAAAGTTGCCAAGAACAGATGTATTTTAAAGCTGTATTAATCAAGATTTTAACAATGGATCATATGACTATGTGTAATCTTATGGAGCGTTTTAGCCTCTTTTGTCTTATAATATCCTTTTGTATGCAGATGACACAGCCTTGTATGTAAGAGGCTCCTCTTCAACTCAAGCTATATCAAGACTGCAATCTGCCTTTAATAGGCCTGTAACGATACACCAAACCCACGATTCGGTTTGTATCACGATTTTTGACCCACGATTCGATACAAACCTCAATTCTAACATTTGAAAAACCTGTATAAACTGAACACCAAAGAACAATATTAACGATGCAAATTATTAACAATATACTTAAGTAAAATAAATAAATAAATAGCCAAAGCGATAAAACTTCTGTTTTCTTTGTAACAAAATACTGTTGAAAAACAAATAGAACTAAACTCCATTGTTCGCGTGAATTGGCGCGATCGCGACATCGCGAAATCCTGGAGGGACTGAATAGAGTATGTAACATTGATTGGGCTGAAAATGGCCCGGGTGCTCTTCTATTCTTCCCAAAGCCACACTGTGAATTGGCTTTAGAATGAACAACATATATGGTCTGCTCATGAATATTTAGATGAGCTGCGCGCTGATTGGTTGAGCGAAGCACATACACATACAATGGAGAGGAGACATATTTCAGACACTGCAATGTTATACATTGTTCGTCTGGTATTCCATTACTAAATTCACTTCTGAGACTTTTTTATGCTCGAAATCAACTATGTATAGCTCAAATATGGGCCGTTTTACGAAAATTGATGACGGCCACACAGACACACACACACACACACACACACACACAGACACACACACACACACACACACACACACATACACACACACACACGCAGACACAGAGCTGCGCACACACACACACACACACACACACAGACACACACAAAGACACAGAGCTGCGCACACACACACACACACACACACACACACACACACACACACACACACACACACACACACACAGACACACTGCCACCGATAGTACAGACATACCCAGACATGCCCGGGTGCGAGCAGCAGCTGCAGACAGCCGAGACAAAATGCAAAGTTTCGACACTTTCATCACAATTAGTGTTGTTGTAACGTTACCCTTGGGACATAAAACACCTCCACCAAGGAATCACAACTCACCCTGTAGCTAGTCAGCGCAGGGAAATTTTGTGGAGAGTGAAGCCCTGCAGGCATGTCCTCTGCACCGCTGCGTTAGATCCACAACTCCCGCTCCATTGTCCGATATAGTCGTTCTAAACTTTTCTCTGGGCCAGTATTCCGTTGTATACCCTGGAACACTGCATTTACGACCGTGGTTCATTTTCAATATCCTTGAAAAAATTCCAAACTTTCTTCTTTCTAAAGTACACAGCGCAGCTCGTGTGTGAGATCCTGACAGAGCTCCAGCTCATATAGCGGGTCTGTGTAGGGGGAGAGGCCGAGCGGGAAGGCATCAAACCCGGCCGGCAGCCGCCAGCTGTCACAGCAGATTGTGGAGCTTCGCAAGTCCGATACATTCATACAAAATTTGCAATTAGCCATCAACTTTCGTAAAACGCCCCATATTTGAGCTCTACATTGTTGATTTCTCGCATGAAAAAGTCTCAGATGTGAATTTTGTAACGACATAGCAGACGAACAATGTATAAAATGTCTGAGATCTGCGCGACCTATTCTGAAGACTAAGCTGACCTCAGGTCAGTGGTGTATGTACATTTTGGGGTGTGACAAAGGTAGAGACTAGAGCCAAATAAGGGACAGCCACTGAGTTGATGTCAAATATGAGCTTTGTTGAGATTCGCTCGTTTTCAGCAGCAGTTTCAAATTGTGAGATTTGTATAGGAACCCCTTTAATGGTAAATTTAGTGTGTTTGGTCCTCTCTTTGTTTTGTGTTCTATACCACATTTCTTGTTTTTTCTCCATTTTATCATCTTTTGGCTGCTGCAATGAGCTAGTTTCCCCACAAGGACTGCATGGAATCTATTAGTTGCTTCATTTAGTTCTCATTGTTGATTTCTACTCACGTTAATGGAGGGCCATGACTGAGCATGTTCAGTGTTCATGTAGGGAGGCAGATGGCAGGACAGGGTGGCAGGGCCCTCAGGGGATGAGAAGGAGGGATGGCGGGGCTGTTTCCTAGGAGATGGGAATGAAGGGTGTAGGGGCTGCTCCCTGGGCGATGATGGGCCAATCCCAATTGCGCCAAGCGTCCGAGGTGGGCTGGCAGCCGGCGATAGATATGTACATACATCCTGTAAATTTACACAACACACATCTTCCAAATAAATAATCCAGTGTTTAAGTCGCAAGAGAAGCCACACACATTGTTATCATTGTCATCACCTCTTCATCATCAGAGGACTGTGGTGGTGTCACCAGTGGGGTGGGCTCAGGCGGGTCATCAAGGTGACATAAGTGATGTACCTGAATGAAAGGAGGAGCAGGGGAGAACATGGTGATAACTGTTTCAGTTTAAAGGATTATAGAATAGTGTATTTCTGCACATGTAGAACTTTGTACTTATCTAACTACAACCCCAAATCAGAAAACGTTGAGACAGTATGGAAAACACAAATAAAAAAAGAAAGTAGTGATTTCTAAATGTACTTTGACTTGTATTTCATTGCAGACAATGTGAACACAAAATATTTCATGTTTTGTCTGGTCAACTTAATTTCATTTGTAAATATACATCCTTTCCTGTCATTCAGACCTGCAACACATTCCAAAAAAGGTTGGGACAGGAGCAATTTAGGGCTAGTAATCAGGTAAATTGGTTAATGATATGATTTCAAACAGGTGATGTCAACAGGTGATTGTAATTATGATTTGGTACAAAAGCAGCATCCAAGAAAGGTCTAATCCTTTAGGAGCAAAGATGGGCCGAGGATCGCCAGTTTGCCAACAAATACGTGAGAAAATTATTGAAATGTTTAAAAACAATGTTCCTCAAAGAAAGATAGAAAGACATTTGCTTATTTCACCTTCAACAGTGCATAACATAATTAAAAGATTCAAGGAATGAGGAGGAATTTCAGTGCGTAAAGGACAAGGGCGCAAGCCTAAGCTGAACAACCGTGATCTCCGAGCCCTCAGGCGGCACTGCATCAAGAATCGTCATTCATCTATAAGCAATATCACCACATGGGCTCAGGACTACTTTGGCAAACCTTTGTCAAGTACCACAATACGTAGTTACAGCCACAAATGCCAGTTAAAACTGTACTGTGCCAAAAGGAATCCCTATGTTAACAGTGTCCAGAAGCGCCGTCAACTTCTCTGGGCTTGGAGGCATCTGGGATGGACCATCACACAATGGAAACGTGTACTGTGGTCAGAAGAATCAGTATTTCAGGTATTTTTTGGGAGAAATGGACGGCGTAACTCCGGACCAAAGAAGAAAAGGATCATCCAGACTGTTACCAGCAACAAGTCCAAAAGCCAGGGTCTGTCATTGTATGGGGTTGTGTCAGTGCCCTTGGCAAAGGTAACTTGCACTTCTGTGATGGCACCATTAATGCTGAAAAGTACATAGAGATTTTGGAGCACAATATGCTGCCTTCAAGAAGACATTTTTTCCAGGGACGTCCATGCATATTTCAACAAGATAATGCAAAACCACATTCTGCACACATTACAAAGTCCTGGCTGCGGAGGAAGAGGATACGGGTACTTGACTGGCCTGCCTGCAGTCCCAACCTGTCTCCAATAGAGAATGTGTGGCGCATTTTGAAACGCAAAATGCGACAACGAAGACCCCGTACTGTTGCCCACTTTAAGACTTGATTGCAGCAAGAATGGAACAAAATTACACCTGAAACACTTCATCACTTGGTGTCTTCAGTCCCTAAACGTCTTTTAAGTGTTGTGAAAAGGAATGGCTACATTACAAAGTGGTAAATGCTTTACTGTTCCAACTTTTTTTGAAATGTGTTGCAAGAACCAAAATAGGAATTTTGTTTTTTTGAACAAAAAACAATAAAAATCATGAGGAACACATTAAATTATGTGCTGTTGTATTGTCTGCAATGAAATACAAGTCAAAGTACATTTAGAAATAACTACTTTCTTTTTTTATTTGTGTTTTCCATACTGTCCCAACTTTTTCTGATTTGATATAAGGAAGCTTAAAAAGTTTCAAGAATGCTATGGTCCAGTTTTATACATAAGTTCTGGAAACTGTATGGGAATTTGGTTTGGTAACCTGACAACTGCTAAAAAAATGGATTAGAAAATATGTTGGCAATAAACTGGCAATAAACTCAAATCAATAATACAGCTATATGATCTCCACTGACAAACATTTGTAGCAGAATGTAGATGTCAGTGACTTTAAAAACTAGTTATTTTACTGTGTAGTATTAATAAATATGCATAACTGTCGGTAATACGTAGCAAATTACGTTCTAGTGCATAATTACATTCATACAAGTGCAATAATTAGTTATTCTAGTGCAATAAGGGCAAAGTGACGTATTAATTTATTTAACTTATTTTTGAACGTGTTTGCTGGCTGTGGTTTGTTTTGGTTAGGTTGTTTTATTTTGTTTCGCTTCCCTGTCTTTTAACGCACCTAACAGATTTCATGTTAAAGTCAGGTCGCCGTAGAAGAAAAGGAGAGAGAGAAGTAAGAGAGAGGGAGTAGAGGAGTGTTGGCTGGTGTTTAACTGGATGCATCATGTACATTGCTGATTTTCTTATGAAACCTAGCTAGGTGAACGAAGTGAACAGTTGGTTACAGCACTGATCAGGTGCAGCGCTCCTAAATCCCGGGACCCACTGTCTATTTCTGGATCGCCCGCTCCCAGCAATAGCCCCCATTAAAACCGCCCACTGTGTTGGGACCCGCGGGATCACAATCCCAATGCAGTCCTCTAGTCCCAACCACCTATAAATGTGGTCTGAGTGATCTGATCTTAATGAGTCCACAATGTGTACATTCCCATCTGTACTTAGAAATGTCCACTTGTGATCGGATCACTCAGGACAGATTTTAAAACCAGGTGAAAATGGGGTTTTAATTAAGTGTGTTAGCATGCTAACATTTGCTACAGTAATTAGCACTGAACACTAAAGCCCTATTCATACTAGTAATATTATTACCTGGGGTCCCCTGGTAATACTAGTCCCTTGCGAATAGGGCTTAAATCTATTAACTAATGAGATTTTCTCACCAGTCTTAGATCATTAAGGATATGTATTATAGATATTTGCTATATCTGTGAGATAGTGTTAGTATGAGTGAGGTTATTATCTATGAGAACACATCAGATTACTAAAGAAATTTTCAACAAGCAGACTGTTAACAATGAGAAAAGTCACTGGCCTAATAAAAGTAAATGAAAGCTGTCAGTCTCACCTCAGCAGCCAGAGGGAAGCCCAGGTCCAGAGCACAGTGACGTGGACTGCTGCTCAGACTGCTACCGCCACATCTCTCTCCTCCCCCACCTCCTCCTCTCTCCCCTCCAGCTCCATGAGCCGAGGCCGGTCTGACCAGGCCAACCAAGGAGGTACGTAGCTGGGATTTGGTTTGGCCGTAACCCTGCATCTCCCCCAGGAGGGGCCTGGGTTTGGGGAGGGTGGATATTGGATCTCTCATCAGCCGAGCTCGAGGTCTGTGGATACCTGACGGGTCAGATACCTGGGAAAAGGATTTGCATATGCAGTAAATCTGAAAAGTTACACAAAAATGTTAGTAAGTTACACCAAAAACTTTCCAGCTTCACCTCTGAGTAACTACGGCGACCCTGGAACTTTGCTCGTAGACGGCTGCAGGTTGGCTGATGGGAGTAGGAGGCGGGGCCATCGCTTGGGGACAGAGGAGGAGAGGGGGTGGGGAGGAGCTGGTCAGGGGAAAGGGAGGTGCGCTGGGAGGAGGTTGGGGAGAGATGCTGAGGAGTAGCGGTAAGACGAGATACTGGAAGAGGAAGAGAGAAAGAGAGAGAAACGTAAAAGGATTTAGGCTTTGTCACCTACACCTGCACCCCCCTCTGTATAAAATGTTTGAATTTAAAATGTCCAGTCTATAAGCACGACTGTTTGGGTTAGTTTGGTCCAGCGGAAGGCACTCTAAAAATTCATGATTAACATACATTACCTATAGTAAACTAAGCTCATAAATAAAAATGCTGGTGGACACTATAGCGAGCAAAGCTTGTGTTTGAATTTGTTTGAATTGACATGGTTGCAATGACTGAATGCTGTAGAGAAGCTAATCACAGCAATGTTGTTATGGCTACTATGGCTAGCTTATTGCTAGTCTCGCATTGCCTGACCTATCTCCACAGCTCTAGAGTATGTTCTGGCTACACCACTTATCTATTCTGGGATAGGGGGGAAATTGCTCTGGCTTGTTTGTATTTTTTTTAAACCAATCACAATTATCTTCCCGGATGCAGCCAAGGTGCCCTTGCAAAATATTTAGCAGAGATAGCGGAAGGGGAGGGACCTGTGTCTCTCAAGTGTTGTCAGGCTTTATCCCATGTACATCCAATAAACTTAAAATTTGAACAGATATTGGCGCTAGAAGAAGAGCTAGTGGATCAATATCACTTAAAACAACTAATATCAACCTCATGGTGGTACTAGAGTAGAGTCAGGATCATCAAATTCATTAGGGGTCATCCTTTGAACATGGATATCTGTAACAAATTTCATGGCAATCCAACAGTGTTTAGTTATTTCAGACTGAATTAAATTGCCATCTCTGGAGCCATGCTGCTAGCCTGGCTAACAAAGACCAGTGGCTACTACCCACATCTACAGAACAGAGCTCTCACAGTGTGACATGTAATGAACCTGTAAGATTGCTGTAACTGTACAATGTGTAGAGGCCTTTGGAAAAGAGGCCAGGGACTGATCAGATTGCAGCTGTTCTATCATTCTCTTACTTCTCTCTGTGTTTCCTTTTAAAAAATCCTCTTCCTTACAAAGTGTATTATATCAGTCTTGTTAAATGCTCTTTGAACTGAAATAAACTTGAGCCCTATTTTAAACAAGATTTCTTCCATTTGTTTGTCATTTTAAACCACCAATATGAACACTTAACCAACATGAAAGAAAACAGAAATAATATTGACATTTCTTGTTCTGTTTTCATTAATTAGATGCACTAATGCTTTCCCCCACTGGCACATGGGCCCGAATACAACACATTCAAAGAAACGTAAGAGGCTTCTGTTCTGTGTTCTCTGTGTACATACATTGGCAACTTCATGAAACTTGTCATAGTGTAATAAGTGAATACACACACACACACACACACACACACAGACACACACACACACACACACACACACAGACACACACACACACACACACACACACACACACACACACACACACACACACACACACACACACACACACACACACACACATTTGTTAGTGAGCCCAGTCCATTGTTCTGAATATACTAGACTAGCCTCTACTATAAAATATGTAATGATAGAATGACGTCCATAAACCAAGAAGCCAGTCAGCTGCCTACCAGGCTCCTGTGAGACAAGTCGCAGGAGGTCACTCTGTTTCACAGCCAGATTGCGAACACGACCCAACTCCTCTGTTAGCTCTGTGTAGGCTAATGCTAGGTTCACCCTGCAAGACAAAGAGAGTGACTGAAAAAATAAATACATATAAATGACAAACACTATAGACTGGTTTCAAAGTAAGACTCACTGTTCATCCCCAGCTTTCTTTATCCACTCTACGTCACAGTGCTCACAGTGCGTGGACAGGTCCCGTGGCTGACAGAGACACAGAGCTGTGGTTAGGTCTGTAGCACTTCACAACTTGTCTCAGACATTTTTTATGATTATTTTGCTACATGTGGTCCAGCTTTGTAAAAATACTCCATATACTACAACCATTTTCATTCATTGATGTTATCTTAGTACAGTATATTCCTTCAACCTCTGCTCATGTTTAAGTTGAATATTGAATACTGAGGAACGTCTGAGGACATTTAACCCAACATGGCAATGCACATCGAATGAAGGGGGCATGTTTGTGGAAGCTGATTTAACCCAGTATTGCAGGTATGTGAGGGATTCATTCAGGAAGAAAAAAAGGAGAAGCTGGAGGCATTAAGCAGCAAGACACATGAGGGCTGCAAACCACACGCTGAAAGAAAGACACTATTTGAAACAACTTTTTGTAAATACACCTGGTATTTGTACCGTATACCGGTATTAATTTCCCATATGATATGAATTTTTCATATACTGTAATACCGGTGCATTGCCGCAGAGAGCGCTACGGCCGAAGCGATCTGTGAGTGAATTGAGAACGGGAGCCCTGTTAACTGCGTACCCTTCTCCCTCATGGTAACTTTATAACACAACAATTAATAACACACAACTAACTCTCTTTAACAGGATAAAACACCATAGCACACAACAATTTGTGACTTAAACTATTTCTAACTAATAATTTGACACAAATGTAGGCTACACCGGCGAAAGGGCATGCTGGGTAACATTATAGCTGCTAGCTAGCCAGGTAGCATAACTTAAGCTGGGAGAGGCTCCGGTCGCTACTGCACATTCAAAAACAGAGAAGAAAGTTAGAGGATGAAGAAAGACTGGAGATACACCAGAACAATGTATGCTCAAGAGAGGAGCCATCTTTTGTTTTTTGTTTCTAAAAAGTCGGACATAATTTAGCTACTGTTGTTGCCTGTCACTCTAACATTACTGGTTGCACTAACGTTACTCGGCTGTGCTAACATTAAAGGAGAATTCCGGTCGATTTCAACCCGTAGCTCTGTTGTTTGTAAATTTGGAGTGCTGTCAGTAGCGAAAAAAACGATACCAATCGCTGCTGCCTACACCGTGTTATCCCCCTACTCGCTTTAGCACCTAACAGGCATAAACAGGGCAAGTTTTAAACGTGTTTTTAGCCTCGAAATATGCTCGAAATATCATTACAAGTGTCTACCCATGTGCAGTTATTCCTTCCGAGGGAATACAGCGAATCTGACTGCAGTAGATGTGACAGAAAGGCAGAAAAGTTGTGTTAATCCATACCTCTGGTTATTTACTGATGTCTGGTTGAAGACCACACAAATCGATTGCCGAACTCATACAATCCAATAGTCCAAAACGTATTTTTTCCACAAAAAACGATTTGCCGTGGTTAAGTCCTTACTAATGACTAGTAGCAACATGCTGTAACCTGACACCACTCTGCGGCCACAGAGAGTTCAAAAGTTCAAGAGCTATTGCGCATGCGCAGGTCGCTACGCAACAGACACACAGACTGTCAACTGAGAGAGGGAGATAGAGAGAGAGAGAGACAGAGAAGCAAACGGAGCTTTCGGATGATTACGACGTTGTGTCAGTGTTTTTAGTATATAGATAGTACATCTCAATCCGATGTGGAACACACGGAGGAGGTTTTGGAGTTCGATGGTCGGGGTTATGTATTCAAACCTGAATATAGCTACAGATGAAGAGTTATTGGCACAAGATCTTGTCGAGAGAAGGGCAGAAACAGAGGAGCAGGACGCTGCTGCTTCAGGCCACGACGTGCGGGGACATGGTGGTGCTCCTGTTCTGTGGATACTGTATCGCAATGACGACGGATGAAGAAAGCCTGTGTTGGCAGCACCGATTGGTATCGTTTTTTTCTCTACTGACAGTACCGAAAAGTACTGAACCGAAAGATAAATATCCTAAAGAGAACTGTTTTGGTGTTGCTGCACTAAGTTTATTAGTACGCAGATATTTAAGTGGCACCGTAATGAGGCACTGAAATTCACGTTGCTATTTTCGTCCGGTAGATACTGGATTTTCACATGTGCCATTAACGTGAACATAAAATTGCGTTGCCTGTATCTTGTCATGGCAAACGCGCAAGTGTGAAAAGCAGTCGCACAACAGCTGAAATGGCATTACTCCTTCATAGTATCCGTCAACAAAGGAGGAATGTAGCATAATATGGATGCACAATATGGATGTATTAGTAGGAATTTAGCACAATATGCATGTGATAGCAGTTATAATTAGCCTATGTGACAATAAAATTAGTTTTGGTTAAAATCAACAAATAATCGTATTAATTAATCGTGATCTCAATATTGATCAAAGTAATCATGATAATCATTTTGGCCATAATCGTGCAGCCCTAGCATCACCTAACGATGGTGACGTTTCTGCTATATCTGTCAAACACAACCGCACAATATCTGTGAGAGACATCATGCATTAATGAATAGGTTGGCGTGGTTATTCTTATTTTATAGCAATTTCCTTGTTTTGTTTTTTTGTAATTCATTCGTCTAAATTCTATAAATTAAAAACCTATGTATTTTAGTTTCATTGCATTTTGTGTTGTCATTTCATGCCCTACCCTTATTATATGAATTACCTTATACAATCAATATAAAAATGCATCTGCACCTATTTTAGACTATAAAAATGGCCATCAAATGTGACAAAATGGTCACAGTCTGGAGGTTGCAGTAGATTTAATGGATCTGATAGTATCACAGATGTAAACATCCAGTCTTTTGAGCATTAGGCCTACCTGTCTCTGTACTTCCTGTAGCTGGGCTACCTCCTGCTGCAGTCTCTGAAACTCGGCCCTCAGCTCCTTCTCCCTCTGACTGGCTCCCTCGGCCTGGTGCCTTGCACCCTCCAGCTCGGCCTCCAGGCGCTGCAGCTTCAGGTCGGACAGGGCGTCCAGACTGTGGGAGCTCTGCAGTGTCGGACCGCGGCCCTCTGACAAAACCAGACACACAACAGCCTCAATCTGTTTCATCTGTTCTCCCTGTTTTCAGTAGAGGAATCAAATGTAAATCCTAAATCATCAGTATCACCTTTTTACATGTTTGTGGCTTACAGTTATGTTGAGTTTAACGACTATTTGGTTGAGTTTTTGTTACTAGGGATGTCCAGATCAGCTTTTTTGACCCCCCGATCCGATTTTTTAAATATTAAATATCTGCCGATACCGAGTCCCGATCGTTTTTTTTTTGTTTACAAAAATAACTAAGTGAAGTAATTAATATATGTCTTAAGCTTAATACTAATACTATAATACTAATAAACTTAGTGCAGCAAATGAGTCTTTTCTCTCAACACCAAAACAGTTCTCTTTAGGACCCAGCAAACCCCAACCAAAAGATAAACAGTTTCAAGTTCCCCGCTGGACAACGAAAACAACACTCTTGTTCACTCACAATGCCTCTTGCACTTAATAGTCAATCTTTGATTTTGTTCTTGTGCTCCAGGAGTAGTATATATAATGCACTAAAAATGGCGGACAGGAAGTGGGTGTGTCTATGGACCGAAAGTGACGTGACACCGGAAGTGATGTGCGCTAAGGAAGGGAGTGTGTCTATGGCCCTGAAGGGGCGTATTTTGGCGGGGAGGAGCATTTTAGAAATGGAGGTATTCAGGTTCGAAAAGATAACCCCGACCATCAAACTCCAAAAACTCCTCTGTGTGTTCCGCATCGGATTGGGATGAACTATCTTAAAACTTGCCCGGTTTACGCCTGTTAGGTGCTAGAGCGAGTAGGGGGATAACACGGTGTAGGCAGCACCGATTGGTTTCGTTTTTTTCGCTACTGACAGCACTACAAATTTACAAACAACAGAGCTACGGGTTGAAATCGAATTCTCCTTTAAGTGAAATTTTATCTTGTAATTCTTTAAATAAAATACTTTGACTTCAAGTATGCTTTCATTCAATAAACATCTCAATATTTTTTGCATGTGTGCAAACTCCTAAAAAACTTTAACTAGAAGAAGATCTCAAACTAGGAGGCAGGTCACTGAGGAGCGATGGTTAATGTCTGTGATTATGAAAACATGGTTGTAGTATGCAGCATCCTGATTGGTGGAAAATGCTTGCAGAAAGAAAGGCTGTTGTCAGGTAAAAATGTCACAATCAAAGAGGCTGAAGAGAAAAGTTGATGTGGAAAACCCAAGTTTTAATGACGAATGGACTGATAAGCAGACTAGCATTCGTTTTGTATGCCTCATTTGCAATGAAATGATGCTGTTGCAAAATAATACAAGCATCATCATCAAGAATAAAATAAGATTGCGTCATTCACGTGCATATTAAGTAGCCTCATGCTTGTATTTGTCTTATAATACATCCATAGATTTACCGCTCCAGCGGAGAGTATGGTTTATTCAGCCAGCAGTTAAGTTTATAAGAATTTGTCCAAATTTTAAGATTTGTGGCAAACTGAGATAAACAGTTAGACTACAAACGGACAGCTCTTGTTTTAGCTTGTTTATAAAAACAAATTATATTTGCAGAGTAGAGCTGTGTTTGCGTAAAACAGCGCGGTGGACGAGTGGACACAGCAGATTGAAATATCGCTTCCTACATGTTTATGCCTGTGGACAGGTGAGTGCATTGACAAGTATTGACTTTTTACTCACAAAGGTTTTAATGTAGCCTACTTACAGTAACGATACTAGCGTTAGTTCATCTGCGCCAGGGCATCGCTGTACAGACTGTAAAGCCGGACTGAAAGCTTTGCGGGCTACTACCGGGACGACACTGCAGCTTGAGCCCTGCTCGCTTTCCCGTGCGTGTCGCGGTGACCTCACAGGACGGCCACCATAGGCCGGAACTCGCCTACGGCTCCGTGGACGTCAACATGGGTCACTCAAGCTTCATTTCACCACGACATCTGCAGATCAACTACGCCGAGGCGAGCGGTTTCTCCCTCCGGTGCTTGGGCAAGAATGGCGTGTTCGTTTTAAGTAGTAACAATATAAAATATGTTTTATAATCCACCCGCCACTGTGACTGATATACAAGGCAAAGTCACCCGCCACTTTGAAAAAGTACCCGCCATTGGCAGGTGGCGGGTGCTAATTTCCCACCCTGGTAATAACTAATGTAATCATTTTTCACTTCCATTCACTGAGCCTCCTCTGAATGAGTTTCAGTTTCCCTGGGTAATTAACTTCTTAAATTACTATTGCTGTTATAAAACTCCTAAGGAGATATTTAAAGAAATGTTTTTTATTTAAGTGAAATTTATCTTGTAATTCTTGAAATAGCGGTTTTACTTTGGCTTCAAGGAAGTTTTCATCCAATAAACACCTCAAAGTGCACCAACAAATAACAGGAATTTAAGCTGCTTTTAGTATTGGTCTAATGTTCTTGTGTAACTACATACTTTTCATGTTAAAGCTTCCAAAAGGACTTTTGTTGGACACTATCATGTGTAAACCAAATATGTCTATGGCCCCCCTGGATGTGGTGTGTGAGCGCAGTATACTTACTACTACACAAGTTTTTGAGTAACTATATGTATTTGACACGTATTTACTTTGTACATAAAAAACTAACAAATGATAAGCTTGAATGATGTGAGGCAGGACTTTACTATTAACCTACTCAGTAGCATACAGAGTATATACAACTGGCTCCACATTAATGAACATAGCATTAAAATGCTCATTGATGCATTGATAAAAATCACATTCTATTATATTTTTAAAATATAACCCTTTAAAAGGAGCCATTCTGCATAAACAGTAGCCGACTCAAACTTTTGATACTTTGAGTGCATTGTGCTAATAAAACTTCTGTACCAGTCAGTGACATTTTGAATTCAGGACTTTTTAGAGTGAAATACTTTTACAAAAATGTATTCCACCACTGGTCAACATAGACTCTCACTCCTCTTCTCTGTTACTGTTGTGCAGAGTGGCAGCAATAAGTGCTGCTAAGATGTGAGTGATTTGGATGGGGGGAGAGGTGTGAATATGCGCCACTAGATCAGTGTCATTAAATGTCTGTATTGTGGTGTGGGTTTTTCTGTAGCTAGGGGGGAGGTAGTTAGGGCTTTTCACATTCCACACAGCTCACAGCCAATATGTTCTAGTCAAAAAAGACTGACACTCAGACATGGCAAAATAATTGCATGTGCCATTTAGTACATGTCTTGAGTTAAAGTGGAAAGTTTGACTGGTACTTTTCTGTTTCTACCACTACCTTTGTTCAAAGCCAACCCTTTCGATTTACAACCTCAGCTAGAACTAAATTAGAACTATGAATATAATTCCTCATTTTATTTGATCGAACACAGTGACCAAGGGGTTTCAGGTTAATATTTGGACATTAGCAGGAATGAAAGAGTTATCGTATATGTCAGACATGGTGGTAAAAGCTAAAGTGAATGAAAACATCTTTAACTTAAACACCTATATTTCTTTCTTCAGTTTTTCCTAAGTGAGTATTCCACTGCTTGTAAACATCAGTAATATGAAGGAGGATATCTGTCTGGTCCACCTGTATTTAATCACCATTCATGTTATTCAACTGTAAAGTCAGATTTACCTGGGCTCACCCTTTTTCCATAACAATAGCTGCAAGCACTTTGTAAAAACACTGTCCAAATAGCTGGTGTGGTTCGGTAAGAATACCATGGTGAGCCAATAAGAGGCAAAGTAGGGCAGGTCATGCATTTGCCAACC
The DNA here is from genome assembly GCA_023631565.1 of Gymnocephalus cernua. Taxonomy (NCBI): domain Eukaryota; kingdom Metazoa; phylum Chordata; class Actinopteri; order Perciformes; family Percidae; genus Gymnocephalus; species Gymnocephalus cernua. The sequence goes on along the minus strand of CM042441.1, from coordinate 27,853,149 downwards.
AATGAAAAGAAATATCTTGGCCAGGATTGTATATATATTCTAGCCATGTTCAAGGTTAATTTCTACCTTTGGCGCTGTTGACCATTTTACAAGGGTTTGAAGGACAACACCTTGAGCTTGTTCTACTTGTTTCATTGCTCTTTTACACTTCATCTACTACAATCTTCCATCTATTTTTTTACCTACCAATAGATAGCATAACTACGAATTCAGGCGCATTTCACCTCTTCCTTTAAAAGAAACTGTGTGACTAAAGCGAGAGGTAAGTTCCACATTTTTACAAATTCTTGCATAGATAAATCAAGTCAGTCTGTTGGTAAAACTATGTTGTAAAAATACTGATAGCTGAATATCCTTTTATGAAGTCATTCAAGTTATCATGCCTTTCATCACTTACTGTATAAGCTGTCATTTTACATTCTGTTGTTATAGGTCATATATTTAATTGTGTTTTTCCCCCTTAAATATTTCACAGAAACATGAGACCAAGAAGGGTTTGCCCTTTTGACATATCCAAGTATCTTACCCCCACCAAAGCCCCATATCCATATTATTCATTATATGAAAAACATATCATTTTTGTGTTTTTTTGTAATAAAAATTGAAATACTGTTATGTGTGCGTTACAACACGCGCTATCTGACTGGGAACGATACAGAGAGGATTACCAACGACCGCTGGCGCAGATGAACTAACGCTAGTATCGTTACTGTAAGTAGGCTACATTAAAACCTTTGTGAGTAAAAAGTCAATACTTGTCAATGCACTCACCTGTCCACAGGCATAAACATGTAGGAAGCGATATTTCAATCTGCTCTGTCCACTCGTCCACCGCGCTGTTTTACGCAAACACAGCTCTACTCTGCAAATAGAATTTGTTTTTATAAACAAGCTAAAACAATAGCTGTCCGTTTGTAGTCTAACTGTTTATCTTAGTTTGCCACAAATCTTAAAATTCTTATAAACTTAACTGCTGGCTGAATAAACCATACTCTCCGCTGGAGCGGTAAATCTATGGATGTATTATAAGACAAATACATGCATGAGGCTACTTAATATGCACGTGAATGACGCAATCTTATTTTATTCTTGATGATGATGCTTGTATTATTTTGCAACAGCATCATTTCATTGCAAATGAGGCATACAAAACGAATGCTAGCCTGCTTATCAGTTTCTCTTCAGCCTCTTTGATTGTGACATTTTTACCTGACAACAGCCTTTCTTTCTGCAAGCATTTTCCACCAATCAGGACGCTGCATACTACAACCATGTTTCCATAATCACAGACATTAACCATCGCTCCTCAGTGACCTGCCTCCTAGTCTGAGATCTTCTTCTAGTTAAAAAGCCAGTTAACATTACGGAGTTTCCATGTTTTTTAGGAGTTTGCGCACATGTAAAAAATATTGAGATGTTTATTGGATGAAAGCGTACTTGAAGTCAAAGTATTTTATTTAAAGAATTACAAGATAAAATTTCACTTAAATAAATCCTAAATTTCCAACTTAGGAGTTTTTATAACTGCTAATAGCATTTTCAAGAAGTTAATTACACAAGGAAACTGAAACTCATTCAGAGGATTCCCAGAGGAGGCCCCAGTGGAGGTCCAGAGGAGGGCCAGTAAATCAAATAATGAAACTAATGGTCTCACTACTTATAACAATTCCATTTTTCCCCCCCCAGAGTCAGAAATTGTGTGTTTGAAAAGTGAGACATAATCTCTCCAAGATTTTTTGAGGAGAGCAGGCACCCTGTCTCAGAGCATGAACAGGACGGTTTAACTGGTTTAACCGTTTTTTTACACCCAGCATTTCAATTCAAAGGATTCTCTCAACACACCTATCAAACATCATCTTTTGTTTTACACACAGCATTTCAATTCAAAGGATTCTCTCCAACCACAGTCTCAACACCTATCAAACAACATCTTTTGTTATGCTCATGCTGCATAATGGGGAGTTTAACATTTGTATATAGGCTGCAAACACGTCTAAGTCGAGGTTCCAGACATCCGTCTCCAGACCTCAGTCACGGATTTTTTTTCTGTTTCCGGTTTTCATTGGACACTCCTCCATTTCTAAAATGCTCCTCCCCGCCAAAATACGCCCCTTCAGGGCCATAGACACACTCCCTTCCTTGGCGTCACGTCACTTCCGGCGTCACGTCACTTCCGGCCCATAGACACACCCACTTCCTGTCCGCCATTTTTAGTGCATTAGGTATACTACTTCCAGAGAATAACAGCCTGAAAGTATAGTTAAGAAGTATGGAGAACTGAAGTAATCCACTTCTGTAAAATGGATAAATCAAGGTCTTTTCACACGGGGAGTGATTGTCTCGCCTCGTAATTCATTTTAAATCAGAGGCGAGTGGGCAGGTGGGGGGCATAGGCAATCTGAATGTGTGTGTCCATCATCAGCGTCATTTCCCCACTTCCCATTCATTTCTACGGGAGCAGCCGTGCAATGCATTCTATTCTGCAACTATTTTCGTAAAATACGAGATCGGATTCCGAGCGTTCCGACATTATGGTTGGTTTTGAAATCCCGGAGTAGACAGACCCACATGACGCATTTGTCCAATCAGCTGCAGCCAACACGGTTGTAGGAGGGTGTTTTCTTTGCTTGTCAATGGTCAGGGAAGAGAAACTGGTGGCGAGACCTCTAGTGTGCAATGCTGGGAAGCGGGGCAGTTCGATCCGTGAAAACAACGTGTATATGGACACCCGCCATGACAGGCGACGCAACAAGTGGGCGCAATCCCGTGAAAATGTCTCATTCATGCTCGTCACACGCACATGCCCAAGGTGAATTGTCTTGAACTTTTCCCTATTCGAGCGACGTGCAGTGCAAATCAATGAACAATAGATTGATTATTCTGTTTGTGAGTTCCCCAAAATATTAAACAGTTTTCTAAACAGTTATCAGGACATAGACAGTGGGGATTTTGCTTGTCAGACGGCACAAGACTGTATTTATAGGGTAACGTCCATAATTATGACTATGCTAATTTAGCTAACATTAGCTATCAACAATAAGTCTGTAGTTAGGAAAGACTAGGATTGCCACTATTTTGTATAAAGCGACCTGTGATTAGGGATATACGATACCACAGTCAACTAATGTCATTCAGTTGTACTAGTAGCGAACAGAGTCCCAATGGTTACCGAGTGTTTACTCGCGGAGTCTGTTCACATTAGGAGTGCAGTGAGACCGTGGATCCAAGCACCTACGCAGGCGGTGTCGATTATAGTCTGAAAAGACGTTGACGCTGGGTTTCCACTAATCTATACTCCACCGGATGTCTTTCATTTCGGCAGGAGGTCCGTTACCTTCTACTTTCTTTGTCTTGGCATTTTAAACTCGGCCGATTTATGAGGACTATGGTTAACAGCTCCTCAAATCTCTGCAGGGTAAATCCAGACAGCTAGCTAGACTATATGTTGAATCTGAGTGATCTGTTGCACGACTAAAACAACCTTTGAACGTATCATGTTCCACCAAAACAAGTTCCTTCCCGAGGCTATTGTGCAGAGGCGCCGTTGCTTCGTGTGGCGCTTAGCGCCGCCCAAGACGATTGTTATTGGTTTAAAGAAATGCCAATAAACCAGAGCACATTTTTCTCCCATCCCGGAATGCTGTGTGGACTCGCCCGAGCAAGGTTGTGGAGGAAGGTCTGGCAATGCAAGACTAGGTTTTCACAGGCAGCTGAAATCACGACGGAGCGGAGCAATTCAAGAGAAGAGCGGTAAGACCGAGTTTCGCTGACGGTGTACACTGCTGTCCCCGCTCTCCCAAAGTTGACTCAGAGTTAACTTTTGCAGAGCGGTAGCCAATGAGAGGGCATGACAGAAACGTATCAACACCAACAACAAAATGTCTGCAAAATGTGTACACCATAATAATACATTTTATTTGTAAAGCACTTTTCATAAAAGAATCTCAGTGCTACAGAAACCACATTAAAATGCATTAAAAACAGAAAACAAAAAAGATACAAGCGATAAAATACATACATAAAATACGCATAAAAAACAGCTAAAAGAGCAGTTTAGTGCAAATTAAAATCTGCAAAGCCTAAGGAAAACTTAAGAACGCCTGCCTGAACAAAACAATTTTAAGCTATTTTTTAAAAGTGTCCACAGACTGAGGTTTTCTCAGATGTTCAGGGAGGGAATTCCAGATACAACGGGCAGCGATGGAGAAGGCTCGATCTCCCATGGTGCGGAGTCTTGAGCGGGGATGATAGAGGAGGTTTGTGCTTTGGGACCGGAGGTTACGGGTAGATAAGTGAGGGATAATGAGGTCTTTGAGGTATTGCGGGGCGTTGTTGTAGATGCAATGGTGGGTGATGAGGGCAATCTTATATTGAATTCTTGAGGTTATGGGGAGCCGATGAAGGTTCTGAAGAATGGGAGTGATGTGGTCGTATTTGCGAGTTTTCATCAGAGTTCAGGCAGCACAGTTCTGAATGAATTGAAGTTTCTGAAGGTTTTTATTTGGTATACCGATAAGCAGGCTGTTACAGTAATCAAGCCTGGAGGAGATTAATGCGTGGACGAGTTTTTCTGCGTCAGGGGCGGAGTTTAGAAATGTTTTTGATATGAAAAAAGCAGGTTTTGTACAGATATTTAATGTGGTTTGCAAAGGTCAGTTGTGGGTCCAGCTTCACACCAAGGTTGGTGACAGTAGTTTAGAGGGGGATGTCTTGACCGGAGAAAGAGATAGTGGTTATGAGTGATGACTGGACCTGATGAGGGGTGCCGATTTGTATGGCTTCAGTTTTAGAAGTGTTCAACTGGAGGCAATTATGACTCATCCAAGCCCTAATCTCCTCCAGGCAGTTAGAGAGGACAAAAGATGATGGTGAAGAGGGAGAAGCTGATGATGAGGGAGCCGATGATGCTGAAGGGACCGGGGTGTAGCATGAATCGGTTCGCAGGTATAACTGAGTGTCATCAGCATAACAATGAAAAGAGATGCCGTGTCGGCTGATGTCACGACCCAGTGGCAACATGTATAGAATAAAAAGCAGGGGTCCCAGGATAGATCCTTGGGGGACACCACAAGTGACAGGAGCTGTTCGGGACCTGGCAGATCCCAAGCTGACATACTCTGTCCTGTCAGTGAGCTATGAGGTGAACCAGTCCAGACCATCTGCATCATGTTGTGATGACACAATTTCACTTGGAATCCACTGCACGTCACAGATACAGCGGAGTTGCTGTTGAAAAAAGCTGCCTGTGGAAACCCAGCGTAAGAAAGACAGAGCAGGATGACATGCTATGAGACTGTCTCTGGACAGACACTGGTAAGTGGCTGTGCGTCATACTTGGTCTGGTGGTGTGTCTGTGGCGCAGGGTGTGTGTGATTAAAGGCAGTAATCACTACAAACTGATGTAAATAATTGGAGTAAGGTATTTGGGGTAAATGCTGATCTCCAATCGGCTCCAATCCGATACTTGCGATCAGGATCGGGACATCCCTATTTGTTAAAGTTGTTACATTATTTAAACGGTTACTAATAATGTAAACTGTTGCTAAGCATATATTTTGCCACATTTCTATTTTATTGTTTTATTATAAGTTGAATAAACTTTTTTTCCAATCATAGCCTAGCAACCATAACAAGGCACAGCAGGCCAGGCAAGCTTTAGCTTTCCCCACATGCTGAAGTCCAGGGTTGAGAGTTCAGGTCCAGGATGCCACTATCTGAGAGTAGGCAGACATTAGCAGCCCTGTCCTGCTGCAGTGGATTTTGGAAAGCTTACACTCAGCAACTCGTAAAGCTAGGTCTATGGTTGTGGTGTTTCTGGTGTGAGGTGCGTAAGCCAGATAGGTAGGTATAGCCTTGTTGCTCTTGAAAAAACCCTGTGAAACCCTGTGAAACCTTGTTAAACCCGGCGTTAGGCTCCACAAGTTGCATGGCCTGTGGTCATGCACCTCTGAATCTTTGTAACTAGCGTGCACTGCACGTTCCATTTCAACATGGTCAGCTTGGAAAACATTTTGAGCAGGTTCGCCTGTACAAACATCTGTATAATTCTTCATGTAAAGACCACAGGGAGTCAAATGGCCTTACATTTGTGGTAAGAGAGACACAACCCCTTGGGAAAGAAGAGGCATTTGGAAAAATATGAGAGACCATTTTGTCTAAGCTACAAAAAACTGTCTCATGGAAAGAGTGTTCGTAACATCAAGAGGCAGACAGTCATTTCATCTTGGATATAATCAACAACAATGTTAATAATTAAAGTAGAGAAATGCAATGTTTGGCAGTAAGTTGGTGTTTACCATGGATGTGTTTACAACTGTTGCCAGGCAACCTGCATTCCTTTACTTCCAGTCTCTATTTCTTCTCTACTACTTCTTGCTGATTCACAGATTATTTTGTTTGTATGCCCCCTGGGGTCCGTTTCAGGTAGGAGGTTCAACAAACTCTGAGTCTGAGCCTGATCTCTGAGTTGATTGAGCCTGAGATGGGAAACTCTGAGTTTTCGGTTTCACAACGGCTGATTCGAGTTGGTTCAATCAACTCGGAGTAGGTTGACTCAGGGTTACGCGCGTGCACCAAAGACAGCATGAATGGAGCCATGATACTACGATTCACCATGGTAACAACCACAAACAAACGGGTCGGCGGACATACTCATGCGCACATACAGCGAGTTTGAACATGTATTTCGTTAAAAAAGCAACACAGCGGCTGCTGCAAAGAGAGAGAAATTGCGCTGGAGAAAATTGCTGCTAGAGTAAATGCTTATATTCCAATATGATGTATATCATATTTAATCATAAGCTAATATTACTTCAAATCTATTTCATTTAGGTGCAATACTGCGGGCGAAAAAGTCCTAGGCTACTAATCCCATTCTGAGGCTGCAGCACCATCATTAACAGAATTATAATTCATAATCTTTCATTTCAAAGGGTTTACATCATTCACCTGCAATACTGTGGAACTCCTTTTTAATGGCTCTGACTGGTCTGTGTCCAGGGAACACTACACATGTTTAAACTCTTTACTTTCACTGACCCGTAGACACTCACGCTCAAAGTGGACGCTGCTTAAATTTTGTTATAAATTTGATGCATTAAATCTTCAAAATATATGGTCATGCAGCACATCTATTGAAAGCTTAGACTGTCAGGATTGAATTAAGACCAAACACAATGCATGAGATGATTTATAGCAGTTATACAACGTTTCAGAGCGATCTCTTCTGACAGCGCTTTATTAAAATTATTATTATCACCAAGGTTGTAGAGACAACTGTAATGCAAGAATGTGCTGGGATATAGAGCATGTCCACGATGGGTGACGGTAGTGATATGAGGACGGATAAGGTTATGTAGCTTACATAACTGATAGACTGGGAAGAAAAACCATAGCGCTGAAATAGGAAGTTATCTGGAAATTAAAATGCGTCAATATCATCTTCCGACATATGTTTAACTCCCTGCCATACAGCGTCTTCATCAACGGATCGTCGATGCCTAACAGTTAATAAACCAACAATGTTTTATTTTATTCACGCCAATATAACAAACTGCGCTGAAATGCGCCTGATACAGACTGAATGAATGAATGAGGAAATGAAAGAGCGCTGTGTCAGAGGGAGGAGCGTTAATTCTCTTCATACATCCATGGGGAGGAGTCTTCAAGAAACTCGAGGTTTCTTGAAGAAAACCTGCTCCCGACCAGGTTAGGTTCATAGGCTCAGTTACCATAGTAACTGACTCTGAGGTTAAGTTACCTCTCTTTCTGAAACGGAAAACTCAGAGTTTCCCTCATCTCAGGCTTAACAAACTCAGAGTTTCCACTAAACCTCCTACCTGAAACGGACCTCTGGTGTTTCGGAAAACACTGCAACAATCAACGTGTTGAGCATAAAGGTCTCTATGCATGCTTGCAGCTCGTGCACCATCTACTAGGCCCATGCCACGTCTTGAACGAGTACAAAGAAAGCTTTATATGACATAGCATTATGTTCGCCAAACACATTGGTTAGTCTTCATTCTAACTTCAAAAGTTAATTATTATTTGAAAATACAAACAAGTATAAATCCAACCTCTACCTTAATTTTCCAAGTTTGTACTGTAGCAAAGCAGCTAAACAATGTTACGTTACAACAGTCTGATCTTACATTCTTCCTTATCATACTGAGATCTGTTAGTATAAACCTTTGTCTTTTACCTTATTATTATGTATGTAGCCATTGTGCATTAAGACCTTCAGAATTCAAAACACAGTGTAAAGAAAGTCATCCAGAGACAGCATTTTTCACCAACTCATGAACCTATAAGCTTGTAGCTTAGGAAATCTGCATGAATGGTTGCATTGTAGCCGATGAAATGGACGGTCGCCAGTCTGAAATCAAGGACCCATTGTTTAAAAAAATACTACAAATTGGTACAATGGTAAATCTGCCAAAGGAACGCTTGATACAGGTAGTGACGGTAACTACGGGGGCAGGAATGAGCAAAAAGTTGATTGTATATTTTGTGTTTTTAACTCACGACTGAAATCGGGGGACCCGACTGTTTAATCTAGTGGTATTAACTGCTGAAAAATAGCTGGTAGCACTGTTACAAATACTTTACTAATACTTCTATTATTATGAGTGGTACTGCTTTCTGCTACTACTTATTATGATTATTACTTATATTTATTATTATTTCCACCATGATATAACTTGGTCTATTACACAGAACTCACCTCTGGGTACGTTCAGGCTGGCGTGGAGTTGAGAATGATGTACGTCTTTGCTGCGGAGTTGAGCACTGAGTTTCTGAAGGGAAGTTTCTCTCTGTCTGACAGCTGACTCCAGACTGCATATCTGCTCCACATGCTGCTCTGCCAGAGTTGTCTGACACACACACACAAGCACGAATGAAACTGAAACCCAAATTGCTGCCTAACATTTTACCATGGAATATTGTGTGTGTGTGTGTGTGTGTGTGTGTGTGTGTGTGTGTTTGTTTGTTTACCATCTTGTCTAGGTCTCTCTGGACATTGCTTTTCTCCAAGTGAATCTTCTCATAAGCCTGGATGACTTCCTCCAACCTCTCCTCTCTTTCCTTACTCTTCTGGAGCTGAAACAGAGAGAGAGGGAAGAAACCTCTCAGACTTTGCTTCAACAGATAATTCTGGTTTACCAAAAATTGGGTTGAATATTTATTTTATTCTGTCCATAATTCCTATTGTTGAAAACACAGTCCTCATTAAGTAAATTACTAAAATCTGCTAAATCTGCTATGGACTGACTCAGCATGTGACGGAACCCACGCACAATAAGTGGCACACTTTGGACTTGATTATCTCCAAGGGTTTGAACATTTCCAAGGTTGTGGTGACTGACGTTGCTCTCTCTGATCATTCATGTCTTTTCTTTAACGGCACTATCTCGGTGCCCAAAAGTGTCCAAACTAAGGTAATCAGAAAACGGTATATCACTGAAAATACCAGTGAAACATTCATTCAGCTTTTCTCCTCCACACCAGCCCTCACTGGGGTCTCAGTCAATGAGCTTGTAGATAATTTCAATTTTAAAATTACAAATGTTATTGATGCCATTGCTCCCACTAAGGTCAAAGCTGTCTCTAGTAAGAAAAGATCTCCATGGAGAAATGTCATACGGGTAAGAACAGAAAAAACAGTGTCGAAAAGCTGAATACAGGTGGCGAAAAACTAATCTCCAGGTCCACTATAACACCTATAAAGACAGACTTCACATTTATAATTTGGAACTGAGGAATGCTAGGCGGTCCTTCTCTGACATTATCGCCAGAAACAATAATAATTCACGTGCTCTGTTTGCTACTATTGATAGGTTAACAAACCCTCGAGTACCAGTAGCATCTGAACTTTTATCTACCAAGGCCTGCAATGATTTTGCCTCCTTTTTCGAAGACAAATTTCAGAAAATTAGACTAACTGTCAGTGCCTCCATATCAAGTACGGGATATGTGTTGCCACACTGTCCAGGCAAAACAAATTCCAATATCACACAATTTCATATGATCAACCATAAAAACCTGGAGGACATTATACAACATCTGAAAACCTCCTCCTGTATCCTTGATATTCTACCAACAGGCCTTTTCAAAAATGTTTCAAATTGTATGTCTTCTGATCTTTTACAGATGGTAAACACATCTCTACTCTCAGGTATCTTCCCAAAGGCCCTGAAAACTGCAGTCATCAAGCCACTTTTAAAAAAGAACAATCTAGACACGGCACTACTGAACAACTATAGGCCGATATCTAACCTTCCATTCTTAAGTAAAATCATTGAAAAAGCGGTTTTTCAACAACTCAACCTTTTCTTGTCACTAAACAATGGTTTTGATGCCTTCCAGTCGGGTTTTCGACCACACCACAGCACTGAGACAGCTCTTGTTAAAGTATTTAATGATATCCACTTAAACACAGATAGTGGCAAAACTGCAGTCTTAGTATTACTTGATCTCAGTGCTGCATTTGACACGGTTGACCATGACATATTACTACACCGATTAGAAAACTGGGTTGGCCTTTCTGGCTCAGTCCTAAACTGGTTTAAATCATATTTAAAGAATAGGGACTACTTTGTATCTATAGGTAATTATACATCTGAGCATACAAATATGACGTGCGGAGTTCCCCAAGGCTCCGTTCTGGGGCCTCTTCTGTTTAACATCTACATGCTTCCACTGACTATTATGGAAAACAACAAAATATGTTACCACAGTTATGCGGACGACACACAAATTTACATAACCTTATCGCCAGGAGACTATAGTCCTATACAAACACTGACTAAGTGCATTGAACAAATTAACGACTGGATGTGCCAGAACTTTCTTAAAGTAAATGAAGAAAAAACTGAGGTGGTTGTTTTTAGAGCAAAAGAGGAACGATTAAAAGTCAGCGCTCAGCTTCAAACGACAATGTTAAAAACAACAGACAAAGCCAGAAATCTTGGTGCACTAATTATGGACTCAGACCTGAATTTCAACAGCCACATTAAGACAATTACAAAGCCATCCTATTACCACCTTAAGAATATATCAAGGGTTAAGGGACTTATGTCTCAGCAGGACTTGGAAAAACTTGTCCATGCTTTTATCTTCAGTAGTAGTACTGTAACGGTGTCTTTACAGGTCTCCCTAAAAAAATCAATCAGACAGCTGCAGCTGATTCAGAACGCTGCTGCTCGAGTCCTCACTAAGACCAAGAAAGTGGATCACATCACTCCAGTGCTGAAGTCTTTACACTGGCTTCTGGTGCCTCAGAGAGTTGATTTCAAAATACTTTTGCTAGTTTATAAATCATTAAATGGTTTAGGTCCAAAATACATTTCTGACCTGCTAGTAAACTACGAACCACCCAGACCTCTCAGGTCGTCTGGGACAGGTGTACTCTCTATCCCCAGGGTCAGAACTAAACAGGGAGAAGCAGCATTTAGTTTCTATGCTCCACATATTTGGAACCAACTTCCAGAAAATTGCAGGTCCGCTGCAACTCTCAGTTCTTTTAAATCAAGGCTGAAGACCTTTCTTTTTGATGTTGCCTTTCGTTAAATAACTATCCATTTCTTATACTTTCGTTGCTTATTTTATCTGCTTTTATATAACTGTTTTTATCTGCTCTTTAATGTTTAATTTCTTATACTGCACTGTAACTTTTATTCTTGTATTTTAATTGTCTTCATGTAAAGCACTTTGAATTGCCCTGTTGCTAAAAAGTGCTATACAAATAAAGCTGCCTTGCCTTGCCTAAATTAGCCACACAACTAAAGACCCTATTTGTAATTTCAATTGTGTCCTATCTAAGTGTAAATCAAGGACTACGTAAGTGTGTGTCTCTCCTGCATGCACACCAAAGACATCACCCGCAGGATGCTGTTGTACAAGCCTCTGTACAGCAGTAGGGGCAGGGCAGTGTCGCCAACTTTTCAGACCCCCTTAGCGATTATTTTTTCAAAAAAGCAATTGGCGACAAATCTAGCGACTTTCTGTAGAAGAAAGAAGTCAGTATTGTCCGGCAAGCATGAGGTCTTTCTCTCTGTCACTACTAAGTAGCAGCAGCGAGCCTACAGGCACATCATGTTGTTGGCCAGTGCCTTGCATGGCAGCTACGCCACCTTCGGTGTATGTGAATGGGTGAATGAGAGTCAAATTGTAAAACGATTTAGGGAGAAAGGCACTATATAAATGCAGTAGGCTACATTTACCATCGGATGAGTGGTTTTCGAGAACGCTTTGCCGCTATTTACACAATAAAGTTGTGAAAAAAAATATTACTGGGAATCAAACAATCCAAACAGGCACCTGCTTCAAACGGGAACTGCACTAGTTCAAGTAAAATCCAGACAAGATTTAAGACACTTTATTTTATCACATAAAATCTCTTCTTTAGTACATGTATGGAGCATTGTCAGCTCAGCTGTGTTCATTAAAAGTATATTAAATGACTCTGAAAGCCACAGAAACAATCATGATCAGATAACTCAGGTGTAAATAGTATGGTAGGTGTAATAGGCTGCTGAGCTGTTTACCTTATGTGCAGTGCTTGTATAGGCTTGTTTCGTACTGAAGTGAACGTGAGTGCTTGGACTAGTTAAGAGTCTGAACATACTGCCGAATGAACGGTGATGTGTTCACTTACTTCTGTACATACTGAAGTGCCCATGTATTGTTATGTGTCCAATTGTGTTCAATAGTCCGTGACTACAAATCTCTGAACTGAACTGTATGTAGTGGGGTTTGCATGTATGCAGAACTTTAGGTATTCAGCCCTGCACTGTCTGCTCTTGAGCACACCTCCCTAGTATCCAATTAGCTCCACCCAGACCAAACCCCCCTCATTAGCTGAGCTTATTTAAGCCACCTGTGCCATCGTGGCTGCCTCTGGTGTTCTCTGCCTGTCACTTCTTACATGTGACCCTCTCTGTGATCATTTAGGTAGGTGAGTAGATAGAAACCCTGGGTTATGCTTTTAAGACTTACACATTTTGATGCAGTTTGCCTGTCTGACAGGAATCCAAATTTCCCCTGCCTGGAGTGCTGTAATATATTTCTTGTTCTACTGAGCACATAGTGTGAGGTAGGAAAAACCAGCAGTAAGTTATGATGACTACTGAAAGTAAAAGTTATTGCACATTACTGGTAAACCTGTTTTTAATGTGTAAATGTTTTCTTACTTGTAGGTTGTCAGCTGCTGTTTTGCTTTGGTTTAGTTTTTAATATTTTGATTCATTTAGTACGTCATTGTTAAAGGAGAAATCTGGCGCAAAATGATTCACATTCGATTAGCATGAAAACATATCCCAGAGAACGGTCGACTCGGTACAAATGTGTTATTAACCCCTAGGTTCATTTTGCGCCGGATTTCTCCTTAAAGTGCCACCAGGCAGCACTTTCCCTGTTTGGTCTGCTTGTATTTTATATATGACCAGCTGTTGTTTTTATATCTTTACTTGTTTCCTTTTCAGTGGAGCTAGTAGCCAGCTTGTGGTGGAGGCTAGGCACGCTACTGTGGGTCACAATTTGCAGTGACTATCGATTGCAGTGAGCACATGTGGTGGGTATTTTGATGCTTCTCTGGAACACTCCTTAAGTTAGATTGCCTATCCACAGCTGGCCTGTGCCCACTTCCCCTTTTCATTTGGTAATTTTAAGTAACTGCGAGTGTAATTGTTTTAAAAAGAATTTACCTTTTTAAATTGTCAATAATTGTAATAAACATTTCTATCTTTTCTACTTAAATTTGATTATCCTAATTTGATTGGCCTACATTTCTAAACACCCTTTTTTCAGGCACTTCCAGTCTTTAATCATTTCATTTTCAATAATTACATATTTCTTTTTGGAACCACGTCTGTCTTGCTTCAGTTAACGAACCTGTGTAGGGGTGAAAGTCCCCAGGTGGTGTTGTCGGATAGTTAGATTCTGGTGGTGGTTACTCCTGTGAAGCCACCGCACCTTGCCACATTCTGGCGTTGTCTGCAGGAATTCTGTAAAAGCAGCGACATGTGTTCTTTTTCTTCCTTTCTTCTTCTTTTTTTGTTGTTGTACCAGTTGGTTAACTTTTATTCAATATTTGTAAATGTATATGCATTGTACATTTTAGTAGTTAGTATTTAATATTGGCGAAAGCAGTTGATCTTGTAAGGGCCTAGACCTTGAAGCAACAGGCCTGTGATACCCTCTCCTGCTCTGGTCTACATCTTCACGATGTACTGTATGAACTGAGCCAGTTAAAATACTTGGTAGCTCAACTACAAACTGAAAACAGATTGCTTAAAGAACAAGCACCCCTACTAATGCTCCTGTAGAGTGACTGGTCTATGTTCCCAGAGATAGAAAATGTCCAATGTCCATGAAAAGCATAATAATAATAATTTCAATTTGTTACTATTGGATCCTATATTGCCTTACTGGAGGACTTCTTCTCAAGGAAGCAACAGGAGCATGAGACATTGCAGGAATTTTCCCATGCTGTAATGTGTTTGATGGACAGGGTTGTATCTAAGGCTCCAAATGGCCTTCCAAACTCCCATGTGCTACTGTGTGACCAATGTTTTTGAAAATGTGTGTGATTGTGCTCTGTGCAGGGAATTAAAGCAGTTTGTTCACCACCAGCCTAATGCCATTTTGCTTGAGGTCCATAGTGAGGCTATTAGGTGGGAGCAGGAGGGGATGCCGGGAGGTGCCAGGGGTAGGAGCCTTTCTGTCCCATCTGCTGCAGGTTTTCAGTTCGCAGTGGTGGAAGACCCTGAATCTGTGTCAGGTAACCTAAACTCAATGTCTGAGAGGAGCAGCTAAACCAACTTAGCAGCAGTCTTATTACATTCCAGAATGCCCCAGGTCCTCTTTCCATCATGGGAAGCAATCTGTCATTTGTAGAAGGTGCCAGAAACCTGGTCACTTTGCAAGGGAGTGTGACAACGATTCATAATGATAGGCCACATCAGCAGAACCAGCAATCGGGAAACTTTCACCCCCTGAACTATTGAGCCAAAGTTCAGGTGGGGGCCTAGTTGGCTCAGGGCCAGACTCGGAACACAGATTCTGTAGATTTGATGGCAGCTTGCCCACACCTAACCATATTAGGAGCGGTTCCAGTTCCATGTTTGGTTGATACAGGATCAATGGTGTCCACCATTACTGAGAGCTTTTATGTCCAGAACTTTGAGCCCTGGGATGACGAAAAGCTCCGAGCATGCCATTGGCTACAGCTTAAGGCAGCTAATGGGCTAAACATACCTTATGTAGGTAGGGCTGGGCACTGGACGTCGATACTTTTACGGCACTGGAAAAAATACTCCGATCCTATGAGTATCAAAACATTATTTACCTTTCGGTTCCAAAAGCGTAGTGCGCAAGCTTATCTGTCTCTCTGCATAGTGACACAGGGCGGAACACACACACACACACACACACACACACACACACACACACACACACACACACACACACACACACACACACACACACACACACACACACACACACACACACACACACACACACACACACACACACACACACACACACACACACACACACACACACACACACACAACTACCTTGCCTGCCCTGGTGACTGACTGACAGGCTGAGGTTGTAAAGCAAGGCAACTTTACTTCTACAGCAGCTTTCAGCAACAAGGCAATTCAATTCCTTTGCACTTAAGTTAGTTCAATGTTGACAACAGGGCAGTGTAACACAAAGTGTATTGTTAAAGGTTTTGTGTCATTATGTAGTTTGCACTAAAGTCTTTGTTCTTTACATTCCTTTGCATTTTAGTTGGTTCAATATTAGCCCGTACACAATGCCATTTTTTTAATTTATTATTTATAATATGTTCATGTTGTGACAAAGGTTTCTCTTTTTTTGTTAATTTTGGCCAAGTTCGGATTGATACCAATCCTGTCGTTAGGAGCCGGTGTCGAAACTGAGGTATCGGAATTGGCACCGGATCGAAAAAGTTTGAACGATACCCAGCAGTATATGTAGCTTTCTTGAGCTTGATGTTGAGCTTGGGTAGTTGGGTAGTTAAGCGTGGTGTGTTGGATGTGAAGGACCCCCCTGGTCAGTCATCTTCTGCCACAGGCATAGTAGGCATAAATGTTTTCAAAACTTGTTACAGGGAGTTATTTGCACAATAAGGCCCTGCTCTTTTTCAAAGATTATAGATTATTTTTTGGGCATTTTAGGCCTTTATTTTGACAGGACAGCTGAAGACATGAAAAGGAAGAGAGAGGGGGAATGGGGGCCGCAGGTCGGAGTCAAACCTGGGCCCGCTGGGTCGAGGAGTAAACCTCTATATATGGGCGCCTGCTCTACCAACTGAGCCAGGTGCCCGGTCCTGCTCTTTTCGATTTGGAGGGGGAGAGACTAGTATATGCAAGCTGGGGCCTAAGGCCATCAGAAAGCAATATGAACAATTACAGTTCCATGAAGTTGGAGTTCTTGGCCCTTAAGTGGGCCATGCCTGAGAAGTTCAGAGAATACCTTTTAGGCCATAAATGTATGGTGTATACTGATAACAATCCTCTACGTCACCTTTCAACAACAAAGCTGGTTGCTGTGGAACAGCGCCTGGCTTCAGAACTTGCTAACTTGCTAACATCAAGTACAGGCCCGGTAAGAGTAATGGCAATGCGGATGCCCTCTCTTGGCAACACTCAAACTGTACATCCACCACTGACCACCTGACTCCTAGCACTCAAGTTCCTGAGTTCATGCAGCAAGTTGTGATGCCAGCGCCTGATGCTGATTGTCCATGTCACTCTTCCCCTAATCTCCGTGTCCTGCAGGAAGCAGATGCCAACATATATGACTTCCTGGCATTTTAGACCAGAAAGAGGCCAGATGATGGAGAAAGACGCAAGATGTCAAAGGAAACCCTGGCATTGATCAAGATGGTGTGCTTTATTGCAAAGTCTTCTCCCCAGATGGTGATGAGGGTCTCAAGCTGATTTTGCCTTTGTCACTTAAGAGTCAGGTCTTGCATCAGCTGCATCATGAGCATGGCCATCAAGGTGTGGAATGAACTGTAAACTTGGTGTTGCAGAGATGTTACTGGCTAGATGTGAAACGCTGGTGTCAAGAGTGTGAAAGGTGCCAGTTGGCAAAGGACACAGCCATCAACTCGTACGTATATGGGCCACCTCCTTGCTGCACGCCCAAACAAAATCCTTGCCATGGACTTTACTCTGCTAGAATGGGCAGGAGAATGTGCTAGTGATGATGGATGTCTTTTCACACCAGACCAGACCAGGAAAGAAATTTCAAGAGTGCACTTATCCAACAGATTTGCAACTTGTATGGCATTGAAAAGTCCCATACTAACCCCTACCAACCTGCTGGGAATGGTCAATGTGATTGTTTCAATCGCACCTTGCACAACCTTTTACGTACCTTGCCCACAACCAGGAAGAGAGATTAGTCATCCTGCCTGCCTCAAGTAATCTTTTCGTACAACACCACATCAATCTACTGGTGAGTACCCTTCTTTTTGATGTTTGGACAAGATCCCCTTTTACCGGTTGACTTCCTGCTAGGAACGATCCAAGTTCCAGAAGAGGGCAGTACTCACAACTGGACTGTGGAGCACCAGGCCTGGCTCCAGATGGCATGTGAAGGATCCAACCAGCACCTGCAAGAGGCTGCTAACCACCGAAAGGTATGTCACGATCAAAAGGTGATGCTACCTGCAGGATGGACAGCTGATGTATCTTAATGTAGGAGTTAGGGGCTGCAACAAAATGCAAGATGTTTGGCACTCAGAGGTATATAGGGTTTTTAAAGCCCCCCAAAAAAGGAGGCCTGTTGATGCACCCCTGGTTAGATTGTCTATCCACAGCTGGTCTCTGCCCACTTCCCCTTTACATTTGGTAATTTTAAGTAACTGGCAGTGTAATTGTTTTAAAAATTTACCTTTTTAAATTGTAAAATTGTAATAAAAAATTCTCTTTTCTACTTAAATTTGATTATCCTAATTTGATTGACCTACATTTCTAACCACCCTCTTTTCAGGCACTTCCAGTCTTTAACCATTTCATTTTCAATAAATAAACATTTCTTTTTGGAACCACGTCTCTGTCTTGCTTCAGTTAATGAATCTGTGTAGCCTTTGTATAACTGGGTATTAAGGTAGAAGAAAAGCATATCTTGGGGTGAAAGTCCTCAGGTGGTGGTGTTGGATTCTGGTGGTGGTTACTCCTGTGGAGCCACCACACTTTGCCACATGTAGAAAGTGTATAAATTAGTTTAGAAGACAATCTTGCAAAGGATTTAGGGGAGACTGTGGCTGAAATAGGAATCCTGACATGGCTTGATTGCCCCAGTAATAGTCCGGCAGCCCAGAGCCTTTTGATCAAACGAAAAGAGTACCAACATTTGAGCACATGGGCATCTATGGGATGACCTCTCATATGCAGATATGGATGTCTGCCGGAGCCCCACTGCTGCGTTTGGCCCCTGGGGGCCTCAAAGAGGGCTAAAAAAAATGTGTTCGATCAAACATTCAAAAGTACCATCTCAAACCAATCTGATATGAACAGGCAGGTCACACAGAGTACTGAATGGACCCTGCCAGACAAATTATCTGTTGCGAAAGGCCCGGCAGACACCAAAAAAGGGCCCTTCAGATAGGGCCTAGATCAAACGAAGGAGGTACTACATGAAACCACCTTGAAATGAAAAAGCACATCCCACCGAACCCGAAAATCACCATGCCAGACAAATTTCTTGCTGTAAAGGGCCTGCCAGACACCCCTCAAATGGGGGTTAGTTTTAGTTTAGGTTAGTTCAAACATTGGTATTAGACTTACAACTCATTTAGAGTAATTGATTAAAGGGCTATTATCTTATGGCCTGGGAAAGAAAGATTAACTGCAAAGTTTTAAGTTATATTACTGTATATTTACCATGTTAAAGTATAAATAATGCTCAGTCAGAAATCCTTTTCACACTTGGACATTTTAATGATAAACAAAAGTCACTAAAGGAGTTATGTAACATAGTAGATATTGATTATATTTTTTCCATCGCAGTGAAATATAGCAGACCTATTACTACTTTGGCCCACTACTAGGTACAAATTCGTCATTACCAACTGAATTATGGCCATATATGATATGATACAAAATATGAGTTGGTATTTACCTGATTAAGATTACCAGTCATCTGGATCAGTTTAGTGTATCTGGCCTCATTGACGTTATTCACATTTCCCTTCATCCCATAGAGGGAACGCATGAACTGTTCTGCTTTACACTGATTTGGTTCCTCTGTGGAAGATAGAACTGGATCAGTGTCGCATAGTTTCTTTCTGAAGAACCTTGAGTGCCTTCACTTGACCCTTTCTGTAAAATGCTAAGGTGAAGTCACTGCCTGTAAATACACGAAGGCCTGGCATTGCTGCAGCTAGTCCCTTCAGTGTTTACTCCAGGGTATTAGCAATGCTGCTGACATTAATGTCGGCGGTCATTTCCTGACCCACATTCCATTATAATGTGACCGTATGATGGATCCTTGTGACTGTCCCTGTGCCTTCCCAGCATTCCAAGGAGAATTACCATGACAGCCGTATCAGAGGCTCTGACTATAACATTTCCTGTAGCACTTGCTGCATGGAATGCCAGAAGGGTATCAGCTTCTTCATGCCTACATCTTGAGGTCAAATTCATTAAAAGTAAGTTGAGCACAGATACCTCCGTGAGAGACTACCAGTATCTTCTTGGCAAGGATTGGTCCATATATATCTTTTTGCCATTCCTTAATAAGAAATATACCCAGCTGATTTTTGAAAATGCCATTATGCAGTCCTAGCTTCTGACAGCTCTGTTTTGGTGCTTGCTCAGGACCAGTAACGACAAAGGGACAGTCATCTGCTCAACGCAGCTTTCTCTCACTCTCCTTCAGGGACCCAGGTTGGTATGTGTCAAATAATACATGAATCTCATTCCCTTGACTGGCACAGACATGTGAGGAGTTTTCTGGCAAGGTCTCCATATGATGTTATCTTTCCAATGGCATATAAGAAGGAATGGATCAGGAGCCCCCCATCTATAAGTGTCACATTGATCCACAGTAAAGTTGTCTCTGTGAAACCATCCTGTAGCATCTCTAGTTTTCTGAGCAACTTGCTCTTGTCTGTATTGAGGCTTGATGCATCTGAGTGTGCAATGGACAGTGGGTGCTCTGTAACTGGGAAGCAAATAATTCTAAGGTTAAAGGTCATCTTCTGTGAAATCATGACAAGAAGGTGAATGAATACATCTCTCATATTCTCAGCCACAGACTTTTCCTTGGTAGTAGTTTGCCTCCTCTTTAGGTTTTCTTTTGAAATATTTGAAACTTTTCTTCTTTGGATGGGCTTCAAGAACCTTTTCTTGTCTGCAACACATTCCTCTTGGAACTTCGCACACAGTTCTGGAGACAGCTCGAGAAGAAAAGGGATCACATGAGTCTGTAATTGCATTGATCATTGGTCTTTCTGTATTCTGCTGGCTTGAAGCTGTGCAGCGGGCTGTTCCTCTTCCTCCAATCCTGTCAGACTCCACAACTGTCACAGACATTCCTCGCTGACCTGAAGTAATACACCATCTTCTTATTGCATTGTGTGAATGAGTGAACCTCACAATGGCCATCATGGGTGATGCTGCATCTGTATTTACAGTTTGCTCCAAGATAAGGCAACTGCTGTTCTGGCAAAGTTTTTTTCCAGTCCGTGTAATTGAGAAGGCCCCTGATTGTAGAACCTTTCGACTCTCTGGTCCTGCAGTCATAAGCTGGTTTAGTAACGGGCATAGTTGGGGCGGTTAAACCCAAAGAAGATGTCAACTATGCTTGGCAGTACACATATATAATTGTCCACATCATTTGTGTGCAGTGCACGCATGAGTTCTCTATGAACCCGATGGATCATAAAGACATACGTGGTCCAGTACTGGGCAGTTGGGCCAAATTGCCCATTCATGAGCTCTGTGAAGAACTTCTCATACTGCTTCATAAAATCAACCAAGAGTGGTTGGGATGCCAGGAACTGTTTTTGGACTGTGACATCTTCGGGATTTTAAATTCAATCCTGGATTTTACAGGAAGCCAATGCAGAGAAGCTAATACAGGAGAAATATGATCCATTTTCTTAGTTCTTGTCAGAACACACGCTGCAGTGTTCTGGATCAGCTGGGGAGTCTTAAGGGACTTATTTGAGCAACCTGACAGTAAGGAATTATAGTAGTCCAGCCTGGAAGTAACAAATGCATGGACTAGTTTTTCAGCATCGATTTGAGACAGGATGTTCCTAATTTTGGCAATGTTACAAAGATGAAAAAAGGTTGTTCTTGAGGTTTATTTAAAGTGGGCATTGAAGGATATATCCTGATCAAAAATAACTCCTAGATTTCTGACAGTAGTGCTGGAGGCCAGGGCAATACCATCCAGAGTAGCTACATCTGTAGATAAGTTTCAGAGTTGTTTAGATCCCAGCACAATAACTTCAGTTTTGTTTGAGTTTAGCAGAAAAAAAGTGTATCCATGATTTTATATCTTTAATGCATGCTTGAAGTTTAGCTAACTGACTGGTTTCGTCTGGCTTGATTGATAAGTATAATTGGGTGTCATCCGCATAACAGTTAAAGTTACTTGAGTGTTTCCTAATAATATTGCCTAGAGGAAGCATATATAAGGAGAATAGAATTGGTCCAAGCACTGAGCCTTGTGGAACGCCATGGCTTCTTTAGCATACTTGGAGGATTTATCGTTAACATTAACAAATTGAGATCGATCAGAGAAATAGGACTTAAACCAGTTTAGTGTGATGAATTGTATCTCTAGTTGTTTTAATTTTATCATTAAAGAAGCTCATGAAGTCGTCACTACTCAGAGCTATAGGAATAGATGGCTCAATAGAGCTGCGAGGGGACCAGCAGAGTCTAAAGTCGTCCGTAGGCAGGCCGTAGCACTGTCTACAAAATTATCAATTTGGGGGAGACTAAAGTTAACATAAAGGTCCTCTGTTATATTGAAGCACAACATTGAGTTAAATGCTGTTGGAATATCTTCCTTAAATTTAGCTATAGCACTGTCAGATAGGCATCTAGTGTATTAGCTTTTATCTAATCTTGTATAGTTGGGTAGTAAGAAAGTTATTAAAAAATGGTCTGATAATAAAGGATTCTGCAGAAATATTATTAAATATTCAATTTCAATGCCATATGCCAACACAAGGTTGAGGGTGTGGTTAAAACAGTGTGTGGCCTTATGCACACTGACTAAAACCAATTGAATCTAATAGTGAGTTGAAAGCAGTATTAAGGCTATTGCTGTCAACGTCCACATGAATATTAAAATCACCTACAATAAGTAATTTGTCTGATTTAACACATGATAAAAACTCTGAGAATTCAGATAAAAATTCAGAATACAGACCTGGAGCTCGGTAAACAACAACAAATATAATTGGCTGTACTGTTTTCCATGTTGGATGACAACAAGGCTTTCAAACGAGTTATAATTTAGTTTAGGTTTAGGATTAATTAACAGGCTTGAATCAAATATGACTGCAACTCCCCCTCCTCGGCCTGAGCCTGTGGGAATTTGAGTATTAATATGACTGGGAGGAGTGGCTTCATTTAGACTAACATATTCTTCATGGCCCAGCCATGTTTCGGTAAGACAGAATAGATCAATTTGATTATCTAATATCAAATCGTTTACCAATATTGCTTTAGAAGACAGAGATCTAATATTTAATAGTCCACATCTAATTTTCCTATTCTGTTCTATCATTGCAGTTCGGTGGGCTCGGGATCTCATCGCTGCTCTTTGCAGATGATGTGGTCCTGATGGCATCATCGGCCTGTGACCTTCAGCACTCACTGGATCGGTTTGCAGCCGAGTGTGAAGCGGCTGGGATGAGAATCAGCACCTCTAAATCTGAGGCCATGGTTCTCAGCAGGAAACCGATGGAGTGCCTTCTCCAGGTAGGGAATGAGTCCTTACCCCAAGTGAAGGAGTTTAAGTACCTTGGGGTCTTGTTCGCGAGTGAGGGGACAATGGAGCGGGAGATTGGTCGGAGAATCGGCGCAGCGTGGGCGGTATTACATTCAGTTTATCGCACCGTTGTGACGAAAAGAGAGCTGAGCCGGAAGGCAAAGCTCTCGATCTACCGGTCAGTTTTCGTTCCTACCTTCACCTATGGTCATGAAGGTTGGGTCATGACCGAAAGAACGAGATCCAGGGTACAAGCGGCCGAAATGGGTTTCCTCAGGAGGGTGGCTGGCGTCTCCCTTAGAGATAGGGTGAGAAGCTCAGTCATCCGTGAGGAGCTCGGAGTAGAGCCGCTGCTCCTTCACGTCGAAAGGAGCCAGTTGAGGTGGTTCGGGCATCTGGTAAGGATGCCCCCTGGGCGCCTCCCTAGGGAGGTGTTCCAGGCACGTCCAGCTGGGAGGAGGCCTCGGGGAAGACCCAGGACTAGGTGGAGGGATTATATCTCCAACCTGGCCTGGGAACGCCTCGGGATCCCCCAGTCAGAGCTGGTTAATGTGGCTCGGGAAAGGGAAGTTTGGGGTCCCCTGCTGGAGCTGCTCCCCCCGCGACCCGACCACGGATAAGCGGACGACGATGGATGGATGGATGGATGTTCTATCATTGCAGTGGTTGTTTTAATTCCAATTAGGTAAGTATAGCCCCTCTTTTGTTTACCTTTGATTTAACCGATCTGAGTCGGGGGACACTGTGGTTATTAGACTATGAGTGGGCGACTGCTCCAATGGAAGCACAGAGGAGCATGTTGCACTGCACCCCTGAATACTAATATCTACCTTGGGTTGTCATGGTTCATGACCGATAATAGACTAAAGTTTTTGATATGAGAGCGTCCCAAGTGGGATGAATGTCATCTCTCTTAAGCTTTCCCCAGAACGCCCTCCAGTTATTCACATAGGCCACATCATTAGCTGGGCACCATTCCGACAACCAGCGGTTGAAGGATGACATTCGGCTGTACATGTCATCACTGATCAGGTTTGGCAGGGGCCCAGAGAAAACTACTGAGGCCGACATTGTCTTTGCATATGCACAAAGTGACTTAACATTAATTTTAGTGATCTCCGATTTACATAATCGGGTATCATTACCACCTACGTGAAGTATGATCTTACTGTATTTACAGTTATTTTCAGCCAGCAGCTTTAGATAAGATTCTATATCGCCCACTCTGGCCCCAGGGATGCACACAACCGCAGCCGCTGGGGCCTCCATCCTAACGTTTAGCAGTATAGAGCTCCCAATAACCAGAGTTGGCTTCTAAGCGGTTGTATCACTGAGTGGGGAGAACCTGTTAGAAAGGCGAAGATTGTCCGGTTTAGAGCGACTTCCGTCATGTGCACTTCCCGGTTTAGAGCTAGCGATACACTGCTTTCGGACAGTCACCCACTCGCCGGCTGCTCAGGGTCTGCCGGGTGACTGCTAGCAGGAGCTAAAGTACGTTGGCCCGCACCAGCTACGCTAACCTGGCTAGCTACGGAAGCATACGACTTTGATTCCATGGTATGGAGCTGTGCCTCAAACTCACTAAGCCTCGCCTCCAGAGCAGCGAATAAACTACATTTATTACATGTGTCATTATCACTAAAGGAGGTGGAGGAATAGCTAAACATTTGACACACTGAGCAAGAGAGAGCAGGAGAGGGATTAGCCATTGCTAATGGCTAAGCAAAAGTAGCGAACAGCGTTTTAACAATCGTGAGATCAGCAAGGCAGTCACTGTAAGAGAAGATAGCTATAAGTGCTTGGGTACAACTGGTGTAGTTTAAATGCAATCGAGGCAAATAGCCACTAAATTAAACAAATGCTTATGCTTATGCCCCGTTGATGTGGGCTCTAAGCGAAGCAAGTGTAGGCCTAGTTTAAATGCAATCCAGGCATTTAGCTGCTAAATTAAACAAATGCTTTTGCTTATGCCCCGTTGATGCGGGCTCTAAGCAAATCAAGTGTAGTTTAAATGCAATCCAGGCAAATAGCTGCTAATTTAAACAATAAAGCAGAGTTGAGTACATCTTTGCTGGAGCAGCAAACTACCGTCTACTCTGTGATACGGGAATACCGGAAGTGAGACAATACAACAATATGCTTACCGTAAACGTCTGGAGTCAGATTGTAATAAAATTCTACATTGTGCTGCTCTCTTCATTGTGCTCCATAGCTGGTCATTAAACTCTTTTAGCTGGCCACCCTCTCTGGACCGGCATATTATCCACTCCTGACTGGTCTGAAATGAAGTACCGGTAACTATTATTTAACAGGGGTATAAATGTCAAGCATATTTTGTGGATTACATTCTGCTAAAACCCATTGAATTATGTATAGCCTATAGCTTCATATTTAAAACAACACTGGCAATCAGGACCCACATAAATGTCTAAATATAACAAAGAAAGAGCTTGAGTGTAAGATGCAGGGATGGAAAATTGTTCACTCTACAAGTAATACCTAATTTGTGATTTATCTAATTACATTATCTCAAAGACCTTGCAACAAACAAAAAAGTCTAAACCTATAACCTCCTAAAAAACCAACAAGATGCAATACAATTCAGCCAATATGATGCCATGCTGACTAGCTGAACAGATTGAGAGACTAAATGGAGACTGTAGGATTGGTATAATAGGCAGACAAAAATGATCTGTTCATACTTGAAAACCGGTAGATGCCTCCAGATCCTCCATTGCATATGTGTTTTGTGCTTGTGCCATGTCTGCCTTCTTCAATGCACATAACAAAAAGACTCAGGATGAAGGCTGCTCAGGTTAAAAAGGCTAGGTTGCAGGTTTCTGTAATTAGTCCTAACGGAGCATTTGAAATCAGTATAATGTGGTGGAAGGCAACCCCTTATGTTTGGCCAATGTTTGAACTAACCTAAATTATGGTGCACTTGTGATCTGTGAATGTTCACAATTTTTTAGTGTCATGTGGTTCTTTCATTATGTACTGAAGGTGAATTGATATAGTATGTGGGGACTGTATTTCAGGGGTGTCTGGTGGACCATAAGCAGCAGAAAATGTGTCTGGCATGCTGATGGTTGTACTTTGTGGATGTGCAGAATTGGTTCACAAACAGTTTGAACATTTAATCTAGTTGTTCAATTGTACGATATTTTATATTGGGGCCGCATTTGAGGGGTGTCTGGCAGGCCCTTTGCAGCAAGTAATTTATCTGCCATGGTGATTTTCAGGTGCTTTTTGATTTCATGATGGTGGTACCTCCTTCGTTTGATCTAGGACCTATCTGAGGGGCCCTTTTTTGGTGTCTGCCGGGCCTTTCGCAGCGGATAATTTGTCTGGCAGGGGCCATTCAGTACTCTGTGTGACCTGCCTGA
Source organism: Gymnocephalus cernua (assembly GCA_023631565.1). Classification (NCBI taxonomy): domain Eukaryota; kingdom Metazoa; phylum Chordata; class Actinopteri; order Perciformes; family Percidae; genus Gymnocephalus; species Gymnocephalus cernua. Next base: position 27,826,765 of record CM042441.1, on the reverse strand, counting down.
TCATATCAGATTGGTTTGAGATGGTACTTTTGAATATTTGATCGAACACATTTTTTCAGCCCTCTTTGAGGCCTCCAGGGGCCAAACGCAGCAGTGGGGCTCCGGCAGACATCCATATCTGCATGACCTCTCGGTCATCCCCTGGATGTGACTGTGGAGGCCATTTGAGTTCAGTTTGAGATGATTTGAGATTTGTGACATGGTATGTTATCCTGCTGCATGGAGCTCTTGAAGATGGGTACACTGTGGTAGAAAGGGATTGACATGGTCAGGTCAGCAACGATACTATGCTAAGGGAGCCCAAAGTGTGCCAAGAAAATATCCCCCTGTCCTAAATGTAAAGAGCTTGAGACCTATGCCATCCTTGATGACAATGCTACTGTCCACTGCTGCGTCTTACCTTGATCTTGATAATAAATAATATTTATATTTAAGTATTAAATAATACTAAAATACTCAAGTAACAGAAATACCGACCATCTCTTATTGTAACCCTTTTAAATATGAAATTATTATCACTAGCGCAGATGGCAGCCATTTTGGATTTCAAGATTTTCCCTTCAGATTATTCATTAAGATGTTTCCGATGCTGGTTTGAACTTCAGCACATAGTCTTGACCATGGTTTAATGCAAAAATGCATTGAGTTGCTGTTTAGATATTTGCGTTTAAAAAGCAGTTGAACAGGTGTAGCCAATAAAGTGGCTGAGTGTGTATATATATATATATATATATATATATATATATATATATATATATATATATATAACTTTTTAATTTTAGAGCTATGATAACAATAACAAAAGTTGAATTGTCTCACTCCGCTCCCTCACCAATACAAATCACTACTCATCCATACAGATCAGTGTTTAAACTGATCAGGGATCAGACAATTGCTACAACAGCTCAGTTATGTACAATCGTATGTGTTGAAATCACTGGAGCTGTTTTCTTCCTGTCACTTTAGTGAGACAGAAATTGACAAATGACAAATTCTGTGTGATTTAAAGTGTTACTTCATCTGACATTATCACAAGGATGGACTCTGTAGAGGCACCATCAATTGCATACTGACGTGGTTACCATTGAGGGGAGTAAACATTACGTATGCATTTACACCTTTTCAACATCTGACTCGAATATGTCTCAAACCACCTACTGAGGTGGTTTTTCGATAAATCTCAAGTTCTTCTTGGATGCATTTACGTCTAGGTGTTTTGATATTTTATAGCTATGTGATCCACTCAATATACATGAAGTGTAAATGGGGTTAGGAAACCCAATGGGTCAAGAACCACCTGCAGTCGGACAATAAGAGTCAATAAGTCAGACATATTTGGAAGAGAAAATTAGGGTGTAAAATTATTTCCAAAACTATGTTGTAAACATCTATTACAGTTTACAGACCCCATTCCTGATTCAACTTTGACCTGTTATAAATAAATACAGGAATAAAGAAATAAATGCAGAAATAAATACAGAAATAAATGAAAAAATACATAAATGCAGAAATAAATGCATGAATGAATACAATATATACATGCTGAAATTAATAAATAAAAGAATAAGTAAATACATAAATGTTTTAAATGTATTTCTACATTTTTGCCCACCTACATTTATTTCTGTATTTCTGTGTCCATATGTTAATTAGGTAGGAGGTCCCAACCTCAGTCTAAAGCATGATTGGTTACAGGAGTAAGCTTGATTTCGGTCTACTACACAGAGGAACAGCAGATGACAGCAGCTCTCCTCTTTTCTCTATGGGCCTCATTTACTAACACTAGCGCAGTTCACGCTGCATCTGTTTATGCAAGTTCAGTAATAGCGCACGCTATGCTTCCACATTTTGCGTAGTATTTATCAAACCTGACACCCATCAGGCAATCAGCGTCTTTCTCCGTCCACTACACCGTAAATTGCGCTGTAGCAAAGCAGTACTGGTGCTATGATATGGCTGAGTGCGATATTCCCACTGCTGATGATATGACTGTTTGAAATGATCCTGATGTCAATATTTGTAATGTAGCGAGGAGTTTAACAACTGCTAGAATGGAATGTGAACGCTGAGTCGGAGATTCAATGTCATCTTTGATTTCTTCCAGTAACTCTAATATTGCATGGCTGCTTAATCTGTAACGCTTAATGAATTTGTGTTCACTCCACTGACAAAGTGTGATCCTTGTGTTAAAAATATTTTCAGCCTGGTCTATGTCTTTGTCTTGCTCAGATTACTGCTGCCACTTCACCAGCGGCATATAGGCCTATGAGGAAACCCAATTGCAGTTGGTTTAGACCTGCTTTTAAGAGGCGGAGAATTCCCCCCGCAGAATAGAGGCACGCTCTTACTGACTTTGTAAATACCACGATAATTAGGCGCACTTTACGCGTATCCTCCCACCTTTTTGGGTGGAACTCCCACTTTCCCCATGACCCTCCCACGAACGCTCTCGCTCATGCAGGCAATCTGCCATTTTACCCAAGTGCGCCCTGTTTGTAAATAGCCCACATCAGTTACATCCGTCTTTGCGACCAATTAGCGCCTGGAAAGAGGCGCAAATGGCTTGATAAATCTAGCCCTATGTGCACAGTAACATTCTCCTGATTGATTATACACAATTCATCTGCTATTAATCTGAATGTTCATTTTCATGACTTGATTTGCTACGGATAAACTGCTGGTGGTTGCTATGGATGCTGCTATCGCTGAACCCATGGAGCTAGCATGTTGTTTGTGTGTATTGGACATGAGCATTCCGGTTATGAGGCTTATCCCGTTTTTGATCATAATGGGTCGGGAGACACTCTATCGATAGTTGTTAAACCTATAAGCAATACTTCACACGAGAGGGCGGCATTTAACATTGGCACCACAGTGATGCGGCTAGCACCGAGGTCCATAACGATTAGCACCACTGAAGTGCTAGTCTCGCTTTGCCAGACCTTCCTCCACAGCGCTGCGGAGGACGGTCTGGCTAGTCCATACAGCATTCCGGGATGGGAGAAAAACAGGCTCTGGTTTATTGGCATTTCTTTAAATCAATCACAATCACTATGCGCCGGACAGAGCAATGGTGCTGCTGCAAAATAGCCTCGGGACGGAACATGTTTTGGTGGAACATGTTTATGTTCAAAAGTAGTTTTAGTCATGCTACAGAAAACTCAGATTTGACAGTCTAGTTAGCTGTCTCGATTTACCCTGCAGAGATCTGAGGAGCAGTTAACCAGAGTCCTCATAAATTGACCGGAGTTTAAAATTCCAACACAAAGAAAACGGAAGGTAACGGACATCCGGCCGAAAAGAGTGTCATCCGGCGCAATTTCCGGCGGCATCAGAGCAATCCCAGAAGTGGAATGTCGTGGATATAGACTACTGAAGTGCCAATGATACGACCCTCGAGTGTAATATACAACGGTTACCAACAAAATTAAAATTATAATCAAACTGTATTCATATTGTGGGGCAATTCGCTCTCAAAATAAAATAGCAACAGACATTCTAGTCCCTCCATGTTTAATCAGCCAGCCAACCTGAGCTGTGTTAGCTCAATCGTGTTGTAACTAAGATATTTGGTGAAAATAATATGTATCGGCAAATTTAGGTAATATATGTCCGCGAACTTCAAGCAACAGGGACGATTTCTGGTCCCTATTCAGTCAGCCAGCCAACTCAAGCTAACATTAGCTTTGTAGAGATCGTAGGATGTCCCAAACTGAATAAATACCACACACATAAACACAAAACTGCTTTGCTAACTAAGACTCTGACTCTGGGTGTACTGTCATGCTAAATGTCTAGTTAAACAATCAGATTGCCTTGTCAGATCTGCTTGTTGTATAATGGCATTTTCATCCCGCAGCAGGTATGCCAGTGGCCTCCTGGTCGTAATGCTACCTAGAGCTGGTTTGCAAACGTGTATCACACGGAGGAAGATTCGCTAGGGATCGGGGATTTGCTTTTTTCTGGCTCTCTGATTGACCAATTATGCTTGCTTTAAACTGAGGTTAGGACCTCCTACCTCATTAACATATGAACACAGAAATACAGAAATAAATAAATGGTGAACATAAATTTAAAGCATTAATTTATTTATTCTTGTATTTATTTATTTATACATTTATTTTCTCATTTAATAATTTATTTATTGAGACTTAAGTCATGTTCCGTCCTCCATACTTCTACACTCAGTGATACTTTCATGTTCCCAGATTTTTTCAATCACAAAGTACCTCCTGAGTGAGAGAGTTGATCCTCTGTTGTAGGTTGGTGGTCTCTGATTGGATTACACTGGTAGCCTTGATGATGGGCTCACAGGAACAGCACAGCATCCTTTCCTCTCCAAACTCACTGATCATAGGAAACTGAGAGGAGAGGAGAGGGAATTGACTTTCCAGAAAAGAATGCATTCATGCATTACAAGTCTGGAGCTCTGTAGTGATTTGCTAAAAAACAGGATAAATGTCTGTCTAATGACTTTTACTATTGTAGTTTCTGGGATCCCTTACCACCCTTATATCCCTTATTACAGGCACAAATAGAAACACAGTGTGAGGTGTGTGTGCATGCGTGTGTGCGCTGCTCTCCACCTTGACCTCGTAGTGTTTAAGCTTCCTCTTGATGCTGCTGTTCTCCCTCTCCAGACTCGCCAGCCGGGTCTTGATGTCATGATAGGCAGCGGCCAGGGCCAATCCTGACGCTGGGTACATGTCCTCTGGCAGCCGATCGGCAGACCAGCTGATCCCGGGAACACCCACATCATCTCTCAGCCCCTCTCCTCCCAGCAACCCCAGCTCTCCTCTGCGGAATAGATCCATCATCGGTTAGCTGTAGAAGTGGGAAAAAAAGTTGTAGTTGATCTCTGGGAAAAAAAACACACAGACTGGACTTTGGGCGGGCAGACAGACAGAAAGGCTAGTAGCCATGTCAGCTCAGTAAGTCACTTTGCACTCTTCACCTCACACAGCAGGGCCACTAATGGCAATCAATCTGCCAAGCCCCATGTCCTGGCAGAGGTGACAGTCGCAGAGAGTGTGTGTGTTTTCAAACTGCAGCCAGTGACATACTGAAATGTTTATGTTTACCTTGTACAGCTTTGTTGTCCTTGTTTTTAGCCATATGTCTATTCCTTTGTATGTACTTTGACAGCAACAAAAAGATGGAGTCCAATTCCATGTGTTGACACTACTTGGCCATTAAAGTGGATTCTGATTCTGCTGGCTTGACTGACAGCATATAATGGTTAGCATCCTGTTTGTGCAGCCTACTTTCCCATTTTCCGGATCTAAACAATCGACAAGATGGCAGTAAGCAGAATCAAAATTCTAGATTTTCAAATATCTCTTCAAAAATCTAAACATTGGTGAAGTCACGGTGTGTCTGTGTTTTTTTTTATAATCTATATGGATGATACGAGGTCTGACAATATAAGATTAAAACTGCATTTAGCCTATCTGCAAGAACTAATGTAAAATAGTCTTGAGATGCTGATCCAGAAGAGATCTGAGCAGCTGGATGGAACGTGCAGCTCTGTAGTACATTCATATTTCATACATGAAAATTGTTTCACAACAGCCATACCTCTTTCTTTATGGTGTTATATATGTGCCTCATTCCTGAGCGAGTAAGTATATGTTTTGAGCACAGAGAACTATATTTTGCAAGCACATTACATTACATTTTGAACAGAAATTAACACTCGCAAACATAATTTCATTTGAGCAAACAAAATTCCATTTGAGCAAACAAAAACCTATTCTGTGCTCAATAAATGTATTTGCATGTTTGCTATTATCCATATTAACATGCAATAGTAACCCCTCTCACGCAGTTTACTCTCAAAAACTCTTTCTCTGTGCTCAGGTAGATGCTGCTGCGCTCCGGTCATGTCTCCCTCGCTCTCAACCTCTTCATTCTGTGCACGCTCAACTCTTTACGCATGCGCTCAAATTTTCACAGCGTTACAAGTGTGCCACAAAACCAACCAATCAGAGAATTAAAGCTCAACTCTCATTGGCTGTTTGTCTCCAATTAGATCACAAGTACCAGGAAACACATATGTACGGGCACGGGCGCCGTATAGGGGGAAATAGTTAGGACAATTCCAAGGGCCCATGACCGACAGGGGCCCCAAAACAATAGGTAAAAACTAATATAAAATGATTAAACCATCATCATTCAATATATATATATTTCAAATATAATAATAAAATTGGTAGCACTTAAAATTATGGCTCGGTAATAAGATGGTAATAGTATGGTAACAGTGTGATAATAAAGACGTAATATATAGGTAATAACATGTAATTACCAAAGTAATAACTGGGTAATACATCACTGTAATAAGATGTAATACTGGGGTAATAAGGTGATAAGGTAACAGATGTAATAACATGTAATAAGTAGGAAAGGGTTCGATAATAGCCATATGTATATCTGGGTAATGGTATGGTAATAATATGTTGATGTTTTCACAGTATTATAGTCTACTATCAGTGTAATACGTTCCAAATTAGATAAAACATCTTGGAATTTAAAATTGGTAATTACCATATTATAATGCTGAAATTCTTCCACCCTTTATGTTCCAAACATTCCGCTTCTGTTTCAACGTAATACTTTACAAATTATAGGTTTAATCTTGTGACTTCTTACCTGAAAACACGTCTGGTAGATTCTGTTTAACAACCATTAATCAGTGCCACAAAATGCAAAACTGCCTGTTTCTATTGTATTACATGGTAATATTAGAATAACAGAGATGTAGAGATTACCAGGAAACACGTCTGGTAGTTTCTGTGTAACAACCATGAATCAGTGCCGCTAAACTGCCTGTTTCTATTTTATTACATGGTAATAATAGAATAACAGAGGTGCAGAGCTTACCTGGAAATGCTTCTGGTCGTGTCCCGGTAATCTCTGCACCTCTGCTATTCTAATATTAGCATGAAATGTGTCTTTTCCTGCATGCGAGTAACCCTGTGCAATCTAACCAGCAGCTAAACACCTTCCACCATCAAGCACTGGAGACTGGGATCATCGTAACTTATTTGACTTAGAAAGGGTGAAACTGGGAAATGAAAGACAATGACCAGTTACTTACATATTGCTGAGTCACAAACATTATACAATGATAATTCTAAAAACAATTTAACTACACGTCACTGTAATGCGGTAGTATATACAGTAGCTAACATGTAAGCTGAAATAAAGGAAATACATAATGTATGGTTATACACTGTACATAGTATAACCTATATTGTTTATCTAAATAAACTAAAATATACTTACATAAAGCACAACCCAAGATAATAGTGGAAAACTAGCTTACTGAAGCATACTGTCAGTCTAACATGAGCTATCTTCCTGACTAAGTCCCATGGTGCAAAGGTCCTACAGTTCTTAAAGGAACACACACGCATGTGGAACAAACTATATACTATATCTGGGTAAAGGTAATATAGTTATATTAATAGATTAGATAATAATGGTGTAATATATGTTGTTTTCACAGTATTATAGGCTACTATCAGCGTAATACCTTCCAAATTAGATAACACTTAAAATAGGTAATTACCATATTATAATGTTGAAATTCATCCACCCTTTATGTCCCAAATATTTCCCTTTTGTTTCAAGGTAATACTTTACAAATGATATGTTTAATCTTGTGAGTTCTTACCTGGAAACATGTCTGGTAGTTTCTTTGTAACAACCATGAATCAGTGCTGCAAAAAAACTATATATATAGTATACTATATATATTTCATTTCAACACAGTCTCACTCCCAACTCGTCAAATGTCTGACGCATGGCCAAGGACCCGTGGCGTTAAGTTTCAACGCCAGGGAGGTACCCGTTGCGTTATTTTCTGACGAGGGGGTCCATCATATAGACAGTCATGTTAATCCCTCACCGTCAGATATCGACGAAAGAAAAAACACGCCCCCTTAACTCGAAATCTGTGACAGTTTTATTGTTGGTATTTTTAGCCCAATAACCGCTGTTTTAATCAACATTATTCACGAGATCTTATCATGGTTTATATGCATTTCTTTCAATGTTATTATTTCGGTCTATTCGGCCAGGGAAGCTGGGTTTCTTTGTTGTTTATTGATATTTTTTAAACTATAACGCTACATCTATCAACATTAATTTAGATGTTATCATGGTATTCATTTCTTTATTTTAACAATATTATTTCGGTCTTATTACCGGTGAAATAATACAGTACGCTGTAATACAGAACATTACGATATGCTGCGAGCTAGACTCATTCAAAGCTGATATCCCACAATGCAATGCGGCCATTCATTCACAGAATCGAAAAGCGATCATCTGGTCTTTAACGACAGTATTGCTTCAATGTACACACACACACACACACACATATATATATATATATATATATATATATATATATATATATATATATATATATATATATATATATATTTATATATATAATCAGTGTTTTTATCACCAGCAACAACACGTTACTCAGCTTTGTTCCAGTTATACACACACACACCGTAATAACGTTTAAAAACATCCGCGGAAGTGACGTCTGTGAATGAATGTTGCAGGTGAGAATTTACCAATAATAAATATTAAAATAAATAAAAACAGTGCTTTATGCTATGCACTTTGATTTGCCTTATATATATATATATATATACTATATAAAAAACCTACAGTTGAGTGTTTAGAATAATAGAATGAATAATTTGCATTTGATTTGACTTGTACTGTTGTGTATATACAAAGAGAAGCATTTTTTATTTTATTTTCCATGCATAGTTATTTTAAAACCCAATTTTCTAATGTTGCGGTTGATGACTATTAATATCAAATACTAAAGGGAAAAAACATGAGCATAGTTATGTGTGGGACTTAGTTTGATTTAATATCACATTGCATTAGTTGTTTTAAATAAATTACTTTTTTGAAATATCAATTTATGGTAGGCCTAACATATTAATTATTATATTCAGAAGATGATCCTCATATCAATCACCATGGTTACAGCTTGTAGCCATCCTAACCTTTGTAGCCTTTACTGAGAGACTACCTTTTCAAAATTAAGAAGGGACTAGTTTTAGGAGGCATTTTCAGGAAATTAAAAGAATAAGCAGATTGTTGCAGAGGTTTTTGTTTACAGAGTAAGATGTATATAGCTTTGTATGGGTATGTGTACATATATAACATGTGTTTTGGCATTTTTGGCACACTTCTGCCTCAGCCTATACTGCACACAGACAAAACTCACACATCTCATTCAACCATTTGACAAGCTGAGGAAAGGGTCGTGACATGGGTCAGAGGGTATCAGAGGTCATACATGATGAACCAATCAATGGGCTCTGCTCCTATAGACACCTTGGTGTTCATATGGACAACACCTGGCTGGAAGGCCTGTGTTCAAAGTGTGTTTTCATCATTTAGAGCAGACATTCACGGTGAATCAGAGGGTTTATGTTATATATGACTGTCATGAAGGTTGTGGAGGGGAATAGAAACCAGTCTCTCCAGGCAAGCACAGAGAATATGACCTGATCTATCTTTATTCTCCATGCCAAGTATGAGTTCTTATACTCTAGCAGAAGATATGGTTACCCCAATGTAAACTTAACATTTCTAAACTATAGGCCTATTCGGACCTACCTCAATTACAACTTTAAATAATGTTGCTTGAGGCTGGTTGTGCAATAGCTTCATGATATGATGCTAATGGTTGTGTGTTACTCTGCACTGTTTGTGCAAGATGATCAATAGATTGTTGCTGTGTGATGTGCTTCCGTCTGACTACGTATCACTTTGTTTATGTTTTTTTATTGTAAGTATATGTCAGCTGTATGATAAAACAATATGTCAAGTGTTATGTGTGAAGCATTTGAACTCAAGGCAGATATCACTCCGGGGATAATAAAGTATCACCTGCATATCCATATATCCAGATATGTGAAAATTAAAATGTTGTCGTAGGACTATATAAAACATATTGTTGGAAAGGTCTCAACCTCCACAGTAACATATGTCAGTCTGAAGATGATCCATTACTCCTACTCTGAAAGATTGACCTCTGAACCTTGAACCTAGTCCATGTTTGAAGGCTTGTCATTTAGCAACAGAAGGTGCTACAAACATGGGACCAGCTGTTATAGAAAGCTCTGGATCTCAGGTGTCATGTAGATATGGTCACCAATGTTTAACCACTGTAAGCACTGTCAAATATGGTAATAAGCTATGTTCACCTATTTAACGATTCAATTTTTAAAATCTGATGACACCAGTGTGTTCCCCATCCCAAAAAACCCCAGGGGGCATCCAAAATGATACACTTTTAACTTCTAATTATGAGAAATATACCAATATACTTTAAAACTACTCCCATAAGACATGGGAGCTGCCTATGTTCGATTCCTGTGTTTCTGACGTCTGCCGTGAATGGGCTTCATTCCATTGCAGAGCGAGCAGACAATGAGACAAATACATGAAACTCTATTTTATTATTATTATTATCTTCATTGTTTAAATCCTCAAATACAATGTTAGACAAAAACATCAATATTACGAATATTATGTATTTTTGTATCTTCTTATCTGCCAAGCGGCACGTACTACGTCACTTCCGAGTCTTCAGCTGATTTTTTAAAACGTTATTACGGTGCATAACTTACTGGAACAAAACTGAGCTATGTGTTGTTGTTGGTGATAAAACCACTGATTATATATATGAACATTGAAGCGATACTGGCGTTAAAGACTCGCTGATCGCTGTCCAATTTTGTGAATGAATGCCCGCATTGCATTGTGGGATATGGGCTTTGAATGCGTCTAGGTCTAGCTGGGTCTATCTCGGATCATATCGTAATGTTCTGTATTACAGCGTAGGCTACTGTAATATTTCACCGGTAATAAGACAGAAATAATATTATTAAAATAAAGAAATGAATATCATGATAACATCTAAATAAATGTTGATAGATGTAGCATTATAGTTTAAAAAATATCAATAAACAACAAAGAAACCCAGCTTCCCTGGCCGAAATAGACCAAAATAATAACATTAAAAGAAATGCATATAAACCATGATAAGATCTCGTGAATAATGTTGATTAAAACAGCGGTTATTGGGCTAAAAATACCAACGTTAAGACTGTCACAGATTTCGAGTTAAGGGGACGTGTTTTTACTTTCATCGATATCTGACGGTGAGGGATTAACATGACTGTATCTGACGGACCCCCTTGTCGGAAAATAACGCAAGGGGTACCTCCCTGGCATTGAAACTTAACGCCACAGGTCCTTGGCCATGCGTCAGACATTTGACGAGTTGGGAGTGAGACTGTGTTGTTCATTTTGTTCTGTCCCCATCAGGACATTAGTTAACTTAAATGTTTTTCTTCTCCCATTGCTGGCAGTAGTTTGTTCCACAAGCATGTGTTCCTTTAAGAACTGTAGGACCTTTGGACTTAGGCCCCATCCAGACGAAGACGTTAGGATGAAAACGCATCCGTCTTCCCTGGATTCGGTTCAAGAAAATTCACATCCAGATGAATCCATCTGTAAATGACACAACACGGTACTTCATATGCCAGGCCTGTAGGCGGTGCTGTTATTGCTACAGAAATGAACGGAACGAAGAAGAAGAGCAGCCTTCAGTGACTTCCTTTCATAACCATAGACAGTATATAAAAGTTCATAACATGACTGTTAGCTAGTTCTCTTAGCTTAACACATCCATGGACTAGACTTTAATAACTTACACCACTGCTCGTTATATAGAGGCCACCTAGAAAAATAATGTAAACTTTGTTTACATTCTATCGGACATGATTGCAGCTAGCAGAGCTAGCGTTAGCGCGCTAGCTAGCGCTAACGCTAGCTAACATCAACATCGGCAGTCACACAAACATCAATGATCCGATGTCTTTTTGATAATCTAGCTACTCGTTTTTCTTGCGGTAGCCTTTCTACAATAAGCGGTGCTAAAAGTTACTATAATCCGTTCAAGGAGTTGATAAGCAGACAGATTAGCGAGCTAGCAGCGTTGCGTCCCTGCTAGCGCCGTCAGCTGGGTTGAAGGCGGAGCTGTTAGGCCGAGGTGTGTGGGGATGACATCATCGATACGCACGTATGCGGTTTCGCCGTCCATATGAAGCCAAACGTAAGCCGTTTTTTTTTTATTCACCCTGGGACCAGGTTTCAAAAAAGTGCGTTTACGGGCAGTGCGTTTACAGGATTCATGTGGACAGTCAAACGATGCAAAAGATGTGCATTTGCATTGAAATACGTTTCCGTGTGGATACCACCTTAGTCAGGAAGTTGAATGTGAGCCTAAGGGGGCAAGCTTCTCTCCACAGAGTGAAGCCTCCTATGGCGCCATTTTGATGCTAATAAGCCATCACCCCCCGTTAGCATTCCATTGACTGCCATTCATTTTGGCGTCACTTTGACAGCGAATAACTTTACATCTGAAGCGTTTAAAGACTTAATTTGACCATTGTTTATTTCTAAAGAAGCACGACAATGTATAAAAGGCTCCATTACCTTGTACCTCACGTAGCAGATGTTTTTGTAAAAATAGGCTAACGCTTGTGTCATAACCACGTGACTTACTGTCGCATAGTAGAGGAATTACTGTACAGTACAGGAGAAGCTTGCAGGCAGTTTGAACTTACATTAGCTGTTTAGTTTAATTACTAATGTTAACTAGCATTTTAGTTAGCAATAATTACCTGTGCCTATGTTATCTCCTTACATATACCTACGCTCTCCGTCTCTGTAAGATTGGGAATGATTGAGATTTCTCTTGGCACAGCTACCAGAAGACTTACAACTTGCAGACATGTTGCTCACGTCACATCTACGTCGGCAAGCTCAGTTTGCAGCTGCGCAGTAACGCTTAGCCATCACCGGAAAAGTGCTTCTAATAGACTTCACTCGTCTTTGTTAATTACTGTCAGAAAGTTTGATGTGCAATATCTATATTTTTGATAATGATTCATAGCTCATATTAGACTGACAGTATACTTCATTAAGGCAAGGCAGCTTTATTTGTATAGCACATTTCAGCAACAGGGCAATCAAAGTGCTTTACATGAAAAATGATTAAAATAAGAGAATAAAAGTTACAGTGCAGTATAAGAAATTAAACATTGAAGAACAGTTAAAAACAGTTAAAAATATAAAAGCAGATAAAATACAAGATTTTATGTTGCTAGCATGGGACAATGTATAAGCTGTTGCTCTACACACGTAATCCACCAGCAATCCTTGCCGTTCCCAGAACGGGCCGGTCCCACCGCTCTTACTTTTTTAATTTCTCTTTATATGCTTATATAGATTTTCATACAGTTTCAACAATGCAACTTAAGCATAAGATTATTTAGCGAAAGGCAACATCAAAAAGAAAGGTCTTCAGTTATCAGGTAGTTTGTTCCAGATATGTGGAGCATAAAAAATAAACGCTGCTTCCCCCTGTTTAGTTCTGACTCTGGGGACAGAAAGCAGACCTCTCCCAGACGAGCTGAGAGGTCTGGGTGGTTCGTAGTTTACTAGCAGGTCAGAAATGTATTTTGGACCTAAACCATTTAATGATTTATAAACTAGCAAAAGTATTTTGAAATCAACTCTCTGAGGCACCAGAAGCCAGTGTAAAGACTTCAGCACTGGAGTGATGTGATCCACTTTCTTGGTCTTAGTGAGGACTCGAGCAGCAGCGTTCTGAATCAGCTGCAGCTGTCTGATTGATTTTTTTAGGGAGACCTGTAAAGACACCGTTACAGTACTACTACTGAAGATAAAAGCATGGACAAGTTTTTCCAAGTCCTGCTGAGACATAAGTCCCTTAACCCTTGATATATTCTTAAGGTGGTAATAGGATGGCTTTGTAATTGTCTTAATGTGGCTGTTGAAATTCAGGTCTGAGTCCATAATTAGTGCACCAAGATTTCTGGCTTTGTCTGTTGTTTTTAACATTGTCGTTTGAAGCTGAGCGCTGACTTTTAATCGTTCCTCTTTTGCTCTAAAAACAACCACCTCAGTTTTTTCTTCATTTACTTTAAGAAAGTTCTGGCACATCCAGTCGTTAATTTGTTCAATGCACTTAGTCAGTGTTTGTATAGGACTATAGTCTCCTGGCGATAAGGTTATGTAAATTTGTGTGTCGTCCGCATAACTGTGGTAACATATTTTGTTGTTTTCCATAATCTGAGTCAGTGGAAGCATGTAGATGTTAAACAGAAGAGGCCCCAGAACGGAGCCTTGGGGAACTCCGCACGTCATATTTGTATGCTCAGATGTATAATTACCTATAGATACAAAGTAGTCCCTATTCTTTAAATATGATTTAAACCAGTTTAGGACTGAGCCAGAAAGGCCAACCCAGTTTTCTAATCGGTGTAGTAATATGTCATGGTCAACCGTGTCAAATGCAGCACTGAGATCAAGTAATACTAAGACTGCAGTTTTGCCACTATCTGTGTTTAAGTGGATATCATTAAATACTTTAACAAGAGCTGTCTCAGTGCTGTGGTGTGGTCGAAAACCCGACTGGAAGGCATCAAAACCATTGTTTAGTGACAAGAAAAGGTTGAGTTGTTGAAAAACCGCTTTTTCAATGATTTTACTTAAGAATGGAAGGTTAGATATCGGCCTATAGTTGCTCAGTAGTGCCGTGTCTAGATTGTTCTTTTTTAAAAGTGGCTTGATGACTGCAGTTTTCAGGGCCTTTGGGAAGATACCTGATACATTTTTGAAAAGGCCTGTTGGTAGAATATCAAGGATACAGGAGGAGGTTTTCAGATGTTGTATAATGGCCTCCAGGTTTTTGTGGTTGATCGTATGAAATTGTGTGATATTGGAATTTGTTTTGCCTGGACAGTATGACAACACATATCCCGTACTTGATATGGAGGCACTGACAGTTAGTCTAATTTTCAGAATTTTGTCTTCGAAAAAGGAGGCAAAATCATTGCAGGCCTTGGTAGATACAAATTCAGATGCTACTGCTACTGGAGGGTTTGTTAACCTATCAACAGCAGCAAACAAAGCATGTGAATTATTATTGTTTCTGGCGATAATATCAGAGAAGAAGGACCACCCTGGAATTCCTCAGTTCCAAATTATAAATGCGAAGTCTGTCTTTATAGGTGTTATAGTGGACCTGGAGATTAGTTTTTCGCCACCTTTTTCTGTTCTTACCTGTATGACATTTCTCCATGGAGATCTTTTCTTACTAGAGACAGCTTTGACCTTAGTGGGAGCAATGGCATCAATAACATTTGTAATTTTAAAATTGAAATTATCTACAAGCTCATTGACTGAGACCCCAGAGAGGGCGGGTGTGGAGAAAAGCTGAATGAATGTTTCACTGGTGCTTTCAGTGATATACCGTTTTCTGATTACATTAGTTTGGACACTTTTGGGCACCGAGATAGTGCCATTAAAGAAAATACATGAATGATGAGAGAGCAACGTCAGTCACCACAACCTTGGAAATGTTTAAACCCTTGGAGATAATCAAGTCCAGAGTGTGCCCCTTATTGTGCGTGGGTTCCGTCATATGCTGAGTCAGTCCATAGTTCTCAAAAACACAACACAGTTCTTTGGTCCCTCTATCCTGCGGGTTGTCAACATGAATGTTGAAATCACCAGCAATAGTTACACAGTCAAAGTTAATACAGATTATAGACAGCAGTTCAGTAAAGTCATCGAAGAAAGCTGCACAGTATTTGGGTGGTCTGTAGATATTTAGAAATATAGCTCACGGGGAGGACCTTAGCTGAAGAGTCACATATTCAAAAGAAGCAAAATTTCCATAAGATATTTGAGTACAATGGAATGAGTCATTAAACAAAATGGCGACTCCACCTCCTTTCTTATTCACTCTATGCTCACTCATAAAACTGAAGTTGGGGTGAGCTGACCCGATAAGAACAGCACCACTGTTATTATGGTCCAACCAGGTTTCAGTTAAAAACATAAAATCAAGATTGTGCTTAATAATAAAATCATTGATTAAAAATGATTTTCCTGCCAAAGACCTGACGTTTAGTAAGGCTAGTGTTAGTGTGTTAAAATAATTATCTGTCTCATTTTTTGGGATAGGCTGTGGCTGACGAGGAATGGATGCTACATTTGCTAAGTTTGCAGTTAAATGCTTATATTTAACATAAATTGAGGAAGAATTTAATACACAGGGCCCAGGCTTGTCCTGAAAAGAGTCATGAGTGCCACTAGGCGTGCAGCCTGGACCCGGCACATATCAGACAAAGCTTGCTGCATTTTGTACACAAGCATACTTATCAGTCTGGGGAGGAGGAGTTAGCTGCCGTCCTTGGGTGGGCAGTGGTGCCTGGTGTTTTACTTTTGGCCGGGGGCCAATGATGGGAGAAGGAAGGGGGTAAGTTTGATTCCAGTGGAGAGAGCGATGGCATGGGCGGGGTATACAGATCCTCAAAGGCGTCGGGGTTGGTGAGGGGGTTTGAGGGGTGTTGGACGGCTGAAGAGGGGGATTGAGATTTCTCATCTCTGCTCTGTGGTCTTCCATGGTCAAATCTTTGCTTAGGCGGGGGCTTGGATTACTGCCCTGCTTTGTTATGTCTTCCTCTTGTTTAGATCCCTCTTGTCTCGTGTCCTTGGACGAGGGAGCTGATGTGTGGCGCAGAAAGTAAAGTAGGTTAGAGGTGAACAGCTTTACTCCTGGTTTCTTAGGGAAAAGTCCATCTGCCTTAAAAAGATGTCTGCGCTCCCAGAAAATGTTAAAATTGTCAATGAGCTGCAGAGAATGGGCGGTACACGTAGTTGAAAGCCATTTGTTCAGTACCAACAGTCTGCTGAATCTCTCATCTCCTCTTCTGACTGGCGGTAGAGGTCCACTCAGTGGTGTAGTCTATTTTTTTGTAGTGAGTATACTGTGATTTTCCCCTCCCAGCCTCATACTCGCCTGTCCCAGAGCGACACCCCATACAGTCGGTACTGTGACGTTTCTGAATACGAACTGTACACGGACAACAGACGTTTAAGTATTGATGGCGTTTATTTAAAGTCCTGGAAAAACAACACTTAGAGTTGAGAAAAGATAAGACAGATTTAACTTTTTGAGAAACGCAACCGAACCTGAACGCAACAGGACATCACATCACACAAATAAGCCATTTAACCGACACCCCTACACTGCCACACAAAACCATGACTAATAATTAGCATCATCATATAACTTTTGTATCGATTAGCAATAAAATCTGCTGATAAGGGCCTATTATTAATCTCACCTGTCAGTATCCTCATGAGTAATATAGTAGTTTGATCATATGTTTCATCATAATGTTTAAATCAGAGTGTACAGAGAGCTCAATAAATAGCCAAAGAAATAAGGTCATGAATAGCATGTAGACCAGTAAGTGAATCTCAGTTCTTACAATATTTCTGTTTGTTGTTGTTTTTTATTGAAAAGAGAAATACTCAAAAGTATTTAATAAACTGTTTACAATCTTCAACACCATGGCTAACAAATGCATAAAAAGCAGACGGAAGGAGAAAAAAGCTCCACTCTTTCTATTTTAGTTAATTATCTGACCATTGCTAACTAACATTACCATATAGTAATTTAATTGTGTAAAGCAATGCATATTTAAGATTTAAGAATTTACTCTAATATTGCATAGTCATTGACCTTATGAAGGCCAGGAGTTCTCACTGTCTCTCTCATCATCTGAAACAAGGACACATAAACATTGTATTCTGTTTACTGCTGTACTCAGACACACAGACACACACACATAGACACACAGACACACACACGCATGCACGCACGCACACACACACACACACACACACACACACACACACACACACACACACACACACACACACACACACTCGTTACTTATAAAACTTTGTTCAAACTCTAACTAGTTGCGAGAAAGGAAAGAATGCAACTTGTTGTTGCTTAGTAACGTTAAGTGACTTCACGTCAGAGCCAGGGCATGGCCACGGAAGCCCCCAAGGTCCAAATGTCAAAGCTTCCCAACATAGACGGGGTGAATTTATGAATGAAAGTGAGAAAGTTCTGTCACAAACAATGTTGTTACGTATCATCGCGCTTTTGTAAGTGGGTATACGGAAATCCTTGGCTTTTCCTACTGGGTATACGGCGTATACCTGCGTATCACGTAGACTACACCACTGGGTCCACTGATAAACACCTTCGCGTTTAGGGAGCTGACTGTTTTCAGAAGATCCATGAAGTCCTTATTCAGCACTTCAGACTGTTGCTTTACAACATCATGTGACCCTATATGCAGTATAATGTTATTCACAGTTGGGTGTGCTGCCATGATATCCGGGATTCTGTTGGCCAAGTCAGACATAATTTCTTTGGGAAAACAGAGTATTTTGGTGTTTTTACTGCTTTTTACATCTTTTACAGCAGAATCACCTACAATCAGAGTTTGAGGCCCAGTCATTAGCTTTCCCTGTAGCTTTTTACTTTTTGAATTGCTCTCAGTCCTTACCCTGCTGTGTGACGATGAGACACAATCAGATGAAGGTCCAGGGTCCTGCTGCAGTGGAGCAAATCTGTTATCAACTTGCAGACTTGGTTGTTGAGGAGGCATTTTGTTGCTAATTCTCCCTTTTGCAGCTGTCCACGGCTGTGTCCTACTGAGTGGGGTTGAAGACGCACTCTGCCTGGATGATAATGCAGGCCAGCCGTTCATATCACAAATCTCAGGGCGCTGTGCCCTGCCCGTTAGTCGTCCTCCCATTTCCCAGGGCGATTTACTCTTAGGCTTTACACCGAAAGAGTTCTAGGGAGGACTACCACTTGTTGATTTATTACCCGTTTCACAGTCCTCCTGTTTCTTTGTAGTCTTGTTGGTGCTAATTAGCCGTATGTTAGCATGCTTTTGTCCATTGTTTTGGGTCCGTGGTAAAGTGGTGTCATTCCAACATGATGTGTTCACTTCCACGTTTACTTCTAACCGTTAAATTTTGGTTTCCAGAATGGCAATCTTCTGAAGGAATTTGTAGTAGTCATCCACGGAGAAGGGAGGCATCTTGCTGCATTAGCTTTAGATAAATACCACATTTCCAGTCACTGTAGTACAGGCTTGAGCTATTGGTAGGCCACGCTCATGCAGAAAAATGATTAAATATGGCAATAGCCTACTATGTCTACAAAAAGTGTATAGTCCAGTGATTTATAAGTATCCAAGAGCCGCTGCTCATAGTTTCTCTCAGAGGAAAAGCAAGATTATCAGCAGAAATATGCAAGCAGAGGCAGAATCAAGCAGCAAAGCGTCTCAATTTATATTAATATTAAGTTTGCTACTTTTACATGCAAGTATATTTTAGTTTATTTAGATAAACAATATAAGGTATACTATGTACATTGTATAACAATACATTAAGTATTTCCTTTATTTTAGCTAACATGTTAGCTACTGTATATACTACTGCATTACAGTGTCGTATAGTTATATTGTTTTTGCAATTATCGTTGTATAATGTTTGTGACTCAGCAATATGTAAGTAACTGGTCATTGTCTTTGATTTCCCAGTTTCACCCTTTCTAAGTCAAATAAACTGAGTTACGATGATCCCAGTCTCCAGTGCTTAATGGTGGAAGGTGTTTAGCTGCTAGTCAGATTGCACAGGGTTACGTGCATGCAGGAAAAGACACATTTCATGGTAATATTAGAATAACAGAGCTACAGAGATTACCTGGAAACTACCAGAAGCATTTCCAGGTAATCTCTGCACCTCTGTTATTCTATTATTACCATGTAATAAAATAAAAACAGGTAGTTTTGCATTTTGCAGCACTGATTCATGGTTGTTGCATAGAAATTACCAGAAGCACTTCCAGACAATCTCTGCACCTTTGGATGATTTTTTAAATCTAATATTACCATGTAATAAAATAGAAACAGGCAGTTTTGCGTGATGCACCACTGATTCACAGAAACTACCAGATGTCTTTCCAGGTAATCTCTACACCTCTGTTATTCTAATATTACCATGTAATAACAGGCACTTTTGCATTTTGCTGCACTGATTCATGGTTGTTACACAGAAACTACCAGACATGTAATCTCTACACCTCTGTTATTCTAATATTACCATATAATACAATAGAAACGGGCACTTTTGCATTTTGCGGCTCTGATTCATGGAAATTCCACAGAAACTACCAGATGCGTTTCCAGGTGAGAAGTCACAAGATTAAACATATAATTTGTAAAGTATTACCTTAAAGGGAAATGTTTGGAACATAAAGGGTGGATGAATTTCAGCATTTTAATATGGTAATTACCAATTTTAAAGTATTATCTAATTGGAAGGTATTACAATGATAGTACCCTATTATACTGTGAAAACATCAACATATATTACCCTAATATCACGATGCTATTATAATATTAATATAACTATATTACCATTACCCAGATATACATATGGTTATTATCGAACCCTTTCCTAGTTATTACATTGGTAATTGCATGTTATTACATCTGTTACCTTCTTATCACCTTATTACCTCATTATTACATCTCATTACTGTGTTATATTACCCAGTTATTACTTTGGTAATTACTTTATTATTACACTGTTACCCCACTATTACCATCTTATTACTGGGCCATAATATGCAGTGCTACCATAAAAATAATGATCTCTTTGTTTTTACTTGTTTTTGGCAGTAAAAGGTTAATATCCCCATTGACCAAAAAGTAAACATCCATATTGACCGACCACCCCCCTGTATCTGCATGAAATGGTTTGGTCCTGCCTTAGCGCACTCAGTGACGGTGTTTAGTTGCAATCAGTATGCATCAGAACTAGAGTGACCACAATGTTGCCAAGTAACGTTAAATCAAAATCTGGTTTTCAAAAAAGGAAAGAGAGAAAAGAGAGAGAGGAAAGACAAAGGAAAGGGTGTCAAACTGTAACCCAGTTTTTCACCAAGAAAGGTGGGTAGCCTAAAGTCTGTGAGTGGTATTGACCTGTTGGCTTAATGTCCATAGTGAAACAAGCTAGCTAGCTACAGACTAGTGTTAGCCTACATTTAATCACCATTTAATCAGTGCAGGGAAACGTTTAGCAAGATATTCATATTCAATCATTGTCCCTGCCCCTTTTAGCAGACTTAACAACAGATGAGTCAGCAGCACCCCAGTCTCCCCCTAACTGTCCCCCTCCCTGTCCCTGTGAAGAAGGTGAGCAACATTGTGTTCAATGACATGCCAGTTAGCATCATTGCAGGGAGTCTGTGGAGATTTCTCTGTCTCTCTCTCTTTTTACCATTACAAAAAAGAAAATGAAATATTTATTAATGACAGAAATTCAAAAACATTAATAACAATTATTTATTTTTTTTACATAATGATCATTATAAAATGAAATTAAAAAAACAACCTACTGTCTGTACTGATGATGGACAGTTGGAAACAGTGAGTAGCTTACCTAAGCCTGCATGTAAGATACAGACAATATTAAAATAATCTAGTTTGATACGTTCATTTAGATTGAATTATGGAATGGCATCTATAGATACAGACTTTATTATTCCCATCATGAAGTTTGTTCGTTTTTCTTTTTGTACATCTTTCATTAATAATTATAATAATAATTAAAGCTGCAAGCAGCGTTGGATGGGCCCTCGTGCAAATGTGCGTCGGGGTGACTGGCGGACGCCGATCCTTGCGACCGTGCATCTGCACGGCACTCAGACATTGCAAATCGTCACCAATGAAAAAGGGAACTCCCTGCCGAGTTCAACGATACCTCACACAACACTCAATGTCGTACAGTTCATTATTTGTGAAAGGGGGCGTGGCCAAAGCATAGGGGTTGGGGCAAACCTTTACCAATGAAAAATGAGGTCTCTGCTGAGTTCATTGATACCTCACATAAGACTCTACCTTAAACAGGTCACCAGTTATGAAAGGGGCGTGGCTTAAGCATAGCTGGTGGGTCAAACCATCACCAATCAAAAAGAAACTCTCTGCTGAGTTTAATGATACCTCACACAATACTCTAAATAGTATAGAAGGGGCGTGGCCTGAGTACATGGGCGTGGTTAAAGTATAGGGGGTGGCTCAGTACCACACATTATAAGTTTCATGTAAATCGGATGATGTTTGTCATATAAGGCAGATTTCGTGTTGCCAGCGGAGGGCGCTTTGACCAAATATAAATTTTGGCCTGTAGGTGTCCTCAGACCCTTGTCAAACTTCAGAAATTTCGGGCGGATATGACAATGTACACTAAAGTTAGAGCAAGTTCTTCGTTCATCGATAAATGCTCAAAATGGCCGCCACGCCCACACCGTCTGACGAAAGGTTTTTCTTTTAATAACTTTTCATCTTTAAGGGATTGAGATGCTACAGACCAAATTTGAAGTCAATCTGATGAAATCTCTAGGAGGAGTTCGTTAAAGTATAGCACCTTGACTTTTAGGCCTACTTCCTGTTGCCACTAGGGAGCGCTATGACTTTGAGTAAATATCGGCCATTATATGCAGGGCATGAAGTTAACTTTTTTGACCACCAGCCACTGTGGCGGGTGGATTTAAAAATCCACCCGCCACAATGACTTTTTACCAGCCAGATTTTTTTTTGCCTCATAAAGGTGAAAAACAGGAATTACTGTGTCTCTCTGATCCTATCCTGTCCTATGCCTATGTATTAAGACGAAACATAATAATTTATTGAATTAATCAAATTTGAACATACAGTAGGCCTATGTGTGTGGCTTGTTGATCTTTACATTGTTAGTTAATGTCCTATCCTGTACTGGGACACACATTCATACGGTTTGAGTAGCTACTTATTGGACTTTAACTTATTGCACTTACAATAATGAGCGTAGCTGTCCTCAATTTAGGTTATTATGTACGTCTCATCTCCGTTTTTTCCTGCATTCACCGTGTGATTGTGTCCGTGTGTCCATGTGTGTGTGTGTGTGTGTGTGTGTGTGTGTGTGTGTGTGTGTGTGTGTGTGTGTGTGCGCGCGTCGCGGGGGAAATGGAGCAACGGCAGCAGCTTTCAGCAACATTAGAGTGAAACATCGCTACAGCGTACATTGATGTTAAAATTTCTACCGGTTGGCAGGACAGTCCGAAATGTTTTGCACGGTCTGTCGCTGTACGTTTTGTTGGTAAATGTGAAATGTTCGAGTCACACACGTCTTGTCTTCGTTATCAGAAACAAGGAAATAAATTTGACCCGTTCTCACTACCGCTTGGTCAGTGGCTGCACGTGGGACTGCTGGGATTGTCGCGAGTAATGCAAATGCGATAGGGGGCCCCGGCTGTCAATCAATGTCTTCCAGTGATGCAGGCCCCTGATTGGTCTGGGCCCGTAAGCAACCGCGTACCCTGCTTACCAATAGTTTCGCCTCTGAATCACTCAATTCTCATTGGCTACCTGCCAATGTGGCAGGTAGATTGACAGTGTTACCCGCCAATTGCAAAATTCACCCGCATTTGGCGGGTGGGCGGGTGTTAATTTCATGCCCTGATTATATGTCTTCAGGGATGGACTCTTATGAATCTTGAAAAGTTTTGAGCCAATTGGACAATGTACACTTGAGTTACACCCACTTCCTCTTTCGATGGCGAAACGCACAAAATGGCCGACCCGCCACGGCCATGCCCTATAACGAAAACTTTTTCTTTTAACAACTTTTCATCGTTAACGTCTTAAGATGGCACAGACCAAATTGGAAGTTGATCGGATGAAATCTCTAGGAGGAGTTCGTTAAAGTACGACGTGGAAATGGCCAAAATCGCACTAATTTCGAACATTCAATTCAAAATGGCGGACTTCCTGTTGGGTTTCGGGTATGGCTCCAATGACGTTTTCTGTACATCTTGACATGCTACATATGTGCACCAAGTTTCGTGAGTCTACGTTAAACGTACTGCAGGGGCTCAATTTTATTTAACTTTGTAGGGGGTGCTAGCGAGCCATTTTTGCGTGCCTATTCCCGAAACCCTTAAAATACGTAAATGTTCACCAGACTTGATGCGACCACCAAATTTGGTGGGTTTTTGAATATGATAAGCCCCTCAAAAAGGCAATTAATTGCACGGAATAATAATAATAATTCCTTCAGTTTCAATATGGCCTTCGCCGCTGTCGGCGTTCGGGCCCTAACTAGAACTGCAAGCAGTTATGAACGAGGTCCAAGCCTCCCGCGCCAGTCCCCCCTGGCATTTGAGCTAAGTATGTACTAAGACGTTATTGCGAAAAAACGTCTTAGTACAAATGGGCGTGGCTTATATCATCAGACTCACATGTTTTACGTCATTATAGCGCCACCTAGTGGTCCATGTGTGTAATTTTTGGTAGGTAAGGTCCATGAGTGATTGTACAGCTACACTGTAAATTTTAAGTTGCTCCCATTAGTGTAAGTGGTGAATCCAAACCTGGGTCCCATAGGCCACGCCCACTTAACCGAATCAGTACCCCACGGTAGGCGTGGTCTCAAGAGTGACCCTAGATGGTACCCTCCAAATTTGGTAAAAATCGGACAAGCCGTTCATGAGATATAAACTTTTTGTACTTGTAGCACCCCCTAGTGGCCAATTTTCATAAAATGTGTGCGGCAACTCCAGAGGGTCATCCCAAATAAAAATCTAAAGTTTTGCATTGATAGCATTTATTGTGGCCGAGATATGGCAATGTTGGTGTTTTCATAGTTAGCTACACAAATTTGTTTGTGCGTAATATGTGCAATTTGTATTGTATTGTATTATTTGTACAGTTGTAAGTTTTTTGTCAGGTCGGTCTGGAGGTCTTACCTACCAAGTTTCGTGGAGATCGGTCGCACGGTCTAGGAGGAGTTCGAAAAAGTAGGTTTTTGAGAAATTGCGATTTTCCACGCATAAACCTTTCAAGCGGAAATGGGCGTGGCCTATACCACAAGATTCAGTTGGATCCAGGGAACGCGTGGATATGTGTATTTTTTCTGCTATAGCACCACCTAGTGGTGGAAGTGGGTAAATTGTTGCGCCTGAGGTCCTTGCTGAGTTCTGGACCAGTCCTGAAAAGGGCACCTGCCCACCATATACGGTTTAGGCTGCAGCGGGACTTTTACGCGAGAAGAATAATAAGAATGATGATGCCAGAAGAACGAGATACTTTAGCTTTTGCCTGTAGCTTGTCAGATTAGGCTAAAATTAATTATTTAGGGTTATATAAAGTATTTAATTGAGTACCATTCATGAATATCCACAAAGGGAGTAAGAATGAATATTGTTTTAAAATAGAAATAGGATTATAATAATTTTAAAATCACATTTTAAATAAAATCTGCATTCCCCTAGCATTATTGACTACTTTTACTCTAATCTTACACCAGCCAGTAAACAAAGGCAATATATATATATATATATATATATATATATATATATATATATATATATATATATATATATATATATATCGTCGTCCGCTTATCCGTGGGCGGGTCGCGGGGGGAGCAGCTCCAGCAGGGGACCCCAAACTTCCCTTTCCCGAGCCACATTAACCAGCTCTGACTGGGAGATCCCGAGGCGTTCCCAGGCCAGGTTGGAGATGTAATCCCTCCACCTAGTCCTGGGTCTTCCCCGAGGCCTCCTCCCAGCTGGACGTGCCTGGAACACCTCCCTAGGGAGGCGCCCAGGGGGCATCCTTACCAGATGCCCGAACCACCTCAACTGGCTCCTTTCGACGTGAAGGAGCAGCGACTCTACTCCGAGCTCCTCACGGATGACTGAGCTTCTCACCCTATCTCTAAGGGAGACGCCAGCCACCCTCCTGAGGAAACCCATTTCGGCCGCTTGTACCCTGGATCTCATTCTTTCGGTCATGACCCAGCCTTCATGACCATAGGTGAGGGTAGGAACGAAAACTGACCGGTAGATCGAGAGCTTTGCCTTCTGGCTCAGCTCTCTTTTCGTCACAACGGTGCGATAAACTGAATGTAATACCGCCCCCGCTGCGCCGATTCTCCGACCAATCTCCCGCTCCATTGTCCCCTCACTCGCGAACAAGACCCCAAGGTACTTAAACTCCTTCACTTGGGGTAAGGACTCATTCCCTACCTGGAGAAGGCACTCCATCGGTTTCCTGCTGAGAACCATGGCCTCAGATTTAGAGGTGCTGATCCTCATCCCAGCCGCTTCACACTCGCTGCAAACCGATCCAGTGAGTGCTGAAGGTCACAGGCCGATGATGCCATCAGGACCACATCATCTGCAAAGAGCAGCAATGAGATCCCCAGCCCACCGAACTGCAACCCCTCCCTACCACGACTACGCCTCGATATCCTGTCCATAAATACTACGAACAGGATTGGTGATAAAGCGCAGCCCTGGCGGAGGCCAACCCTCACCTGGAACGTGTCCGACTTACTGCCGAGAACCCGGACACAGCTCTCGCTTTGGTCATACAGAGATTGGATGGCCCTGAGAAGGGACCCCCTCACCCCATACTCCCGCAGCACCTCCCACAATGTCTCCCGGGGGACCCGGTCATATGCCTTCTCCAGATCCACAAAACACATGTAGACTGGATGGGCATACTCCCAGGCTCCCTCCAGGATCCTTGCTAGAGTAAAGAGCTGATCCGTTGTTCCACGACCAGGACGGAATCCGCATTGTTCCTCTTCAACCTGAGGTTCGACTATCGGCCGAACCCTCCTTTCCAGCACCTTGGAGTAGACTTTACCAGGGAGGCTGAGAAGTGTGATACCCCTGTAATTGGTACACACCCTCTGGTCCCCCTTTTTGAACAGGGGAACCACCACCCCGGTCTGCCACTCCTTTGGCGCTGTCCCAGACTTCCACGCAATGTTGAGTAGACGTGTCAACCAAGACAGCCCCTCCACACCCAGAGCTTTCAGCATTTCTGGACGGATCTCATCAAGCCCTGGGGCTTTGCCACTGTGGAGTTGTTTGACTACCTCAGTGACCTCCACCAGGGAAATTGACGACAATCCCCCGTCATCCTCCAGCTCTGCCTCTAACAAAGAGGGCGCATCAGCTGGATTTAGGAGTTCCTCAAAGTGCTCTTTCCACCGCCCTATTACCTCCTCAGTTGAGGTCAACAACGCCCCACCCTTACTGTACACAGCTTGGATGGTTCCCCGCTTCCCCCTTCTGAGGTGGCAGACGGTTTTCCAGAAGCGCCTTGGTGCCGACCGAAAGTCCTTCTCCATGTCTTCTCCGAACTTCTCCCACACCCGCTGCTTTGCCTCTTTCACGACAGAGGCTGCAGTCCTTCGGGCCCTTCGGTACCTTGCAACTGCCTCCGGAGTCCTCTGGGATAACATATCCCGGAAAGACTCCTTCTTCAGTCGGACGGCTTCCCTGACCACCGGTCATATATATATATATATATATATATATATATATATATATATATATATATATATATATATATATATATATATATTAATAGCTCTCCAGAATATTATATGTGACATGGTTGACCACATTAGCTTCCATTGAACATGTCAATGTGATGAAGAACATAAATTAACAATTTAAAGTGTACTGGAGACTCTCTCATTCTGGTCTGGTCTCCTCAGACCCTGCAGACTGGACCAGAGTTCATGGTGAGCATGGTAGACCTCCTCACTGCTGGGCCTGGATCACCCAGCTTGTTCTGATGTTCACTGCTCATACTAAGCCCTTGAAACAGTAGTTGACCAATATTGGATAATACAATATAATACATGATAGGTATTGTGTGGTTGAATTACAATAAGGAATGGTCAATGGTAAGCACTGTGGCCTCACAGCAAGAAGGTACTGGGTTGGAACTCTGGTGGCCTTTCTGCATCTGAGTTTGCATGTTCTTCCCATGTCTGCATGGGGTTTTCTCCAGGTGCTCCTGTTTCCCTCTCCACTAAAAGAAAACATGTTCCCCTGCCTTTCACTTAATTGTAAGTCGCTTTGGATAAAAGCAGCAGCTAAATGGCGTGTCATTTAATGGAATGGAATGAACAAGTGAACTAAAGCACATAAGGCTTAGAACATAACACCAAAACAACATAAAACTCAAAGAACTAAATAACAAAAATGATGTGCTGCTGTGTGCTTGTTTGCATGTGTGTGTTGTAAATAATATAACTGGTACCAGTCCTGACTTTGCAATGTATTATTTTTCTGATCAAGATAATTGACATCTCCTGGTAAGCAATATACATATTTACTGCCATTGTATTGTTGGAGCAGCAGCAGATGGCATAGAATCATGCAAACGTTGAATGTTACAACCGAAACATTTAGTCTCTCTCTCTCTCTCTCTCTCTCTCTCTCTCTCTCTCTCTCTCTCTCTCTCTCTCTCTCTCTCTCTCTCTCTCTCAGTTTTGGTTACAGAACATACACTCTCACAACGTCTGGTGCATGGTTATCATATATTGTATGGCGCTGTGGACTCAAGTGGCAAATCTGAATCAGCAAAGTGGCCTACTGTAATATTCTAGCAGTAAACCACAAGTGTGGTCCAGTCTCCAGGGCCTGAGGAGACCAGGATGAGAGAAGCAACATGGCAGCTTCCTCACTAATATGATGAGAGTTTTGCAATGTGGCCCAATTGTATCTCCAGGAGTTCTTCATCACACTCAAATTAATGACAGTTAAGTTGGTCAACCATGTCACATGAATATTCTGCAGAGTTGCAATAAAAAAGAAGCCCTTTCATGGTTTAGTGGTTTAGCCCTTGTGTTGTCTTCCTGTCGACCATGCACTTGTTGTCCTCCCCTGGTCATAAATGTTGCTAGCATAACAAAATTGACCAGTTCATAAAGCATGAAGTCATTTATCACTCAATTCTGTGTTACCCCTTTTATCCAACTTCATTCCACTCATTAGTTTTACACTTATTTTTGCATTCATGGTCAACAGACCTCATTTACATGAATTATACCTAATTTCTGAGTAAAATGAGGATATATGATTAGTTGTTTTGGATTATAACAGACTGGTATATGGCAATTACCAGCCAGGATATCCCCAGATCAAAATGAACTTATGCAATTTTATTCACAAACAACAGAGAGCCAACAAAAAAGACCAAACTATTTCATAAAGAAATGTATTGTCTCCATTTAGGAAAAGACACCTCGAAGGTGTTATAAGAACAAGTTGTGTGTGTGTGTGCGCTCACGTGTGTGTGTGTGTGTGCGCTCACGCGCGTGTGTGTGCATGCACATACTTGTACATATGCACGTGTGTCCGTGTGTGTGGCGGGTTGAATGTGTGTATGTGGGTGTTGTATGTCTGGGCACGTGCATGCATCTGTATTGCACTACCAGTGGTCAAAATTCACCCGGGAAGACCATACATGCTATAAAATTGAATAAAACACCCAAAATTCTATGAAAGTTGTGAATATGAATTTTACTTGCGAAGAGCATGGAAGGGAACAATGCATGTTATTTTTGGTTAATTTGGTTGAAAGAAACCCATATTTCTTCTAAGAAACTTTGAAAACACGACACATTTAACCCGAAGACAACACAAAGGTTAGTTGCCTTTTTACTGGTTGGTGTAAGATTAGAGTAAGTAGTCAATAACGCCACACATAGGCTAATAATAGAGGAATGTAGATTTAATTTAAAATGTGATTTTAAAATTATTATTAAATAATTAAATACTTTATATAACCCTAAATAATTAACTTTAGCCTAATCTGACAAGCTACAGGCAAAAGCTAAAGTATCTCGTTCCTCTGGCAGTTATTACAGTTCTCATACTTTTATTTTGACACGTTAATGTTACTTCCGGTCCAGCACCGCATTGATATGAGCCACTTTTGATCTTCAACACATAAGCCCTTACAAAACAAAAACGAGACTTGTGTTCCGTTGGATTTTCAGTGATTATGCACATTACAAAAAATGAGCCCGTATTCTCGCTGTTGGGTTGAAACGGAAACATGAATAACAAGAAAACAACAGTTGAAAAAAGAGCAGTTTTCCAGTTATTTTTTAATTTGTATGGACATTGGAAAAACTTGAAAACGGAGCTCACATTTTAGTTTTTTCGTTTTTGGTTTGAAGCGAAAAACGGATTATATTTTGGTACCCTGACCCATTGTGGGATTAATAAAGGATCTTGAATCTTGAATCTTTATGTCAAAAAGCAGTAGCTAACTAACGTTACTGCCAAGATATGGTTTCATTTTAAATAGATTTAAAAAATAAATAAGGTAATATTAATGTTACCATGCACAGTCTTACAACAACTCTCTGGTCTCCAGTAAAACCATATCTTGGCAGTAGTTAGCTAATGTTTCTGCTTTTTGAGATAAATTAGCGTTAGCAATGGATAGCTCCTTCACAAGCTAATATATTAACAGAATAAAGGTTAATAAAACATGGTAATGTAACCAAAAGTATTAAAAACTACTTACATGTGGCTATAGTATGACATGTAGGTAGGCCTACTGCTGTTCAGTCTCGCATTGTGAGACCTAACTTAGCTTTTTATTTTATTTTTAATTGTCTTTATTTTAACAACATTCAAAGACAGGCAGTCAGAACAGAAATAAATGAAACAAACAAATATAAAACTTAATATGCAAATACAAATACAAAAACAACTATGCACTTAACTAACAAATACTTCAGTTTACAAAGATCTTATAATGGGTACATAGGTTGATGGTTTTAATAGCTTTTTTGGTTTTACAATAATGAATTGATGAAATGTAATGTTTGAGTTCATTTTCGAATATTAAAAAAATATGGTTTGTGGTTGGCAAATTTAGACTTATGAATTTGAAATTTAGCGAGTACCAGTATCAAATTAATGATGTAGTATTTATTTGTCTTGATGGAAGTGTAAGAAAAGAACCTAAACAATACATTTTCGTATGACAGGGGAAATTCATAGTCAGTGTGTTGGGAAATGAAGGTACTGACATCATGCAAAAATACAGGAAATAGACCAGGACCGAAATAGGTGAAATAAATCTTTAGGAGCCAGTTAACAAAAGGAGCAGTCCACATTAATGTCCTTTTTGTAGAAATACATTGTAGGGATAAATTGAAGAATAATTTTAAGAGACGCCTCTTTAACCGTATTTGTAATCAGATACTTCAATGGTAAGCACTAGATTTTCTTCCAGTTTATGTCTGGAGTGCCATTATTCCAGTAAGAGACCACATTTGGAGTGGAGAAATCTTTTTGAAATAAAGCACGTACATCACAGTTATTATTGCTCTTTTTTGACGAGAAACATATTTGGCCAACTCCAGTAGCAACAGGGTCTAATGGCCATACATTTATCTCAGGTGCTACTGACCAGTAGAGCAGTAGAGGGAATTGCATCAAACAAACAAGAATTTGATATTTTTCTAGAAATTGATAGTATGACAACAAATCACCACTATAAATGAGGAGTTGAATAACCAGAAAAATGTCATTGTCAAACCAGTTTTCTAAAAACAATGATTTGTGCTTGTATAATATGTCTCTATTGTTCCAGATGTAGTATCTATGCTGGGATAAGTTGTATTTATAAATTAAGGACCAAGAAAGAAGCATTTGCTTGTGAAAATTTGATAGCTTTCAATATTGTAGCAACACAGTAAAACAAATTTCAGGCCTCCAAATTTTAAAAACAAATAATTAGGGATAAAGTTCCAAATTGAAGATGGATTTCTAAGAAACTGCTTGATCTAATTTATCTTGAAAGTCTTGTTAAGAGTAGAAAAGTCAAGAAAGTTCACACCACTATGTTTGGAGTTCATTAAGACTGTTTTTCTAATATAGTGTATTCTGTTTTTCCACACAAAGTTATAAAGCATGCTGTCAATGGTCTTACAAGTCTGTTCATTCACATCTAGAGATGAGGCTGCATAAGTTAGTCGGGATACGCCCTCTGCTTTTATTGGCAAAATTCTTCCTCTTATCGATAGATCTCTTTGAAGCCATACATTTAATTTATTTTGTGTGTTATCTATGATAGTATTGCAATTCAAAGAGTCTTGGTTCTAGTGTCTTGGTTTTTGTTAATAGCAATTCAAAGGTAAGCGCGCAGCTCACACTTACTAATGTTTAAGTCCTGAGGCATTTGAAAACGAACTAATTGTATCTAAGGCTACAGATCCTTGTGAAGCATCTTTTAAAAATAAAGTGGTATCGTCAGTCAGCTAACTGATAAACATCTCTCTCTCTCTCTGCTATTGTGATGCCTTTCAAGGGACTTAATGAAGTCAGACAGTCATTGGGCACAGATCAGGAATAAGTATGGCGAGGCTGGACAGCTCTGTCTGATGCCACGATTTAGGTTAAATCTGGGAGTGGTGCCTGCATACAATTTAATTGAGCAGTTTGTGTTCTTATACGAGGATTGGATAACTGAACAGAAGTAAGACCCAAAACCAAATTTCTCCAAGGCCTGGAATATAAATTTGTTTTCGACTGTGTCAAATGACTTACAGAAATTTAGGAACAGAATAATCATCACCACAAAAGTCAGCATAGTCAATAAGGGCAAATACAAGCCTGATGTTATTAGCAATATACCTATTTTTCATGAAGCCAATTTGAGTTTCTTCAATAATATATTACAGCACACCTTTTAATCTTTTGGCAAAAATCTGAATGAGAATTTTGTAATCATTATTAAGCAGGCAAATTGGCCGCCAATTATCACTGCTCAGGCACACGGATTCATTCTCCCTTGTGGGGGGAGGGGCTTATGAGACCATTTTGGGCTTTAGCGGAAAGAGACTGAGAAGTTGTTGATTTTTACATTTTTTGGCTAAGTCCTGGATCTTCACAATCCTACCTACAGCACCTTTAAGTTTTGTATATACATTGAGACTTTTCTAATCGGAAAAAATATGCTGTGTTTTGCTCTCCTTCCTCCAGCCATTTCTCCTCGACCTCACAAAAGCTCCCTCCGCTTTCGTTCTGTATATTTCATTTAGCTTATTTTGGAGTGACAACAAATCTTGTAAGTCACTATCTGATACATTTTCAGGTGAGATTTGAGTGGGCACAGTTATTCTAGTAATTATTTGTGTTTCCTCCCATTTTCTAGATTTGGACAAAGAGGACCCATAGTCTCTAAGATACTTAGCAACCTCAAATTTAAAGAGGTCCCAGTTTCTGAAAAAGCATTCATCAATTGAGACCTCAAACAAAAATTTTGTTTGAGGTCTAAATCTCTTTCATCACAGCATCATATTGCAGAACAGAATTATTTAGTTTCCAGTAAGTGCCTCTAAATGAGTGAGTAGAGTCTGATTTAAATGAGATAAACACAGCTCTACGGTCTGTTAATGGAGTCATACATATGTTAACATGAACGTCATTCACATCGAAACAATCAGAAATGAACCAATAATCAATTCATGACATGGAGGTGCAGGCCTTATTATTCCACGTATAAAGTTTGGCATTAGGGTTTTTGACCCTCCATATATCTGTCAAATTAAACTTATCCATAAATAGCTGCAAACTAACAGCTGCACAGTTGTTTCTACTTACTTTGTGGGTCCATTCTCTGTGTGCGTGATACCATCAAGCGCAATGTTGAAATCTCCACCCACACAAAATAAAATATTAGGGTATTTGGATAACCAGTGTGTAAACTGAGCTTCCGAGACATCATACAAAAAGTACTTGTCAGATTTAGAGTTAAAACCATACAAGTTGGCAAGAAGCAGAATATTGTCATTCATATTAAGAAGCAACAACACATAACTGCCGTTATGGTCACTTTTTGAGTGCAAAATAGAATCATGAAAGTTGTTTTTTAAAATAGCAACGCCTGCAGATATTACTGAACTGCGCAAAAACCACATGACATTTCCCCACTGAGATTTCCAAAAAGAAATGTCATTACCTACTGAATGAGACTCTTGAAAGAAATAGAAATCGGATTTCTGCTGTTTAGCAAATAAAATAATGCTTCATGCTTAACATTTTCTCTTAACCCCCTGGCATTGAGATAAACAACAGATAAAGGCAGTATAATAAATGTTGAGGTTGATGCTTACAGCTCCCCCCCTTCAGCATTATCGCTATCTCTCTAGGAGCAATATAATTATACATGTATATGTAAATGAGTAATAATTTTTCTTCCTGGAACAAAAACAGAACCATATATTCTCAGGAACATTATTATCCTCTGCTCCCAATAACAAACTAATCTTGAACTTCTATAAAATATATATTTTTTCATTTTCTCAGAACCCCAATAACTTTAGGCTTTCAAGAAAATGTAAAACTGCATCTTGAAGGAACCAAATGTTATATTCTGATAACCTTATGAGCTTTTACAGCTAGACACTTTATATCTTCAACTACTGCTGTATTTATAGCACTGTATATGCTTATTAAACAGAGCACCTTACACCATTAAAGAAGTGTCCATCTGAGTAGTTACAGAGTGTAATTCAGGTGGAAACAGCAATGGATGGATCTCCTTCCCCTCAATTATCACCCGAGTCCCAGCGAAGTGGGCTTTCTTTCCTTCCTTTCTAGCGGCATCAATCAAGGGCCAGAGATTTTCCAGCACTGTTTTGTCGGCAGTCATCACGTCTTCCGCGAATCTCAGTTTATTCTCTGCGAGAAAGCTGCAGCCCTTAGCTTTCCTCCACACCAGGTTGCGTGCAGACTTGCTGATGAAGCCGGTAATGGTTGTCCTTGGTCTCTTCTGCTTCTTGTTGTAACGACCCAAACGATGCACCATGTCAATATCCTCACTGATCTTTGCCTGGGTCTCACCATAGACAGTATATAAAATGGACACAGCGATCCCGCTGTTTTTAACGGAGACAAGTGAAGCCTCTTACCAGCCCTTTTCCGGTGATGGGAAAGCGTTACTGAGCGTTACTGCGCAGCTGCAAACTTAGCTTCCCGCCGCCGATGTGACGTGAACAACGTCTCTGAACGTTGTAAGTCTTCTGGTAGCTGTGCCAAGAGAAATCTCAATCATTCCCAATCTATCAGAGATGGAGAGCGTAGGTATATGTAAGGAGATAACATAGGCACAGGCTAATTATTGCTAACTTAAATGATAGTTAACATTAGTAATTAAACTAAACAGCTAATGTATGTCGAAACTGCCTGCGAGCTTCTCCTGTACTATACGGTAATTCCTCTACAATGCGACAGTAAGTTGCGTGGTTATGACGCAATCGTTAGCCTATTTTTATAAAAACGTCTGCTACGGAGCCATAATGTGAGGTACAAGGTAATGTAGCCTTGTGTACATCGTCGTAACGGACAAATCAAGTCTTTAAACGCTTCAGATGTAAAGTTATTGGCTGTCAAAGTGACGCCAAAATGAATTGCAGTCAATGGGATGCTAACGGGGGTGATGGGAACAGGGCTAGCAAAATGGCGCCATCGCAGCTTTGCTCTGAGGAGAGAAGCCTGCACCCTTGGGTCTCACTGATTACAGCACAGCAAATGTCGGCAACTTTGTCTTTGATGTTTTCCTGTCTGTCTTATGGGATGCCGTGGAGCCTCAAGTTCCATCTTCGCTGATATCTTTCTGCCTCGTTAATCCTTAGCTCCAAGGTCGACAGCCTCTGGACGTTATTCTCACCTGTTGCCTTCACTGACCATACATCACATTTCAGAGTTCAATTTCCATAAACATAAAGTCAATGGATTTTTTTTAAGCCGTCAATGCTGACTGTGTTGTGGTTTATCATGCTCTCCAGATTGTTGGCGCGCTCATTGATTAGGCCAGCAGCATTATTCTGCAACTCAGCCAGTGTTACACAGCTTTTCAATCTCTTTCCCTCTGGTTTGGTTGGAGAGTCAGGGTCGGAGTGTGGCAAAGGTGACAGCGCTGGGCTCTGTTTGCCGTGTCGGAGCTAACGTTACTGTAGTCATGCTCTGACATAGTAGGGACTGCCGACTCAGCACTAGCCTGGGCATTGGCCGTTACCTTCATACCTCTGGTTGAAGTATCTGTTGTCTTTTTGCAGAGTTTTCCTTCTTTTTTTTCTTTTGCTTGACACCCTGCTCAGACCAGGGCATATTTACAGCAGTTCAGTTTTAGCTGACGTTACCGTTACCCGGTTTTTAAGTTAACTTAAGACTGCGTTCAACTTTAGCTAGCTTAGCTTTTGCTCTACAGTTTTCAAAGTACATTTCAGAGTTAAACCGGTACAGTCCTGACAAAAATGCATAGGAAGATAAAAGGCGGTATCCCAGAGTAAATACAACTTTAAGTTGTTCAGAAATAAAGGTTAAGGGGGGTGAAAACTCCGACTCAACCACAAAACTCTGCGTATTCACTGGCCGCCATCTTGCGCGCCCTTGACCTAACTTAGCTACAGTGCTGCGAGACCTGTTCAGATGACATGTCGGCTGCATAGACCGTATGTTATGCTCCGCTGCAGTGTGCTTAGTTAGCTAGATTGCTTGTGAAGGCTGAGCCAAACTAACATTAGTCACACAAGGAGATATGAGTCAAACAAAACAACAGCATTATAATACACACAAATATTAAGACATTTCTGTGATATGAGTCAATAATACAAAATACTGACCGAAATGTGACCAGGGCATATTTACAGCAGTTCAGTTTTAGCTGACGTTACCGTTACCCGGTTTTTAAGTTAACTTAAGACTGCGTTCAACTTTAGCTAGCTTAGCTTTTGCTCTACGGTTTTCAAAGTACATTTCAGAGTTAAACCGGTACAGTCCTGACAAAAATGCATAGGAAGATAAAAGGCGGTATCCCAGAGTAAATACAACTTTAAGTTGTTCAGAAATAAAGGTTAAGGGGGGTGAAAACTCCGACTCAACCACAAAACTCTGCGTATTCACTGGCCGCCATCTTGCGCGCCCTTGACCTAACTTAGCTACAGTGCTGCGAGACCTGTTCAGATGACATGTCGGCTGCATAGACCGTATGTTATGCTCCGCTGCAGTGTGCTTAGTTAGCTAGATTGCTTGTGAAGGCTGAGCCAAACTAACATTAGTCACACAAGGAGATATGAGTCAAACAAAACAACAGCATTATAATACACACAAATATTAAGACATTTCTGTGATATGAGTCAATAATACAAAATACTGACCGAAATGTGTTTTAATCAGTGGCAGTGAGTGGCAAATTTTACCGAGAAAGCCAGTGAGCTTTAATTAGCTTGTTCTTGTTTCCTGTGTCACAGTTTAATGTTAACGTTATAGGACCTCAGGTGGGAGCTTCATGTAGACAGCTAATGTTAATCCAGCAGTCAGAATCCGCATCAACTTCATATATTAACATATGTATTCTTATTAACGGGGCATGTGCAAGGAACAGGTTGCTTATCAACCACTAAAAAAGTAGTGATACTACTGTAGCACTGTGTGGTTTGGTTATCAATGCTGTTAGCATCGTGGCTAACACTATGTTGCTCCGTTTATGACGTATCGTTTCAGCTATGCTTTCTAACATGCTGTCATTGTGCTACTGTTGTGTTTAATTTTCAGTGGTAGTAGCTCAAAAGCAAGTTCAATGAAGTCATTTTTCACAAAAGAAATCAAGATCGCCATACATTGTGTAATCTTGCCGCTACAACTTACTGTTAGCTGACGCCGGCTGACACCACCGAATACGTGTAGTTACCATAATTACGCATCTGGTCTGAAGCATGTGATTGGTGAGAAGCCAGGTTCAACTTGGCCTCCCTGTTTTGTTTTGTTTTGTTTTATTTACGATGAATTGACCATTCAATGTCGAGCTCCGTCAAACCTGGTGTCCGTTTCAGGTAGGAGGTTCAACAAACTCTGAGTCTAAGCCTGACCTCTGAATTGATTTATCCTGAGATGAGAAACTTGTGTCACAACAGCTGATTCAAGTTGGTTCAATCAACTCGGAGTAGCTTGACTCAGGGTTACGCGTGTGCCCCAAAGACAGCATTTAAATGAGCCATGATACTACGATTCACCATGGCAACAACCACAAACAAACGGGTTGGCGGAAATACTCATGCGCACATATGCGATTTTGAACATGTATTTTGTTAAAAAAGCAACACAGCGGCTGCTGCAAGAGAGATAATTTGCGTGGGAGAAAACTGCTGCTAGATTAAATGCGTATATTCCAATATAATGTATATCATATTTAATCATAAGTATAGCTAATATAATTATATAACTATATAATTATAGTTCATAATCTTTTATTTCAAAGGGTTTACATCATTCACCTGCAATACTGTGGAACTCCTTTTTAATGTCTCTGACTGGTTTGTGTCCAGGGAACACTACAAAAACGTTTAAAAACATTTCAGGGAAAGTCACAGTCTTCTGACGGCGCTTTATTAAAATGCTCTGCATCACCAAGGTTGTAAAGAAAACTGTAATGTGACACAAAGAATGTACTGGGATGTAGAGCATGTCCACGATGGGTGACATTAGTGATATGAGGACGGATAAGGTTATGTAGCCTACATAAGAAAAAGAAGAAAAACGATGCCGCTCAAATAGGTAGTTATCTGGAAATTAAAATGCGTTGGGGCCTCAATATCATCTCCCGACGTATGTTTAATACAGCGTCTTCATCAACGGGATCGTCGACAAAAGGAAATGCAATGTTTTGAGAAAAAAACAGTGTTTTAAAGTCTGCCTAACAGTTAATAAACCAACATCCATCCATCCATCCATCCATCGTCGTCCGCTTATCCGTGGTTGGGTCGCGGGGGGAGCAGCTCCAGCAGGGGACCCCAAACTTCCCTTTCCCGAGCCACATTAACCAGCTAAGACTGGGGGATCCCGAGGCGTTCCCAGGCCAGGTTGGAGATGTAATCCCTCCACCTAGTCCTGGGTCTTCCCCGAGGTCTCATCCCAGCTGGACGTGCCTGGAACACCTCCCTAGGGAGGCGTCCAGGGGGCATCCTTACCAGTTGCCCGAACCACCTCAACTGGCTCCTTTCGACGTGAAGGAGCAGTGGCTCTACTCCGAGCTCCTCACGGATGACTGAGCTTCTCACCCTATCTCTAAGGGAGACGCCAGCCACCCTCCTGAGGAAACCCATTTCGGCCCCTTGTACCCTGGATCTCGTTCTTTCGGTCATGACCCAGCCTTCATGAACATAGGTGAGGGTAGGAACGAAAACTGACCGGTAGATCGAGAGCTTTGCCTTCTGGCTCAGCTCTCTTTTCATCACAACGGTGCGATAAACTGAATGTAATACCGCCCCCGTTGCGCCGATTCTCCGACCAATCTCCCGCTCCATTGTCCCCTCACTCGCGAACAAGACCCCAAGGTACTTAAACTCCTTCACTTGGGGTAAGGACTCATTCCCCACCTGGAGAAGGCACTCCATCGGTTTCCTGCTGAGAACCATGGCTTCAGATTTAGAGGTGCTGATCCTCATCCCAGCCGCTTCACACTCGGCTGCAAACCGATCCAGTGAGTGCTGAAGGTCACAGGCCAATGATGCCATCAGGACCACATCATCTGCAAAGAGCAGCGATGAGATCCCCAGCCCACCGAACTGCAACCCCTCCCCACCACGACTACGCCTCGATATCCTGTCCATAAATACTACGAACAGGATTGGTGACAAAGCGCAGCCCTGGCGGAGGCCAACCCTCACCTGGAACGTGTCCGACTTAAGGCTCAGTTATACTAGCGCTTTCAACAGTGCGTGCGGAAATCGTGACGTCACGGGACTGCCGTGAGTATTTATACTCGCGCGTGGTGGTCGCGGCACTAGTTGCAGTCTTCTCCTGAACAGCGGTGGCGCTAAGGAGCAAAGGCTACCGATGTTTTTCTTTCTAAGGACTAGAAGAAGAAGAAAAAGATAAACACTGGCAGAACAGGCAGCAACAGTGCCGTCAATGCTTTGATTTGATTCAGTGAGCTACTTCGTCAGATCAAGCCTTTCATTCACAAAAAAAGAACTCATCTTAATCCAGTAAGTTTACCAGAGAGACTTGCAGTCAGTCGGCGAGTCCTGGCATCCGGTTTCCCAGGAGCTCATTCAGGCTTTCTGTTTCCGGTTTGTCGGGTGCCGCTGAAAAAAATAGACTGGTGCGCGCCCTGTGCTCGCGCGCTGAAAATCGGACGCGCCGGCCGGAAATTACGTCATTTTGATGTCCCGAATGAGCGCGCCACCTCCAACGCGTCAAGCATAAAACGGCCCTTACTGCCGAGAACCCGGACACAGCTCTCGCTTTGGTCATACAGAGATTGAATGGCCCTGAGAAGGGACCCCCTCACCCCATACTCCCGCAGCACCTCCCACAATGTCTCCCGGGGGACCCGGTCATATGCCTTCTCCAGATCCACAAAACACATGTATGGGCATAAGGCATACTCCCTTCAACCCGAGGTTCGACTATCGGCCGAACCCTCCTTTCCAGCACCTTGGAGTAGACTTTACCAGGGAGGCTGAGAAGTGTGATACCCCTGTAATTGGTACACACCCTCTGGTCCCCCTTTTTGAACAGGGGAACCACCACCCCGGTCTGCCACTCCTTTGGCACTGTCCCAGACTTCCATGCAATGTTGAGTAGGCGCGTCAATCAAGACAGCCCCTCCACACCCAGCGCTTTCAGCATTTCTGGACGGATCTCATCAATCCCTGGGGCTTTGCCACTGTGGAGTTGTTTGACTACCTCAGTGACCTCCACCAGGGAAATGGACGACAATCCCCCGTCATCCTCCAGCTCTGCCTCTAACAAAGAGGGCGCATCAGCTGGATTTAGGAGTTCCTCAAAGTGCTCCTTCCACCGCCCTATTACCTCCTCAGTTGAGGTCAGCAACATCCCATCCTTACTGTACACAGCTTGGATGGTCCCCGCTTCCCCCTCCTGAGGTGGCCAACGGTTTTCCAGAAGCGCCTTGGTGCCGACCGAAAGTCCTTCTCCATGTCTTCTCCGAACTTCTCCCACACCCGCTGCTTTGCCTCTTTCATGGCTGAGGCTGCAGCCCTTCGGGCCATTCGGTACCTTGCAACTGCCTCCGGAGTCCTCTGGGATAACATACCACGGAAGGACTCCTTCTTCAGTCGGACGGCTTCCCTGACCACCGGTGTCCACCACGGTGTTCGTGGGTTACCGCCCCTTGAGGCACCTAAGACCCTAAGACCACAGCTCCCAG
This sequence comes from Gymnocephalus cernua, assembly GCA_023631565.1. Lineage (NCBI taxonomy): Eukaryota > Metazoa > Chordata > Actinopteri > Perciformes > Percidae > Gymnocephalus > Gymnocephalus cernua. Next base: position 27,785,687 of record CM042441.1, on the reverse strand, counting down.
CTGCAGCTTCAGCAATGGAAACTTTGAACATTGTCCACTCAGGTTCAATGCCCCCAGCCTCCACAGGGATGCACGAAAAGCTCCGCCGGAGGTGTGAGTTGAAGGTCTGTCGGACAGGGGCTTCCTCCAGACGTTCCCAATTTACCAGCACCACTCGTTTGGGCTTACCAGGTCTGTCCAGAGTCTTCCCCCACCCCCTGACCCAACTCACCACCAGATGGTGATCAGTTAACAGCTCCGCCCCTCTCTTCACCCGAGTGTCCAATACATACGGCCTCAGATCAGATGAAACGATTATAAAATCGATCATTGACCTTCGGCCTAGGGTGCTCTGGTACCAAGTACACTTATGAGCATCCCTATGTTCGAACATGGTGTTTGTTATAGACAATCCATGACTAGCACAGAAGTCCAATAACAGACAACCACTCTGGTTTAGATCAGGGAGGCCATTCCTCCCAATCACGCCTCTCCGTGTGTCTCCATCATTGCCCACATGTGCGTTGAAGTCCCCCAGCAGAACTATGGAGTCCCCCACCGGAGCCCCATACAGGACTCCATTCAAGGTCTCCAAGAAGGCCAAATACTCTGAACTCTTGTTTGGTGCATATGCACAAACAACAGTCAGAGTTTTCCCCCCAACAACCAGCAGGCGTGGGGAGGCGACCCTCTCGTCTACCGGGGTAAACTCCAATGTAGCAGCGCTCAGCCGGGGGCTTGTGAGTATCCCCACACCCGCCTGGCGCCTCACACCCTGGGCAACTCCGGAGAAGAAAAGAGTCCAACCCCTCTCCAGGAGTACAGTTCCAGAACCGAGACTGTGCGTAGAGGTAAGCTCCACCAGATCCAACTGGTAACGCTCCACCTCCCGCACAAGTTCCGGCTCCTTCCCCCACAGTGAGGTGACATTCCACGTCCCCAGAGCCAGCCTCTGCCGCCCGGGTCTGGTCCGTCGAAACCCCTGACCTTCACCGCCACCCGTGTGGCAGCGCACCCGACCCCAGCGGTTCATCCCACAGGTGGTGGGCCCAACAACCAACAATGTGTTTTATTTTATTCATGCCGATATAACAAACTGCGCTAAAATGCGCCTGATACAGACTGAATGAATGAATGAGGAAATGAAGAGCCTGTATCAGAGGGAGGAGTGTTAATTTTCTTCATACATCCATGGGGAGGAGACTGAGAGAAACTCGGGGTTTCTTGAAGAAAATCTGCTCCCGACCAGGTTAGGTTCATAGGCTCAGTTACCATAGTAACTGACTCTGAGGTTAAGTTACCTCTCTTTCTGAAATGGAAAACCCAGAGTTTCCCTCGTTTCAGGCTTAACAAACTCAGAGTTTCCACTAAACCTCCTACCTGAAACGAACCCCTGGCCTCAATCTGATTAGCTCAAAATGTTTACTTTGCCAGGAAAAGGATGCCAGGAAAAGCTGGCCTCCACTAGACAGAGCACAGACAGGACTGCACCACGCACACAGTGACAGAGGGGCGCTGTTTCGCTCCACAAGCTAAAGAAGAAAATGATAATGGAATGTTTTGGTAAGGGAAATGGCAAAATCAGTAAAACACACAACTGTGGTAAACATAAATTTAGTTTTTATATTTTGAATTATGTTTTATATTTTTATGGGGAGGCCAGGCTTCCTTTGGCCTCCTAGAGAAACCGCCACTGGTTTTAATGTATCCAGTAACGTTAGTCGAACAGTTCCACTGTCAGTATATGCTAACCAAACCAGTTTGCTGACCAGCAGGTGATGACTGAAAAAATCTGTTCCTCCTAGATTTGTGTTTCCTGCTACTTCCAATCTTATTAGAGATGAACAGCCAATCAGAATTGACCTTTAATTCTCGGATTGGTTGGTTTTGTGGGTTTTGAGTGTGTTATCATATACAAGAATATAACAGAATAACTTAAGTTGAGACTTTCTTCAGCAGAAGAATGAGAGCATTTTGTGATGCACCACAAAACCTCCTAAGCTGTATTCAGACTGAAAGTGTAGTACATTTTTGAAAAAGTGCAAGTGTATATAATGCAAAGACGTGTTGACACAAATAGCAAATTTGCCCTGGTGGACACAAACTGAGGCGAAGACATGTCCACAAGACTTAAAAATGTTTCCACTTGAGTGGAAAATTGGTGTTTATCCTGAGGCCTTATGACTCCACTGTATTTACATATGAAGACAAGAGGAAAAAAAGAGGTCTGGAGAGACATTACAGAGAGAACTAGAGTCCCTGGTAGGCTATGAGATATGTCAAAAGCTGAGCTGTCACACAGACACAGCACAGGCATATATACTGTACATTATTGCTGCATACCTTGCTAACAAGCTACAGCTAACTGTAACTGTAGGATAAACCGGCGAATAAACAGCGTGCACAAAACAGTCCAATGGTCACATTCACATGGTGTTTTTCATGCCTTTACATTTATTGTCAGATATAGTGATGTGAAAAATGGCAGGAGTTGAAAGTTAAAAATGTCAATTTTATGTAAGTGAGGGGAAATGTATCTGGAGCTCTGTAGTGATTTGCTAAAAAACAGACAATAAAAGGTGACGTAGTTGTTGGAGGGGTAGGTTTTCTTTATTAGGTGTGGATAAATGTCTGATGAGTTTTACTATTGTAGTTTCTGGGATCCTTCTTTTGTGTATATCATGCCTCGAAGATTACAGGTACAAATAGAAACAAAGTGTGACTTGGTACAAAGTCACGTAAATTGTTGAACGTTGTAGGATTCTTATTAACATAATTATTAGAATACTTGCTAGCAGAGGTGGAAAAAGTACTTAAAGTCCCATTGTGTAACATTTGTAGTTGTTTATTATCAAAATCTGTATTGCCCTTCACAAACTTGTCCTTTTTTATGAATATTGACCACAACCATCAATTCCAAGTATTCCTATTGGATTGAAATTTTACATTTGCTCTTACATGAACTAGAGTAGACGCTCCATGGCCATGTGCCATCTTGAAATACGGTATTATTTGAGACTCACCGCCGACAGATTTGAAAGCCTGTTGCGTCTATTATCGAGGACATGTAACTGAATCGCAGAGGAAATCAAAATGACAACGTGACAGGCAAAGCAACGCAACCAAAGTTAATATTGTTGTGGCTTTTCCAAGATGGAAAGAGCTGATGAGGAGCAAGGATTTTAAAAGGGACGCTGAAGTTGCCTGCTTTCTTCTCAACAGGTAATTCTGCCTATTTGTGTAAAAGTTTTATAGTTGCTACTTGCTTGGCTAAATATAGCATGGTTGTGTATAACGCTAGAACGACGTCTAGGATACTTTTTCTCGCGTCAATGATGAAAAAGGATTGTCTACCTTGTAACATAAACGTAATCATATGTGCCGTGATTTCCCTGGCAGACAACTCATGTCATGGATCTGTAACACAGACTAGCTAGAGCTAGAACAGCTGCGTGTAAACAATGGAGATACTAAGAGATCATTTCAGTTTCATTGACATTGTTCATGCTACTCAGAGAAATATATTAAAAACACCAACCTCCGTTGCTTCTCTCCTACGCTGTAAACATCGCCTTACACTATTAATCTCGTACAATATACAGAATAACGATAGCACTGATACTTTACTAACATTGGCTTGCATGTGTTTGAGAACCTGATAGCTGATGTTAGCAATGAAATGGTACCAAAATAACGTCAAACTATTATTACACTGGAAGGGACACTCACGGACGTTTTGTCGCTAATTTCGGGTTCGGCCACCGTAGGAGTTATAACGCCTCGGAATGGGAGGGGCTAGAAAGTGAAATTCAGTTGGTTGTCATATACAATTTCACCGCTAGATGGGAGCAATTCTTACACAATGTAGCTTTAAATATTGTTCTCAAGTACAAGTACCAATACTTTGATGAAAATTACTCAAGTAAAAGTAATAAGTAATTCATTTAAAATGTACTTTAAGTACAAGTTACTTAGTTACATGAAAAGAAACTGTAAAACGGGGCGGGGGGGATCTCTCCCATGTAGTGAAAATAGGACAAGGGGTCATAAATCCAAAACTATTTTTTTAATTAAAGAAAAATCTATACAAATGTATAAACATCTATACAAATGTATACACATGTAATAACATAACACGTCACACATGACATTTAAGACCCTTAGAAAGGTATAATGTGCAATTTTAGTTCAGACCATTCCATGAAACGTTTTCAAACAATCAATTAATTACAAGTGAAAGTACCATAAATTGTTAGTTCTGAGGGCCATCCTTATTTTCTTCACAAACATAAACAACTGTTATAATGCAAATCAAGGCCAAATCATGTTTTGACTCCATAAATGGGTTAGACCCTAATGTTCACAGCCCAGACTAGCAGCTAGCTTCTACACACCTAAGTAGCCATATGAGCTAATTAGATGTATGTGAATTAAGTAGCCCGTATGAGCTAATTAGATGTATGTGAATTAAGTTAGCCAGTCTCCTACATATGTTGTCCTACGGCAGGGGTGGGCAATTCATTTTCCCAAGGGGCCACATGAGAAACAGGGACTGTTGTGGAGGGCCGGACCACTAAACGCATGCATCAGTCAAGTTGTTGTATTTCTCTGCGTGTTTAGTATTGTAGTGGCGATTCAAATTATAATGTGATGGTTGGGGTCGGTTGGCTGTGAGTTTCTGTTTTGTTTTATACTTTTCATTTTGGTTTGCATTTTGTTTCCCACTGTGTCCTCCTGTCAGTTTCTCTGTTGGCCCTGCCTCTCTCTGTGTCTCCTGTGTTTTCCCTCCTCCCCCTCCTGCCTTCACCAGCCAGCTGATTGTGCCCACCTGCTCATCACTTCCAACCTCACCTCTCCAGCCGTACACACCTGACAGACATCAACTACAATCAAGCCCTGCATATAAAGCCCGGATCTTCTCACCAGCTTCGCTTGATCGTTGTCTCAGCCACTCGAGTGACACTCTCTACAAGCTCTCTGACAAACCTGTTTCTGTCCGTTGTCGTGTCTAACCTTTCGCTGTGTTTTGTTTTCCTGCAGCCATTACCTCCACTCCTCTCTGTTATCTCCAGTCAGCTGGCCTCACCATCCAGTCCCCTCCTCTCGGCTCTCCGCTCCTGTCTCCGGTCTTCCCTTCTCCACTCCCTGGCTCCCCAGACCCCAGTGCTCTCTCCTAAGTTCTCTCAGTCTTAGTTCTCCTGCGCTCCTCGCCTCCCTGCCTCTGCCCTCGGCCCCGCTCTTGTCCCTGGCGTCCGCCTCCCCTCTTCCCCGCTCCTGCGCCTCAGCCCTTTATCCTGCTCCCCTGTGCTTAGCCTCAATAAACTCTTTTCCTGTGAGCCTAGCGTTTGGGTCTGTTCTGTCCTGTCCTTAACATATATTCCTTTAACACAGCCATCTGTTCTCCGCAAACTAAGCACATGGCTTTACCTTTGACTTCATTAAATAAATACTTAGAAGTCCATGATTGGTTAAAAACTCGTCACTCTGTATCAACCTTTCTTTCTTTCCCATGAGCTGACATTTTTGATGGATAACAGCTCATTCACGTCCATGCTAATGTCTCCCACTCAGTTCGCGGCTTGCCAACACCATAGACAGTTGGAGACCAGTGAAGGCTATTAGAAGCACTATTCCGGTGAGGCTCGAGTGTTACTGCTCAGCTGCAAACTGAGCTTGCCGAAGTAGATGTGACGTTAGCAACGTGACTGAAAGTTGTAACTCTTCTGGTAGCTGTGCCAAGAGAAATCTCAATCATTCCGAAACTTGCAGAGACGGAGAGCGTTGGTATATGTAAGGAGATAACATAGGCACAGGCTAATTATTGCTAACTAAAATGCTAGTTAACATTAGTAATTAAACTTAAACAACTAATGTAAGTCGAAACTGCCTGCACGCTTCTCCTGTACTATACAGTAATTCCTCTACAACAGTAAGTTGCGTGGTTAGGACACAATCGTTAGTCTATTTTTATAAAAAAATGTCTGCTACGGAGCCATAACGTGAGATACAAGGTAATGGAGCCTTTTATACATTGTCGTGTTTCTTTAGAAATAAACAATGGACAAATAAAGTCTTTAAACCCTTCAGATGTAAAGTTATTCGCTGTCAAAGTGACGCCAAAATGAATGGCAGTCAATGGAATGCTAACGGCGGGTGAGAGTCAGGTAGCATCAAAATGGTGCCATAGGAGCTACGCGTTGTGGGGAGAAGCTTACCCCCTTGGCCGACACAGGGGTCCGACACATTGCAGTTCTTCTTCTACTTCTTTTTAATTGCGACTTACAACCAGAGAAAAAGAAGCTGCATAAGTTCGCACAAAAAAAAAAGAATGCCCAGGTCTGGTGTAACTACACCAGGCGCGATATATTTTCTTCCTTTCGGTTTTCATTAGTCAAACGGATGTCAAGTACATTTTAAAATAACGATTTTAAAAACTACTTGTAAAATACAAAATATACAACAAAACTACTCAATACAGTAACATCAGTAAATGTATTTTGTTACTTTCCACCTCTGCTTGCTAGCTTGTCACAGCAATGTGAAAAGAATGTGTATGCATATTTCTGTCTTTGTTTACAACACCCTTACTGTGTAGGAAAAGCAGCTGCCACGGTGCAGTGCTTATAGGTCACTTTGAGTTCTGAGGCCAGTGACTTGCAAGAGCATAGTACTGTAGGATAGAATAATACAATTGACAGTATTTTGATCATTTAAACTGAAGCAAAACACAAATATAACTCTCCCTCGCTCTCCTTTACTAATATGCTATTAATCCCATGTTCTGTGTGTGTGTGTGTGTGTGTGTGTGTGTGAGTGTGAATGTGTGTGTGTGTGTGTGTGTGTGTGTGTGTGTGTGTGTAGAGCCTAAAGGCAGCTGCAGTGCCAGAGAAAGGTCAAAGCATATAACTCCCACTCTTACAGCCCATAGACCCGGCCTCTCTCTCTCTCTCTCTCTCTCTCTCTCTCTCTCTCTCTCTCTCTCTCTCTCTCTCTCTCTCTCTCTCTCAGTCACATACACACACACACACACACACACACACTGCTTGTGTCTATCCTCGATCTATTGACCTCTTCCTCTATATCTCCCTCAGTTCTATTGACTTTTTATTGCAGGAGCACACACACAGTGCCAGCCAAGAGCAAATCAGGGCAGGACCATATGTATGTCTTCATCACATGTTTTTTTCATTTATTAATGGACTAACGGTCCACTTTACCCACAACCCCCTGCAGTCATACAACAAACGCAGTGGACGGTCGCATCCCCATAGTGTGTGCAGTGTTGGCCTTCATGTTGACCGCATAGCTATAGAGATAATGCAACCATCAGTGTTATCGAAGATCTTTTAGGGTTATGAGACAGCAGGGAAGGTGTAATAAAATACACTATCCAGTTGCATCAGAGGAAATGGTTAATCTTGGACGATATCTCAGCCTCTGCTGTTTTGTTTTTGACATGTTTCCACAAAAACACAGCAGTCTCTGAACACGCGTTGGGAGTTTCATTGAAGTTGGATGTAGTCCAGTTTGTTGTCTAATGAGCGGACATTTGCAAGCAGGATGGATGGGACAGGTGGCCAGCTAGCGTTAGCTTTCCACCTAGCTCAAACTCCTGCCCTTGTTCCGCATTTCCGCTTTCTCGCACATCGCTTTCGATGTCCCCTTCCCTGGCTAACGGCATCAAGCGACACCGCAGGCTGAGGTGCTGGTCTGCGTCGCTGGTCTGCGTCGCGTAGTGTGTCGAGTATTCCTTCTGTAATAAAGTTTCCTGCATATTCTCCTATCTGTACCAATGTAAGGTTGCTGCTGAAAAAGTCTTTGCCAGACAAACATTTTACATTCTACTGCAGCAGGTGTTCCGGCTGCCTCTGTATTGCGGCTCGTACAGGTAGCCACGAGCATCGGATTCGCGCACCAGATCTTCAAAATCCCCTTCTGCCATATCATCTTCACAACTACCTTCTGCCATTGTGGTTAGCCAACTAAAGTATGAATTAATAACTCAGCTTTCTTTACAGAGCAATAGCCTGTTAGCTTAACTTCAATATGGCTGACACTATTTAGAAATTCTGGGAGTGAGGTCTACACCCTATGGGCGGGTTGAAAACATGCAGAACTAGCTCTGGCTGTAGTCTCTAGCCTTTGGCCAAAAAAGCCTCAGATGATGCAAAATGATGATTTTTGCGTCATCAGAGAGTTTTTTCTAGACACACAATACAGAGATCTCTCGTCTTAGGGGGACATGAGGGAGGGAAGCATGGTCATTTGAAAAAACTACAGGGTTTCTACTGAAACAAAGCTTAATGCTAATCGGTGAAGTGCTAAACTTAAAGTAAATAATGTGGCCTAATTTGATACTACAGTGGTGTCACTCTGCACTTGCTTTCTGATCATTACAAATACTAATGCACTGCTACTTGGGTGGAGTAATTAGCGCAACACCTGAATAGCACCGTTGTTACTCTCTGCTCCTCACCACGGGGCTTCTCGTGTGCTGCGAGATAATCACTAAGTAGCAGAAGTTGCAGTGCATCGCCTTCTGAGAATATAGTTCCCAGTTTTTATACGGTTAGAAGTGTCTCATGTGACCTTGTTATGTGTACATGTTGTGGCTATATTGCATGTCCCTAACAATTGTCGTTGCAGCTTATTTAGCTCTACAAATGGAGATGTCCCCCCTGCCAGTAAGGGGTTGATTCTCCGAACTGCAACAACAAAACTCAACCAGAAGATTGATGGTGAGTTGGATAAAGAAGAACCATACTTTGAGAAACTGGAGGAAGATGCAGAAAGCCAGTCTGGACAGAGTGTGCATGGATCTGGATCTGGGCCTTATAGAAGGAACACAGTCAAACTTCCCAAATTGGTCATTCAGAAGTTTTATGGGGAGATTTGTGGCAAGCATTTTGGAGTCAGTACGAAACAACTATCCATGATAATGAACATTTGAGCAAGACTGACAAATTCAGTTATTTGAAATAATTTCTGACCGGCACCGCAGAGAGTGCAGTAGCAGGATTTGTCTAATATTAATTATGACACTGCCATTGATCTCCTTAAAACACGATTTGGCCGTAAAGATTTATGCTCATATGAATAAGTTACTGAACATGTCTCCCGTAAACCAAGCAACTGATGTAAGCGCTTTGCACAAACTGTATAATGACTGTGAGATACAGCTGCGTAGCTTTGACGCACTAGGTGTTTAGCGGACACCTATGGAAGTTTATTATGTCCTATCTTGTTGAAAATGATTCCAGAAGACATTGCTCTCGAATTCACCAAATCAGAAGCCGATAATGTTCTCAAAGCAAAGGAGTTGATGGACTTTCTAAAAAGAGAGGTGGAGAGCAGAGAAAGAACCGTGAATCTCACTCAGAAGAAAGAAGTGTCTCAGAAAGAAAGGAGGAATGCTGGCACTGACAAGGAACATGCGCCAGAGAGCAGGACGAGAAGGCCCAATGCCGGAAACATGGCCTCCTCAGCTGCAGCATTCCATACATGTTTTGTGGTAAGCCTGATCACAGATCTCCTGACTGTAGGAGAGAAAAGTTGAGATGACTAGGCAGGTATTTTGTATGTCTAGGCCCCAGACACATTGCACGTAACTGCAGGGCACAAAGTATTGAATGTGCACAGTATGGCAAAATGACATCATAAAACAATTTGTAACCAACAGTCAACCAAGACGCGAAAAACCACGACTAAAACAGAGGTAGACATTGCTCAAGCTCGATATTCAGTTTCACCAGGTGATTGTAATGGTAGAGCAGTGCTGTTACAAACGGCAACCATTTGGGTAGATACGCGATGACAAAGCCAAATTGCCAGATGTTTGTTAGATGAGGGTAGTCAATGTAGCTTTATCCGTGAATATATTTCTAACGCTTTGAACCTCCCAGTAGTGGGTACAGAAATAATTAAGCTTCCCTGTATTTGGTTCTGTAAATGCCAAAAGAATGACAGCAAAAAAGGTTAAGGCTAGTCTGAGAAATCTAAAAACAAATGTGTCTGTTGAAGTTGAATTATTAGAAACCCCAAGTGTATGTTCATCTAACATTAAAATGGCCAACGAAGAAATCAGACGCTCTCTTGAAGCAAAAGGACTCCAAGTCGCGGATCACCCTGTGAGAGGCAGGAAACAGCAACAACAGGAAGGCCTTGGACTTCTTATCGGAGGAGACTACTATTGGAACATTGTGTCCGGAGACATAGAGAGACTGGATAATGGACTTGTGGCTGTACAGAGCAAATTTGGATGATTGATTCAAGGAACTGTGTCCATAATGAGCGTGACAACTGAAACAGTGGAGGTAAATGCTCTGCATCTCAGTGTCGGTGAGGAACAAGGGCTGACTGACCAGCTGCGTAGTTTCTGGGAGACCGAATCTTGGGGATCACGGACATCAAACAGAACCCAGAGAAAGACGCGCTGTGGAAGTTCGAGCAGTCAGTAAAGTACCAACAAGGTAGATATGAAGTCAGTTTGCCTTGGCGAGAAGAGAATATTATTTTGGCTACTAATTACTGTACTGCTAGAAATCATTTGAATATGCTACTAAAACGTTTTCATAATAATGACGAGTTGTATGAGCGACATCATCAAGTAATACAAGAATACCTGGCTGAGGGAATTATTGAAGATGTAACTAATGTTGAGACAGAAAACCCAGTGTATGATATGCCTTATCATCCTATAATCAAAGAAAGTAGGAGTCCAACAAAGTTGTGAATTGTGTTTGATGCGTCATCCCATGAGCAAGAAAGCCGCTCACTTAATGAATGTCTTTACGGGACCGAATCTGAACCCTGACTTGCTGAGCATTTTGATAAAATTCAGGCAGTACAGAGTGGCTATGATGGCAGACGAACAAAAGCCCTTCTGCAAATTGGCCTGAATGAGAGAGACAGAGATGTGCTTAGATTCTTGTGGTTCAAAGAGAGACCCGCCCCTTATGAAGAGCTTAAGGTGGTGATTATGAGAATGACGTGTGCGCCATTTGATGCATCAGCAAGTTCCTTTCTATTGGCTGCAACTATCAAAACACCACACCACCTTAAGAAATATGAAAAAAATATCCCGAAGAAGTCAAGGTGCTGGATGAATGTCTATATGTGGATATGATTTCATAACAGGAGCAGATAATGTGGAAATTGCATCAAATTGTCTCAGAAAGCCAAAGAAATAATGTAAAGTGCAAGTATGAAATTATGCAAATGGTACACAAATTCCTCTGAGTTGCAAAATGAATAGAAACAACGAAATAAGGAGGAAATAGTGGAAATCAAAGGCCCAAATCCACTTAAAGTTCTTGGTCTAACATGGAACAGAGACACTGACGAATTCATGTTTGAAACTAATGAATTTATTGACTTTCTGCAGAATAAAAGAGACGAAACGAGGGGTCTTACAGGCAGCTGCGCGCATCTTCGATCCCATTGGATTTTTGTCCCCGTTTACCATTCGAGTCAAATGTCTATTTCAGGAAATGTGGAAGAGAGGAACTTCATGGGATGAAGATCTTCCCAGTGATCTCGCACAAACCTGGCATCAATGGTGCTCAGAGATAACCTATTTGAAAAAGATAAATATCCCACGTCGTTATGACAATGATGTTGAAATGAAATGTGATGAAACAAGTGTAAATACAACAGTTGAGCGAGAGATTCACGTATTTACACATGCCAGTGAGAAGGCCTACTGTGCATATCTGCGGTGCGTAAAACGAAATGGAGAGCGTACAACCAGTCTGATTGCATCCAAAACTAAAGTCGCTCCACTAAAGAAAATTACTCTACCCAGATAAGAGTTAATGGGAGCACTTATTGGAGCGAGACTTGGAAAATTCATATCGAACAATCTGAATGTGAGTGAAAATTAAGTGCATTTCCTGACTGACTCAATGATAACTTTTCATTGGATTAGGAGTAGTTCCAGTGGAAACCATTTGTTGAGAATCGAGTAAGTGAAATTCAGAGTCTGAGGTCACCGGAAAACTGGAAACACTGCTCTGGAAAGGAGAATCCAGCTGACTGCGGGACGCGCGGAACGAGTGCCCAAGCGCTCCGGGAAGAGCCGCTTTGGTGGCACGGGCCGGTGTGGCTGAAAGATGGTGCGCAGACGCACGAAACCGAACCTAAAGTGATGAACGAAAATTATGTGATGGAGTATGTCGTTCAGAACACAATGACTGACCCAGACTGTACAGTTGCACCGCTGTTTGACTTTAATAGTTTTGAGAATCACATCATGGATACAGCGTTTTGTGCATAACGCACAGACACATGAAAAACACAATGGACAACTGTGCACAGATGAGATTCAGCAAGCGGAACAGTACTGGATCAAACAAACTCAAAGTGACAGCTTCTCAAAGGAAGGTCTGTTGAAAAATACTGATGTGGACAGACATTCGGAAATCATTTCACTAAAACCATTCCTGGATGAATGTGGACTTCTGCACGTAGGAGGGAGATTGCAAGAAAAGAACTGGTCTTTTACCCAGAAGCATCCGTACATCTTGCCAGGTAATGATGCATTTTCAGAACTTTTGATCAGAAATGTAGCTCAGCGTTCACCTTCCTGTTAAACCAATCAGAATCGGCCACAAATTTCAAGGGCCAATCACAGCACCACATCCCTGCTTTAAATCTGTTTCTCTCCTTGTGCTATCAGCTGTCATTTCACCTTCCACGGATCTCGGTTGGTAGCAGCCGCATGTCTATCCTGGAGGAAATTTCTCTCTCGTCTTGTTCCTGTCAAGCGGCCTTTTCCGCTGCACTGGCGGATACACGTGGGATCAACCGGTTGCAACCTGGCAGCGCTTTTTCTTCCAGCAAGTACTTTCACACGGGTGCAGTTCCTAGGGATGTTGCCTCGATCGACCGCACCTGACTCACCGCACGGCCCTGCTCGGACCTGCGCAGCTGACCTCCGGCCGCCGACACTCAGCTGTCAGCGTTGAACGCGAATTCGGTCGGTTCCATCACAGCAGAGGAACTGGCGTGTTCAAATCAGCTGCAACATCCAACCTTTTGAAGTTAAGTTGTCTCATTGGGCTGCATCACTGTGGCTAGAGTTCTGGGCGCTGTCTAAACTCTGGTTTCAGCCGCGGCTTGCTCTGTGTCTGGGGGGGGTTTCCTTACCATAAATTCTGTAATAGAGACAGCCAGGGGCATTGTTTTACTTTCTAATAAATGCATGAGGTTAAGCGTGCACATAGGCAGGCACGTCTATTCTCTTTAGAGGCAGGGCTAGACTGGTCATCGGGCATACCGGGCATTTTCCCGGTGGGCCGACGCACTTTTGGGCTGAATCGCCGATATAATTTATAGGCCTTTGTTTTAATTTTTTTATTTTTTTGGGCCGCGCCGGCCCATAGATAACTGACAGCGGCCCATTCGGTAATTGTACAAAAGTCCGTCTGTCAGGACTGATTGTGGCTGCATGCCAGGGGGTAGCGCGGACACGCGCCTTACTGCGAGCGGGCGCACGCGCCACACGAAGAGAAAAGAGACTGTGTGCGTCCAGAGGATAATCAGTTGAGCTCGCGTGTGTGCGTCTTTGAGAACTGTAAGTCCCATAGCTTACGTTGTCAGTTCATTTGGGCCTGTTGTTGTATTGGTCTGTAGTTCTTTTACATTTAAGTAAGTTAGCTGGTAATTTCGATGTTTGTGTTAATCACCTGTTAGCTACTTTGCACGTGGCTGTTGATTTATAATGCAGATTGTTGGAAGCTCTTGCTCACGTTTGTATTTAGCTACATTATTGTATTATTATTGTATTGTATTATGCTGCAGTAGTTACATTACATTAATATAGTGTAATTAATAGTGGGTTTGTTGTTCGCTAGCCTATATGTATACTTCATATGCATTGTGTATGGTAGCCTTCACAATGTTATTTGTTTCTTTGCAGAACCACACACAAATACACAGCCATAGCAGAGCTACCCACGGCCATTTTGTACTGTTGCCTTATGTAATAAAGCGTCAAGAGCGATAACTGTCTCCGTCCGTGTTTTAACTGACATCCCTGGGGCGAAGTTGGAAACCGGAATCAGCTCAACTACAGTCCTAAGCTAGACCTAACCCAATCAAATCCAGGAACACCCTTCCCCACTCTCGGCCCTGAGACACGAGCTGTAAACGTTATAATATGCTGGAAGTTTAGCATCCACGTTAAAATGGACAAACGACCACGGAACCCCATACGCAAGCGATGTGTACAGAAATTACAGGAGAAAAAGATTAAGTATCTACAGGCGAATGCCTCAAAATGTGCCAACATGTCTGACATGTTTGGGGCTGTAGTAGCTGCTTCAACATCAGCATTAGGCTACCTGAAGTAGAGGAAGGAGGAGAGGTGGCTGGCTATACAGAGAAGCAGAAACAACATTATGATGACAGGGAAGAGGCCGAGGAGGAGAGCGACCATGACAGGGCCACGGGAGAGAGGGAGGAACAGATGGAAGAGAGAGTAGGCCTAGTTGACGACAGTAAGAAGTACGTGAATTAACAGGTTGTGTGTGTGTGTGTGTGTGTGTGTGTGTGTGTGTGTGTGTGTGTGTGTGTGTGTGTGTGTGTGTGTGTGTGTGTGTGTGTGTGTGTGTGTGCGTGCGTGCGCGCCTCACGTTATAATAACAACAAGCAGTTTGGCAGTAACATTAAAGTTAGTGGCTGTCAGGTAACCTAACTGTTTAAGGGTTGGCCTGTTGGGTTGCTGAAGTCTGTGATCTATACAGCCTGTTCTACTAGGCTCATGTATACTATGTATACAGCCTGTTCTACTAGGCTCATGTATACTATGTATACAGCCTGTTCTACTAGGCTCATGTATACTATGTGTACAGCTGTACTACATTGCCCAGAGATTTAAGCTAAATGAATTATACCTTAACTTAGCTGACATTTCTCTCTGTTTCTCACTCTTTTAAAGGTTACCTTGTTAGAGAAAATCTTTCTTGTTCATTGGTGTGGGCCAAGGCAACATTTTGATTGACTTTACTGACAATACACTTGTATACTTAAATGTTGTTAAATAATTTGAAATTATACTTTAAGCTTTATCTTTGGCAATAACTTGCACTTGAGTATGGACATTGTGTAGGCTACCCTATGGCCTCCAGGTCGCCAATCAAAAGTGAGTGAGTACACTGCTTCTCTTTTCCAGGGCATATACTACTCCCAGCTTTATTGTAGCTTTTGGGTTTTGGGTTATGGTTATGGTTATTGTAGTTAGCAGACACTTTTGTCTAAAGCGACAAAATATGAATCTTACAATGGTTAACATTAACAGTAGGCTAAACAGTTTTTAAAAGTTGGTAAGCCAATATTAAGCAAAATAGTAATAATAACAATAATGGCAATACAATATCAAATATCAATAATAATAATAAAAATACCATAAATATATAAATCATAACTCTAAGAATGAATGAATTATTTAAGTGTAAAATCAACAGATAAGTGTTGAGACCTCTTGAAGGATCCAAAACCATCACATGAACGCAGAACACTAGGCAACTCATATCATAGAATGGACGCATATTTTAAGAGGACTGTCTGCAGGGAATGTCTCTGACCAATCACGGTGGGTGTGGGCCGCCTGGGCCAAAAATGCCCGGGCCGATTTTTTGTCCCAGTCCAGCCCTGTTTAGAGGGCATAGCAGGCAAACTTCTACCTCTTCTGACGTTCGCTAATATTAGTGCCCTCAAGCATTTCAGCTGACGTTCTTATTCACGTGCGCATTTACGGTGGTATACAGCTGCTGTTCCTATTACTAAATCCGTCTAGCGGATCACTCCGTCATGCTCGGAGGACTCGCTGGGAAGCAGCTCACCATGTGCATTACTTCGATAGTGTGACTGGTATAAGTTCCAGCCTCTCTTCAACAATGCTATGTTTTTTATACATTCATATTATGTGTTGGTAAGCAATGGAGTAACATTTATGCATCCTGTCACATTCTCGTGACATGTTCTGGGGTTAAATCACTGTTCTATACTTGAGCAGGTGATTCATTTCTTGATAGGGCGGTCTAATGATTATCAGTTTTTCTTTAGTACAAAATGTACAACTGCTTAACTAGTAACGTTAAATATGTGGATACACTATCGTGCATGTTGCACTTAGTGCAGATGTGACGTCTTAACGTCTTATCTAGCACCCAGTGATGTGGTGTTAAAAAGTGTATTGCCCGTGGTAGGGATTACTGACGTCAGCAGCATGCATGAGGCATTTATATTCTGCATCTGCTAAATGAATGTATTCATCGTCATCTGCTGCCTGCATACTATTGTTTTGTGCATTAAGCTCACTTAATATTATAGCATAATATAACATATTCATCGTATTTTATAAAGGGTTTTCAATGCAAGTATTCTCGGCAATTTCTGTTTATTTGTACATGGCGTCATATTGTGATTGCCGGCTATTGACAATTTTAATTGATATTTAATTGTCTTCTCTAACAGGCCGCATTTGCATCAGCTATCTACTTCATCCTCATCTCATTATTTGGGGGTCTTTGTTGCGTTTTATGTTTATTCAAAATCTATTTGCAAGATGTCTCAAGTAAACTTTCCCTCAGCGTATTCTGAGATTCTTTAGATTTGTGCTGCTCTGCTACAATCTGGCATTTCATCATGACCTGCAACACTGCATTTGTTCATTTTCCGCTAAGCCTCCTACGTTTGCATATATGGTGCGTGTCCTGCAAATCAGTTTCTGTCTACTCCCCGGTAGTGACGCATGGAACCGGTGGTAGGCCCGGGTTTCGTTCACTACACCGTTTATTCACTTTTTGGTCATGGCTGATCTCGGCGGATGGTCATGCATCAATAACATGCATTGACTCACACATGGGCGACTCACAAGTAGTCTTGAAGAGGGTTCTTTTGTTTTCTGTCTCGGTTTTAATTCTCTCTCATTTGGATTGAAATTCCTTTACTGTTGAGGCATCAAGTACATACCTATAAGTTGGTCTCAGGCATGTAAAACAGCTCTAAGGCCCTTTAGAGCTATATAAAAGTGCCCTCAAGATCCATGACAAGCCACATCATTACCATCACTGTCATATTCTCACTAAATATGACATGTTAAATCTTGAAAATGTTATATTTCACTCAAATGTTTGCTTAATTTTTAAAATAATTCATAATGCTTCTGCTCCTCCTCTGAAAAGATGTGTTATACTCTGCTCTGAAAAAACAACACCGGTAACTAGATCAGCCACAAGGGGTGAATGTAGTCTTCCACAATGCAAAACTGCATTTGGGAGGACATCATTCTCCTTTGTTGCTATAAATCAGTGGAATACTCTTCCTACAGAGCTAATTTCATGCACTAGCTTGCAATCATTCTCACGCTTAGCAAAGCATTGGTCGTTAACAAAGCAGACTTGCTCCCACCAGTGAATTGAAAAATGACTGTGTGTTTATAGAGGGGGGCTAGTTTTAGCTCTAGATGGGGTGGGATAGGGGGACAGTAATATCTGTACATTTTTAAGACTTTATGTATCTGTATTTTACTGTAAATACTTTGTAGCGCCATCTACCTGCCCAGGGACTATGGGTGGAAACTAGCAATTTGCTACAACCTGGCACAAGACATCTATTAATGTTTTTTTGTGCACTGTCCCTGTTCAAATAAATAACTTACAATTACTCTGTCTTGTCTTAGACTCAAACCTCTTTGGACTCGGTCTTGACTCTGTCTCGACTAGTCCTGGTCTTGGACTTGTCTTGGATTCGACAAAGGTGGTCTTCACTACAGCACTCAAGCCCTGACATGGTTATCTGTGACAGTAGGCAGGGAATGGGGAACCCAAATGCAGAGAGCAGGCTGACGTTTTGTTGCTTGAAGATTTATTTAAACGAAAAAACAAAGTTCAAACAGAAGGAGTCCAGAACAAAAGTAGACAAAAAACTCACTCCAAAAGTAGAGAGACCAACGAACAGGATATCCAAAACCAAAACAAAGAGACCACTGACAAACACAATGGCAGGAACAAACACACACAAAATGATCTGACACCAGACAAAGGGAACACAGAGGCTAAATACACGAGGTAACGAGCAAACAAGGGACAAGGTGATAAGCAGGTGAGGCAGGACAATCAGACAGGTGGGAAAACACAGGAAGCAAAACTAGACATCACAAGGGAAAACAGAACCTTCAAAATGAAACCGGGAAATGGAAAAAAACTGACAGAAAACATGAAATCAACTAAACAAAGAAACTTCACACAACACTAGACAACACAAGGGAGAACAGAGAACACAGGAACTAACAAAACATACACAATTCAGAATAAACAACAAAAAAAACAGGAAACGGCAACAGAAATATACACAACCACAACATTTTCTTTACAATAAAATGTCCCACTCACCACATATCCTGGCCACAATTCATTATTACCCAAATTTAAGGGATCCTAATTGAACAATGATTAATTATGTTTACGTAAAAACTCTACAAAACTCCTTATTTTCTGTATGTATTTTAGTCCGGTCTTCAGTACACACTATATACACACACACACCAACTTAAATCATGCTCTCCAACCCCCTTTATCTCCCTCTACCTTCTTCAACAAACAGTTCTGCTGTTACAGCCAAGTCCACGTAAAACAAAGCTCTCTGCTTCTCTTGGCCTTATTGGACTTAATCCAGCTGCTGTACCGGAGAATGATTGAGCAGACCACCCACCTCCAGCTAGTTTTAGTTTTTCAGATGAAGAGAAAAGTGTAGTGAGGAGAAATGACAGGTAAGTTAGCCTAAAACAACCAAACCTGAACCAAACCAGATCCTACAGCTTTATGCAACAAAATTGCTCGAATTACACTAGATTGACACTTGGACTGTAACTTTTTCTCAAACGTTTTAACTAATTAGAACTAATATGTAAATAAAACAGTTTAAATTGTAAGCCATGCTGAAGAATTGATGTTTTGTTTATTTGCCTGGCTTGAGTGACAAGCTAATGCAGAGTTTGGGTCTCAAATTTGGCAGTACCCATCAGGCTAAGGCAAAGAGCCTCACCTTTATCCACAATGTTGTGAACCAAAAACACAATCCACACAGTATTTCTCAGATGATTTAGTTTTTACTTATTAGTGTTCATTAGCATTATCAAAGGAACAACAACAGCCTGATTTGATGACAAGGCGTGCAATGGGTATGATGGACAGCGTATTTGGTGAACGCCACCTTCTTTAGTCCAACGTACGTGCTTAGACACAGTATAATTTAAACAGATCATTATAGGTTGAATATGTAATTTTTCCCACATTTATATGGTAGTTTGACAGTGACAGCCCTAGTTGGGACTATTGACTGTAAAAAAAGATGGACGATCCACTTCCTCCCACTGTACAAAAGTGAAGCCAAAATATACCAGACATGGGCGTTGCCATCTTGTAATTTTGGAGCCAGAGTCTGCGCAGTAGTGATCGGGCGGTGAAGCCCCGATATCGAAGTCCTGCCCATACACCCGTCCGACCAATCGTGAGTCAATCACAGCTGTCAATCATGAAGTTTCACCCCATTTTTATAGCATCAAATAACTAATAAAAAAACAAACTGACCAGAAAAATTAACACTTCAACAAACATCAGCGTGATCAGTATACCTAAAATGACAGAAACCATCTTTGGGGAAAATGTATAAGACGTGTTCTTTGAATTTTTTTTTTGGCCCAAGTCTCATCTGTTAACATTGAGGGGACAAGTCACCAAGGGGTGATCCAGATGTTTTGGCTTCATCAACCCCTGGTTGGGACCAGCTGTATGGCGTCAGGTTAATAATATATCTCGCGAGAGCGATGAAATGTGATCACCAGCAAATTATATCATTTCACACATGCAGATATTATTCTTCGCGCACCAATTCAACAATCGAGTTGTACAAACAGCTGCGAGCGTGAAATAAAACAGACTGGCACCTGTGTGTAAAAAAACTAAGCAGCACAGAGCAGCCACAATGGGTGCATGAAAAAGTAATATCTGCTTGTGAGCTTGTGAGCATGTTTTATCGCGCTTGCGAGAAATATGATATATGACCAAACACCATACAGCTGGATATGGGTTGGATAGCAGAAATTTACAGGCTAACATAAATGCTAATGAGAATCACTGAAGAGCTGCCCAAGATAGGTTCAGGAGGTTTTTAGCGTAGCTTAGCACACAGAGCGGACACAAACAATTTAAAATTAAAAATGACTTAACAATGCATTCCATCAACTCCAAATATGTCTAATTTGCATGTGTTATGTTTATTCAACATACATTCTAAATTATAAACTTTAAACTAGAATTACCGCCTCGTGGTTGTATTACATCCATGTCTGTCCAGACTCACATAATATATAGAAGTTTCATAAAAATCTCTTTTTCAAGAGTGATCTGGCCAAGAGGGCAAAATAAACATAAACAAAACAGACAAGAGTCACACACTACAAATGAGTGAGCACAATATCCAATTAAAATGTGATAAAAAAGAAGTTATAATGCAGCTTTAAACATAACGTAAACAACATTCGACAAACGACATTCGGCACATGGCACATGAAACAACAACAAACTTCGAGCGAATTATTGGAAAGATTTACAAAGAATATATTTATGGCATTCACTCTCTAACTGGGAAGTTCTGGGACTGATTGGTGGGATTGCTGTGAACGAAGTACTCATGGCGATACACTGGTAAGAGCAAATTACTTTTAACCATGTATCCAGCTAATTGAAATAGCTCACGTTACTGTATTGTGTGAACAGGAAACTTCATTTAATATTGTATGTGACATTTTCTTTTGTGGGGTGCAAATGTACCACCAAAACAAGTTCCTTCCTGAGAATATTTTCCAGAGTCACCATCACTGCGTCCAGAGTTTAGCGCCACCCAAGTCAATTGTGATTGGTTTAAAGAAATGCAAAAAAAACACAAAGCGTTTTTTTTCTCCTATTCCAGAATGCATCTGTGGTGTAGCCAGACGTTACTCCACAGCGCTGTGGCAAGACGAGATCTCATCCAACACACAGGCAAATGTTTGTGTGTACGCTGTGCAAGAGAGAGTGAGAACTGGCTTGGTCAGCTGAATCAGTTGTGTCTTTTGTAGCTGTTAGAGAATGTCTGAAAAATAAGTGACTAACAGACAGCCCATTAATTAACCTGTGTGTGTGTGTGTGTGTGTGTGTGTGTGTGTGTGTGTGTGTGTGTGTGTGTGTGTGTGTGTGTGTGTGTGTGTGTGTATGTGTGTGTCCTGTACACAAATGCATGAGCAGTATAGTTAGAAGGTCACTGCACAAAGTCATCGATCTGTCTTCCAACTAATCACACTAAACACTGATGGGCACAGAGACGAGGCAGAGCAGGTCACTGATCAAACAACAGGACGCACAAAACAGAAGACGATCATGAAAGCGTATTTGCGGTCTGCTGACCAATGTGTCCAAGATAATGCTTGTTTAATTAGGCTAATGTTTAATTAAAATCAGATTCAGAATTGTACTGTGCAAGATGTTTAATTGCATATTTAGTTCATAAATACTACACTGGTAGTCTATGTCATTGCCCAAATGTGTAATATAACAGTCCTTATGTTTAAATCTGATGTGTTTCCACACTTGGATGCACAAAATTCCTAGTAATAGGGATTATTTAAAGTTAAAAATAACAATTCTGGTTACAAAATATTTCAGATCAGCAGTTTCATTCTAAAATGAAATAATCCTCAACCAGACAATTTTAATTCAATTATAACCCCTGGACTTTAAAAACACTTAATACTGTTCAAGATATTTGATAGATGAATGCCTAAAAATCTATACATTCTTTGGGAAAAATATGATAGTTGCCAATTAAAGGAACACGCCAACTTATTCTGCGAGAGCAGAGCTGCAAGCATATCACTCCGCCCAGCAGAGCTGCAAGCATATCACTCCGCCCAAGTAGCACTGCTTCGCCTTTCTGAGAATATAGTTCCCAGTTTATATACAGTTAGAATGGCTGTGTCTCATGTGACGTTATTTGTACACGCTGTGACTATACAAATCACAACATGTAAATAGGAACATGTTGGCGTTATTTTGTCACTTATGCAGAGCAGTAGGCTAGTTGGAACCAGTTGCCTCCAGGATCTGTGCTTGGCTAAGCTACTGGTGGAGCCGTCAGAGTTACGACACGCACGGAGATGAGAAGGGTATGTATCGACTTGTATACCTCTTGGGGTTACGGTGAATAAGTTAATGTCCCAATAAGTCGGCATGTTCCTTTAAGGAAAACAATCATCCTTTAGGGCCTACGTCTTATTTTGTATCTAATCGTTCTCTAACTGTCTTTATGATTCTGAAAACAGACCACAACAAATATTCGGAATTTTCACTGCTGCCACGTAAAGAGTACAGATGTAGATAACATAAGTAGGGTGGAAATCTGGGGTAAAATATTACTAATCTTGAAAAATATTTTTTGATTTGCTGGTTCTAATCTAAAAGATTTGGGGCTTTTGAGAAAATATTAGGGCTGGAGCCCCAAAAGCCCTAAAAAGAGTCACAGCTTGCAAAAGTTTTTATCCCGAATACATGCTAATAGGCCTACATGAGAGGCATAAACTATTAGGCTACCCTAATGCATGCCATCTCTAATCCTACAGCATGTGTATGAAAGGGAGGTTACATTTGAGCTGCCTGTCCTGTCATTCCAAGTTAAATGACGTAAAAATCCCATAATTTCCACATTGCATAGATGTGTTCCAGAAAACCGACAACACTGAACGCAACGCGCGCATCCATGCTCTATAATAGCTTCGATATAGCCTCAATACTGAATAAAAACGTTCCCACCCAGTCTGTATGTTATAGCCAGGACCGCAAATATCCGAAAGACCCTGAAGCTGCACGGTATATATTGCACCTTCTAATCTTCCTAGAATATTCCCCCAGTGTATTGACTGAAGATAATTTTTTTCAACATTATCGAGCTTGGTAATGTTCACGTAGCCTCGGTGATGATATCTGTCTGGTATCCTTCTAATATTCATTACAGCGTCACTGCTGAGCCTCCCCCGACAGCATCCACCGCTGCGCAACCAAAACATCCGACCCGCTCGGAAACACTAAACAGTGTTTTTATCGGTAAACGAGACTTTCCGCAAAGACAGCCATAAATACAAGATAGCCTACATGCAGTTATCAGCGGCAGGCACACCAGATTGGGAAATTGGGAGAAGGGCAGATTCGACGGTGGAGCCGGTTTACTTACATCTCTGTAGAAAAGCCATGAAGATGACGGTGCTGATGCATAGTGCTGAGGAGGGTCGACATAACTCGAGTCTGACATCAGCTGTGTGTGTGTGTGTGTGTGTGTGTGTGTGTGTGTCTGTGTGTGTGTGTGTGTGTGTGTGTGTGTGTGTGTGTGTGTGTGTGTGTGTGTGTGTGTGTGTGTGTGTGTGTGTGTGTGTGTGTTCCTCCCCCTTCTGACCGTCAACGAGAAGTGGAGGTTGAGAGAATAACTACCAACAGAGGAAAAGCTGCAACATTACATTTACAATTTTTTTCTAAACCTCCAAGGATATTCTATATTCATACAGGGGAAATTTTTTTTTTATTATAGTCAACATGCACTATTGGTAGGTTAATTGATCTGTTTGTGTATAGGCCTACTGTATAAAATGTATTTACATATAAAGAGGAAAATGTGTCTGATTGTAACACAAATCATCTGTTTTCCTCCAAGGCTGAGTAACATCTACATCAATATCCTTTCTTTGAAATTATTTGATCTAATATGGATCACTTTCTATTATTTATCTTAGCCAGTCTGAAAGAGACAAACCAGCCTTAAGTATATAATTCCACAATTTACCCCGTGGCTTTAGTTATTTGGGAATATTTGGGTCCTCTCCATCTCATGATGAATATTATTTTCTTTATCTTCCAGGCGTTTCCTTTGCCTACCTGTCTCACCTGCCTACCTGTTTTTACATTTACATTGTGTAGCCTACTGCTATACCCACGCATTAAAATGGTTGTCAAGGGTGGCAACAACAACCGTGTGTTCAGGACACAGCTTATTGATGGGCGAAAGCAGAGCCATGTTAACCCCCGGAACTTTAAGGGGGGTGCATTGAACACCCTGCTGTGGCCGTAAAGAACCATGAGCCTGGAGGGATAGCAAAGGGCTTGTGCACTTTTCTATCCACGATGACGTAATGATGCTGCCGAAGAGGTAGGAGGAGCCAAAGGACTTGTGAGGTTCTTTCAGTTTATGGTGAGGTTACAGTTTATGTGGACCAAGGCACAAATAAACAAATAAAAAGAGCAGGAAACATAACACCCTGTGTGTGTGCATGCCATGTGCGTGTTATTTAGATTACTGTGTGTGTGTGTGTGTGTGTGTGTGTGTGTGTAATGTGATGATAAGCAGCAGTTTTGGAAAGTGATTTACAATTTATTGGGTTATTGTTTGGCCAGCTGCAGCATGTTTGACAAGAGGATATTAAAGGAGAACTCCGGCCAATTTTTACGTTAATCTTGATTGCTATGAATATGAGAGTATTGTCTATCAAAAAAAAAACGAGCCCCAGAACCTCCAGAGCTCCTACTTAGCTAAAACGGCAGTTGTGGGGGCATGTTCTAAAGAGTGCCTGTGCTGTTCGATTGCAAATGGATAGAGACTTTTGTTTTGAGAAAGAGACTTTTATTTTGAAAAAGGAAGTTGAGACTTTCCAGTCCTCATGCCAGAAATCAGGAAGTGCAGGGTCATCTTCAAGCACATGTAGTGAGCAAGGGGGCAGGCTTCTCTCCTCAGAGCGAAGCCGCGATGGCGCCATTTTGCTAGCCCTGTTCCCATCACCCCCGTTTAAGGGTGCTCCGATCGATCGGCCACCGATCGGTATCGGCCGATAATGGCTTTAAATAGTTTGATCGGTGGTCTCCATAAAGGCCGATCAGATAGGCCGATCAGATGACGCACTACCACGGATGTATTAAGAGCGCACTACTCCTGAGAACATTTTCAAAATGGCGGCGTCCCTACATTCAGCGGTCTGGCAGTTCTACAAGGTGTCTGAACGGTGGCAGAACAGGAGTTGGCCCGCGGCCGCGGAACGAAGGCGGTAGGAAGACGGCTACTGCTTTTAAAAGCGGCTGCCACCGGTGGTGCTCCGGCAAACGTGTTTGTGATTACACCATTCTGACGCTTCTACTGCCTCTGGAGCACCGCTGGTGGTCCGCCGACTCGTTGCTATCTGGGAAAAAGACGATACACTAGCGATTAGCAACGTGTGTACCGAGGAAATACCACGAGGCGGAAATCTCCAAAGACATTTCAACACCACCAACCTCATCAGACATTTGAAGGTTAGTCACAGAAAGGAGGATGAGGAGTTTTCAAAGTTAGCTAACGCTAAGGCAGAGCGGAGTCGTGTAGCTAGCAGCTCCGGCGCCGCTCAAACAGCTGTTTCGCCGTGTGTGTGTGTGTGTGTGTGTGTGTGTGTGTGTGTGTGTGTGTGTGTGTGTCGGTGTCGGTGTGTGTGTGTGTGTGTGTGTCGGTGTGACTGACTGTGTGTGTCTGTGTGTGCGCCGCTCAAACAGCTGTTTCGCCGTGTGTGTGTGTGTGTGTGTGTGTGTGTGTGTCGGTGTCGGTGTGTGTGTGTGTGTGTGTCGGTGTGACTGACTGTGTGTGCTGAAGAAATGTGCAGTGATTGAAAAAAAAAAAACTAAAGTGTGTGGCAAAATTTCCCAAAACTCCCTGATTGACTTAAACTCTCTATATGAGATAAGGACTCTGAAGAAAGCCCAGTCAGTCCTGGCTGATATAACCCCCCCTCTGAACAGCGACAAGATGTTTCCATCTGGCCGCAGATTCTGTCTGCCAAAATGCAGGACAAACAGACATAAAAACTCTTTTGTTCCTGCTGCTATAGGCTTTGTAAATAAGTCATTGCGAGATGTGTATGTCTGTGTAGTTTGTATTTATTTTGTCTATTATTGATGGGGTTTGTTTTCTGTATAGTCTATGTGTTGTTTATGTTGCATTCTATTGCTGCACAACGAATTGCCCCTCGGGGATAATAAAGACTCCTTGAACCTTGAACCTTGAAAGGACATTTTTTAGATTTTGAGCTCGGACAGAAAGCCAAACAGTTCCTGATACATTCTCTAAACATGTGTGACTGTTATGTAATGGCGTAATTTTCAGTTCATAAAAGTGATCGGTGATCGGTTATCGGTATCGGCCGATACGTCTTCCAGCAATCGGTGATCGGTGATCGGCCTCAAAAATCCTGATCGGAGCACCCTTACCCCCGTTAGCATCCCATTGACTGCCATTCATTTTGGCGTCACTTTGACAGCCAATAACTTTACATCTGAAGCGTTTAAAGACTTGATTTGTCTGTTGTTTATTTCTTAAGAAACACGACAATGTACACAAGGCTACATTACCTTGTACCTCACGTTATGGCTCCGTAGCAGACGTTTTTATAAAAATAGGCTAACGATTGCGTCATAACCACGTGACTTACTGTCGCATTGTAGAGGAATTACGGTATAGTACAGGAGAAGCTCGCAGGCAGTTCCGACGTACATTAGCTGTTTAGTTTAATTACTAATGTTAACTATCATTTAAGTTAGCAATAATTAGCCTGTGCCTATGTTATTTCCTTACATATACCTACGCTCTCCGTCTCTGATAGATTCGGAATGATTGAGATTTCTCTTGGCACAGCTACCAGAAGACTTACAACGTTCAGAGACGTTATTCACGTCACATTGGCGGCGGGAAGCTAAGTTTGCAGCTGCACAGTAACGCTCAGTAACACTTAACCATCACCGGAAAAGTGCTGGTAAGAGGCTTCACTTGTCTCCGTCAAAAACAGCGGGGTCGCTGGGTCCATTTTTCTTTTACTGTCTATGGTAGTGAGAGGCTGTGAAGCACCAAGGGGGCAGGCTTCTCTCCACAGAGTGAAGCCTCCTATGGCACCATTTTAATGCTACCAGACTCTCACCCGCTGATAGCATCCCTTTGACTGCCATTCATTTTGGCGTCACTTTGACAGCGAATAACTTTACATCTGAAGCGTTTAAAGACTTAATTTGCCCATTGTTTATTTCTAAAGAAACACGACAATGTATAAAGGGCTCCATTACCTTGTACCTCACGTTATGGCTCTGTAGCAGACGTTTTTGTAAAAATAGGCGGAGGAATTACCGGCGGAGGAATTAGCGTATAGTACAGGAGAAGCTCGCAGGCAGTTTCGACGTACGTTAGCTGTTTAGTTTAATTACTAATGTTAACTAGCATTTTAGTTAGCAATAATTAGCCTGTGCCTATGTTATCTTCTTACATATACCTACGCTCTCCGTCTCTGCAAGATTGGGAATGATTGAGATTTATCTTGGCACAGCTACCAGAAGAGTTACAACGTTCAGACACGTTGCTCACGTCACATCTACGTCGGCAAGCTCAGTTTGCAGCTGCGTAGTAACGCTTGAGCCTCACTGAAAAGTGCTTATAATAGACTTCACTCGTCTCTGTCCAGAGCAACGCGATCTGTCGGTCCATTTTATATACTGTCTTTGTGAAGCACATGTTGTGAGCTGTTGTTGAAGATAGATTAGATGGTGAAGTGGGGAAAAACTTTACTTGCTGGGCACCTCCAGGGATGCTACTGGTGAGATTTGGTGAGGTTTGATGTTGGTGTTTGTCAGTAGTTTAATGTTAAATGCAAATGTTGATGGTAAAATTGCTAAGTTAATGTAGTTAATTTCTAACTGCCTTTTGCTCATGTTAGTTAATGTAACAGCATGATAGTGGTAGCATGGGAGTAATACCATGGTAATGACTGTGCTTTTTTGAAGTAATGTTACTTAGTAAAATTAATGTAAGGTTAAGGAGAACTTTATATTCATTTGTATACTTGATAGCAGGCAGTTTTAAGTAATTGCTGTATTTTGTGTTTTGTTTTCTCTTTTCTTATAAAGGTTTTCAACCTGACCAAATGAATAACTTCTGATTATTTGCCTAATTACAAATTGTAACCAAATCTACCTAATAACAAATCCTAACTGAACATGGAAAACTAACTAAATAAAGCAAAGAAGAAAGATTAAAGAAGAAGCGGTTTGAGTTGATTCCATTTAACGCTGTTGATGGCCAAGGCCTTTTCAAGTTTGGGCAGAAGTAAAGTCCCCTGAGAACTTGACAGTGCCTTTGTGCCTCTTAACAGACACAAAATCAAATTAAAAATGTACAGATGCGTTTTCATCCCAGACATCCTGCCGGTAGGTAGCTCACCCTGCTAGCTGCTAGCTGCCGTCTGGGATGAGTGTTTTCAGCCAGGCTTCGGTGATAATCATTACGCAGCAGTTCCGTGTGTATTTGTAGCTCATCTATTTTGTGTGCGATCGATCTGGCGTTGGTGAGTAGGAGTCTTGGCAGTGGTGATCTGTGTGGTAGTTCCCTTAGCCAGGCTAGCAGGCCCGACCGGCATCCTTGCTTCTGCTTGCTCCCTGCCTTCATCGCCTGCCGCGGCCAGGGGCGCCGCCAGGAATTTTGGGCCCCATGACAAAAAATCTAATTGGGCCCCCTCTGCGCAGCTGTTGTCACCACATCTCTAGGACCGAACTGTCCCATCAAAAAGCTTTACATAACTCTAATTATAGGCTTGCAACTGTCTTGCTTCTTGTAGTTCAATACTAGTACTAGCACAATATACTGCTGGTGATTTGTACATGCATGCAAGTCTAGTATGCAGTTCACTATTTGATGCAAGATTAAAAGCAACCATAAAAATGTACTGAAGGCCATCTTTTACAGTCTCAATGTATTTTTATTGTAAAATTTGACAAAAGAGAAGTCTCTTAACAAAATTATTATTAATAATTATTATTATAATTGTTAATGAAAAATTTAAAAAAGAAAAACAAACTTAAATATATAAATATATATTAACTGCCATTCATGATGGGAATAATAAAATCTGTATCTATCTAATCAAACTGGATTATTTTAATATTGTCTGTATCTTACATGCAGGCTCAGGTAAGCTACTCACTGTTTCCAACTGTCCAGCATCAGTACAGACAGTAGGTTGTTGTTTTTTTTATTTATTTTTTTATTTCATAATGATCATTATGTAAGAAAATAATTGTTATTAATTTGTTTGAATTTCGCCAAACATCTTGACATCTGTAATAAAACAAAAACAAGCGGCAGAGTACTCAAACAGATTATCACCGACACCCACTTATCAACTATCAACACAAATGTACCTACACATCTCCACAAACTGGCAACACAGATATCCCGGACGCTGCCGTCCGGGATGGTGGCGTTCACCAAATACGCTGTCCATCATACCCATTGCACGCCTTGTCATCAAATCAGGCTGTTGTTGTTCCTTTGCTAATGCTAATGAACACTAATAAGTAAAAACTAAATCATCTGAGAAATACTGTGTGGATTGTGTTTTTGGTTCACAACATTGTGGATAAAGGTGAGGCTCGTTGCCTTAGCCTGATGGGTACTGCCAAATTTGAGACCCAAACTCTGCATTAGCTTGTCACTCAAGCCAGGCAAATAAACAAAACATCAATTCTTCAGCATGGCTTATAATTTAAACTGTTTTATTTCCATATTAGTTCTAATTAGTTAAAACGTTTGAGAAAAAGTTACAGTCCAAGTGTCAATCTAGTGTAATTCGAGCAATTTTGTTGCATAAAGCTGTAGGATCTGGTTGGGTTCAGGTTTGGTTGTTTTTGGCTGACTCTCTGTCAATCATAAATTGCATTAAAAGTGGGCAAAACATCTACAGTAGGTTTGAGTTTTGGGTTGAGTTTTGTTCTCAAATTTGGCAGTTCCCATCAAGTTCAGTCAGGTAGAGTTAGGGTCACGTTTGGGTCTTCGCTTTAGGCCCTTGCAGAACAGTAGCTAGTAGAACTGTTAGCAATAGCTAGTGGTTACATGTTAATATTAATTTTAACATTAAATTTGATCAATTTACCTGATTAAGCATACTAGTTGGTTGATAAAATATATGATGCCCAGTTGACTGGACCTCAATTCAAGGGACCTTCATCAGCACAAGATGTTAACAAAAGATGTGTGTGTGTATTGGCAAAGCTTGGGTGTAAACTAATCTAATTTTTAAAGAAAACATACAGACACTGCGAGCCGACTACATTTTTTAAATGACGAAATAACTGAAATTGATATTGAATACCTCAGCTCTTAGCTTTTCTGTAAAAAACAACTGGCTTTGGCTATCTCTTATTCCCCGGATCTATCTGCATGACTTAAATAGGCTAACTTACCTGTCATTTCTCCTCACTACACTTTTCTCTTCATCTGAAAAACTAAAACTAGCTGGAGGTGGGTGGTCTGCTCAATCATTCTCCGGTACAGCAGCTGGATTAAGTCCAATAAGGCCAAGAGAAGCAGAGAGCTTTGTTTTACGTGGACTTGGCTGTAACAGCAGAACTGTTTGTTGAAGAAGGTAGAGGGAGATAAAGGGGGTTGGAGAGCATGATTTAAGTTGGTGTGTGTGTGTATATAGTGTGTACTGAAGACCGGACTAAAATACATACAGAAAATAAGGAGTTTTGTAGAGTTTTTACGTAAACATAATTAATCATTGTTCAATTAGGATCCCTTAAATTTGGGTAATAATGAATTGTGGCCAGGATATGTGGTGAGTGGGACATTTTATTGTAAACATAATGTTGTGGTTGTGTATATTTCTGTTGCCGTTTCCTGTTTTTTTGTTGTTTATTCTGAATTGTGTATGTTTTGTTAGTTCCTGTGTTCTCTGTTCTCCCTTGTGTTGTCTAGTGTTGTGTGAAGTTTCTTTGTTTAGTTGATTTCATGTTTTCTGTCAGTTATTTCCATTTCCTGGTTTTATTTTGAAGGTTCTGTTTTCCCTTGTGATGTCTAGTTTTGCTTCCTGTGTTTTCCCACCTGTCTGATTGTCCTGCCTCACCTGCTTATCACCTTGTCCCTTGTTTGCTCGTTACCTCGTGTATTTAGCCTCTGTGTTCCCTTTGTCTGGTATCAGATCATTTTGTGTGTGTTTGTTCCTGCCATTGTGTTTGTCAGTGGTCTCTTTGTTTTGGTTTTGGATATCCTGTTCGTTGGTCTCTCTACTTTTGGAGTGAGTTTTTTGTCTACTTTTGTTCTGGACTCCTTCTGTTTGAACTTTGTTTTTTCGTTTAAATAAATCTTCAAGCAACAAAACGTCAGCCTGCTCTCTGCATTTGGGTTCCCCATTCCCTGCCTACTGTCACAGATAACCATGTCAGGGCTTGAGTGCTGTAGTGAAGACCACCTTTGTCGAATCCAAGACAAGTCCAAGACCAGGACTAGTCGAGACAGAGTCAAGACCGAGTCCAAAGAGGTTTGAGTCTAAGACAAGACCGAGTAATTGTAAGTTATTTATTTGAACAGGGACAGTGCACAAAAAAACATTAATAGATGTCTTGTGCCAGGTTGTAGCAAATTGCTAGTTTCCACCCATAGTCCCTGGGCAGGTAGATGGCGCTACAAAGTATTTACAGTAAAATACAGATACATAAAGTCTTTAAAATGTACAGATATTACTGTCCCCCTATCCCACCCCATCTAGAGCTAAAACTAGCCCCCCTCTATAAACACACAGTCATTTTTCAATTCACTGGTGGGAGCAAGTCTGCTTTGTTAACGACCAATGCTTTGCTAAGCGTGAGAATGATTGCAAGCTAGTGCATGAAATTAGCTCTGTAGGAAGAGTATTCCACTGATTTATAGCAACAAAGGAGAATGATGTCCTCCCAAATGCAGTTTTGCATTGTGGAAGACTACATTCACCCCTTGTGGCTGATCTAGTTACCGGTGTTGTTTTTTCAGAGCAGAGTATAACACATCTTTTCAGAGGAGGAGCAGAAGCATTATGAATTATTTTAAAAATTAAGCAAACATTTGAGTGAAATATAACATTTTCAAGATTTAACATGTCATATTTAGTGAGAATATGACAGTGATGGTAATGATGTGGCTTGTCATGGATCTTGAGGGCACTTTTATATAGCTCTAAAGGGCCTTAGAGCTGTTTTACATGCCTGAGACCAACTTATAGGTATGTACTTGATGCCTCAACAGTAAAGGAATTTCAATCCAAATGAGAGAGAATTAAAACCGAGACAGAAAACAAAAGAACCCTCTTCAAGACTACTTGTGAGTCGCCCATGTGTGAGTCAATGCATGTTATTGAAAAAATTAAGCAAACATTTGAGTGAAATATAACATTTTCAAGATTTAACATGTCATATTTAGTGAGAATATGACAGTGATGGTAATGATGTGGCTTTTTTTGACTGCCATTCATTTTGGCGTCACTTTGACAGCGAATTTTACATCTGAAGCGTTTAAAGACTTAATTTGCCCATTGTTTATTTCTAAAGAAACACGACAATGTATAAAGGGCTCCATTACCTTGTACCTCACGTTATGGCTCTGTAGCAGACGTTTTTGTAAAAATAGGCGGAGGAATTACCGGCGGAGGAATTAGCGTATAGTACAGGAGAAGCTCGCAGGCAGTTTCGACGTACATTAGCTGTTTAGTTTAATTACTAATGTTAACTAGCATTTTAGTTAGCAATAATTAGCCTGTGCCTATGTTATCTTCTTACATATACCTACGCTCTCCGTCTCTGCAAGATTGGGAATGATTGAGATTTATCTTGGCACAGCTACCAGAAGACTTACAATGTTCAGACACGTTGCTCACGTCACATCTACGTCGGCAAGCTCAGTTTGCAGCTGCGTAGTAATGCTTGAGCCTCACTGAAAAGTGCTTATAATAGACTTCACTCGTCTCTGTCCAGAGCAACGCGATCTGTCGGTCCATTTTATATACTGTCTTTGTGAAGCACATGTTGTGAGCTGTTGTTGAAGATAGATTAGATGGTGAAGTGGGGAAAAACTTGACTTGCTGGGCACCTCCAGGGATGCTACTGGTGAGATTTGGTGAGGTTTGATGTTGGTGTTTGTCAGTAGTTTAATGTTAAATGCAAATGTTGATGGTAAAATTGCTAAGTTAATGTAGTTAATTTCTAACTGCCTTTTGCTCATGTTAGTTAATGTAACAGCATGATAGTGGTAGCATGGGAGTAATACCATGGTAATGACTGTGCTGTTGATGGCCAAGGCCTTTTCAAGTTTGGGCAGAAGTAAAGTCCCCTGAGAACTTGACAGTGCCTTTGTGCCTCTTAACAGACACAAAATCAAATTAAAAATGTCTGTGCAACATGAACAGGGCCCTTACGTGACAACAAGATGCGTTTTCATCCCAGACATCCTGCCGGTAGCTAGCTCACCCTGCTAGCTGCCGTCTGGGATGAGTGTTTTCAGCCAGGCTTCGTTGATAATCATTACGCAGCAGTTCTGTTTATTTCATAATGATCATTATGTGAGAAAATAATTGTTATTAATGTGTTTGAATTTCTCTCATTAATAAATATAAATTTTTTTTTGTAATGTAAAAAGAGCAAGAGAGACAGAGAAATCCGCACAGACTCCCTGCGATGATGCTAACTGGCATGTCATTGCACACAATGTTGCTCACCTTCTTCACAGGGAGGGGCACAGTTAGGGGGAGACTCGGGTGCTGCTGACTCATCTATTGTTAAGTCTGCTAAAAGGGGCAGGGACAATGATTGAATATGAATATCTTGCTAAACGTTTCCCTGCACTGATTAAATGGTGATTAAATGTAGGCTAACACTAGTCTGTAGCTAGCTAGCTTATTTCACTATGGAAGCCAACAGGTTAATACCACTCACAGACTATAGGCTACCCACCTTTCTTGGTGAAAAACTGGGTTAGTTTGACACCCTTTCATTTGTCTTTCTTCTCTCTCTTTTCTCTCTTTCCTTTTTAGAAAACCAGATTTGGGATTTAACGTTACTTGGCAACATTGTGATCACTAAGTGCGCTAAGGCAGGACCAAACCATTTCATGCAGATACAGGGGGGTGGTCGGTCAATATGGATGTTTACTTTTTGGTTAATGGGGATATTTAACTCCTGCCAAAAACAAAGAGATCATTCATTTTATTATTATATTTGAAATATATATATATTGAAAGATGATGGTTTAATAATTATATATTAGATTTTACCTATTTTTTTGGGGCCCCTGTCAGTCATGGGCCCTTAGAATTGTCCCAACTTTTCCCCCCTATACGGCGCCCCTGGCCACGGCCGACAACAATCCACTGAGCACCCACTGTTCTGGCTATGTCCTCCAAAGGACAGGTCATGCCTTTGCGATGAAAACTTGAAGTTTATTTCCCCCTCAAAAATAGGTAATTGAGCACTGTAGTGATTATGACCATATCAGTGACTATGTAACTACAACCCCAAATCAGAAAAAGTTGGGACAGTAGGGAAAATACAAATAAAAAAAGAAAGTAGTGATTTCTAAATGTACTTTGACTTGTATTTCATTGCAGACAATACAACAGCACATCATTTAATGTGTTCCTCATGATTTTTATTTTTTGTTTTTTTTCAAAAAAACAAAATTCCTATTTTGGGGTGGGGGGGTGGTGAAGGCGCAGTGGTTAGAACACATGCCTTTGGTGTGGGAGACCTGGGTTCGATTCCCACTGCGATACATCAACCAATGTGTCCCTGAGCAAGACACTTAACCCCTAGTTGCTCCAGAGGCGTGCGACCTCTGATATATAGCAATTGTAAGTCGCTTTGGATAAAAGCGTCAGCTAAATGACATGTAATGTAATGTAATGTTTCTTGCAACACATTTCAAAAAAAGTTGGAACAGTAAAGCATTTACCACTTTGTAATGTTGCCATTCCTTTTCACAACACTTAAAAGACCTTTAGGGACTGAAGACACCAAGTGATGAAGTGTTTCAGGTGTAATTTTGTCCCATTCTTGCTGCAAACAAGTCTTAAGATGGGCAACAGTACGGGGTCTTCGTTGTGCCACACATTCTCTATTGGAGACAGGTCGGGACTGCAGGGAGGCCAGTCAAGTACCCGTATCCTCTTCCTCCGCAGCCAGGACTTTGTAATGTGTGCAGAATGTGGTTTCGCGTTATCTTGTTGAAATATGCATGGACGTCCCTGGAAAAGAAGTCTTCTTGAAGGCAGCATATTGTGCTCCAAAATCTCTATGTACTTTTCAGCATTAATGGTGCCATCACAGAAGTGCAAGTTACCTTTGCCAAGGGCACTGACACAACCCCATACCATGACAGACCCTGGCTTTTGGACTTGTTGCTGGTAACAGTCTGGATGATCCTTTTCTTCTTTGGTCCATGTTGCTTTTGTACCAAATCATAATTACAATCACCTGTTGACATCACCTGTTTCAAATCACATCATTATTTAACCAATTTACCTGATTACTAGCCCTAAATTGCTCCTGTCCCAACCTTTTTTGGAATGTGTTGCAGGTCTGAATGACAGGAAAGGATGTATATTTACAAATGAAATTAGGTTAACCAGACAAAACATGAAATATTTTGTGTTCACATTGTCTGCAATGAAATACAAGTCAAAGTACATTTAGAAATCACTACTTTCTTTTTTTATTTGTGTTTTCCATACTGTCCCAACTTTTTCTGATTTGGGGTTGTACATGGAAACGGTCCAAATGATGTCTGTGGCTTGCAAAGTAATAGTGTTAGAGAAGGCTAGCTGCAGTCGCGTTATTCTTACTCCAAGCTTCTTCCCTTGTGAACACCTCCGATCTTCACTCATCACACACTAAAAAGTCACTGGGCATAGGGAACAGAGAGCTCTGGGGCACAGGGAACAGAGAGCCCTGGGGCACAGGGAACAGAGAGCCCTGGGGCACAGGGAACAGAGAGCCCTGGGGCACAGGGAACAGAGAGCCCTGGGGCACAGGGAACAGAGAGACCTGGGGCACAGGGAACGAAGAGCGCTGGGGCACAGGGAACGAAGAGCGCTGGGGCACAGGGAACGAAGAGCGCTGGGGCACAGGGAACGAAGAGCGCTGGGGCACAGGGAACGAAGAGCGCTGGGGCACAGGGAACGAAGAGCGCTGGGGCACAGGAGGCAGAGAGCCGGAGAGGCCCGGGGGAAACAGAGGGCCAGAGAGGCCTGAGGGAAAACCAGAGAACCACTAGGGACAGGGAGCTGAGGGAGGCCTCGGCAAGAGGGGAACTCCCAGTCAGCTGGCTGCAAAGATGGAGCCCCTCAGGCGGCCGAGCAGGACGTCGAGGGCTCCGAGGCGACCTGCAGCGAAGGCGATATCCCTCTGGGGGCCGGCGGCAAAGGCGATATCCCTCTGGGGGCCGGCGGCGAAGGCGATATCCCTCTGGGGCCGGCGGC
The DNA here is from genome assembly GCA_023631565.1 of Gymnocephalus cernua. NCBI lineage: Eukaryota > Metazoa > Chordata > Actinopteri > Perciformes > Percidae > Gymnocephalus > Gymnocephalus cernua. The sequence goes on along the minus strand of CM042441.1, from coordinate 27,749,347 downwards.
GAAGGCAATATCCCTCTGGGGGCCGGCGGCAAAGGCGATGTCTCACTCGAGGCCGGGGGAGAAGGCGACATCCCCTCCGAGGCCAGGCAGGCGAAGGGCCAGCTGGGGAGCCAGACAAGTTAGTCGGACTGGAGACAGGCGACGAGTAAGCCGGACTGGAGACAGGCGACGAGTCAGCCGGACCGGAGACAGGCGACGAGTCAGCCGGACCGGAGACAGGCGAAGGGACTGCTGGACCGGAACCAGGCGAAGGGACTGCTGGACCGGAACCAGGCGAAGGGACTGCTGGACCGGAACCAGGCGAAGGGACTGCTGGGCCGATGACAGGCGACAGGTCAGCTGGGCCGATGACCAATGCAGAAGTCGACCGGACCGCCGACAGGACACGGGGGGCAGGAATCGGCCGGACCGCCGACTGGACACGGGGGGCAGGAGTCGGCCGGACACGGGGGGCAGGAGTCGGCCGGACCGCCGACTGGACACGGGGGGCAGGAGTCGGCCGGACCGCCGACAAAACACGGGGCTCTAGGAACTCAGGGGGGCCGTCACACGGCCGGGACTCTAGGAACTCAGGGGGACCGCTACACGGCCGGGACTCTAGGAACTCAGGGGGGCCGCTACATGGCCGGGACTCTAGGAACTCTGGGGCGTTGACCAACGGCAAAGTCTCAGAAGAGCTGACCAACGGCAAAGTCTCTGTGGCAGTTTCAGAAGCGCTGAACAACGGCAAAGTCTCAGGGATGCTGGAGACCAGCAAAGTCTCTGGGATGCTGACCAACAAAGTCTCTCGGGCAGTCTCTGGGATGCTGACCAACAAAGTCTCTCGGGCAGTCTCTGGGATGCTGACCAACAAAGTCTCTCGGGCAGTCTCTGGGATGCTGACCAACAAAGTCTCTCGGGCAGTCTCTGGGATGCTGACCAACAAAGTCTCTCGGGCAGTCTCTGGGATGCTGACCAAGGGCAAAGTCTCTGGAGCGCTGGGCACCGTCAGCGTAGACTCTGGGAGAAGCGTCAGCGTAGACTCTGGGAGAAGCGTCAGCGGAGGCTCTGGACGGCTGGACGTCAGCGGAGGCTCTGGACGGCTGGACGTCAGCGGAGGCTCTGGACGGCTGGACGTCAGCGGAGGCTCTGGACGGCTTCCACATAGTCTTAAGTTCAGTAAGGTCACAGACCAAGTCACAAAGTTCATCTGACACAGTCAGTGCAGACTCCATAATCCAGGTAGCTTGAAGCAACAAAACAAAAAGAAAAAAAAAAAAAAAACTGCGAACCCACTGGAAAAAAGGAAGCCTCTCTGCTGGGTCCAATTGGTCGGATCATTCTGTTAGAGGTAGGTAGGACATTGTTGGACCCAAAATGCAGAGACACGGAGGCAGAAAAGCAGGAGAGTGTCAAAAAGAAAGGTTTTATTAATAAAAAGGCAAAGTACAAACCAAAACTTAAGGAATCCAAAAAGTGTAACAAAAAATACGAAGGAAATCCAACAAAGAAGAAACTCCAAAGAAACGGGGAAATCCAAAATGGGAACACGGAACAGAGCACAAGAACAAAAGCAGGAGCACAAGCAGAAACTCACGGGAACACAAAACCAAAAACAGATTACAATGATCCGACACAGGACAAGGGGAACACAAAGACTAAATACAGGAGGTAACGAGCAAACAAGGGACAGGTGATACAACAGGTGAGACACATCAGGGTGGGGCAGAACAATCAGACAGGCGGGAAAACACAAGACAGGAAGTAAAACTAGACAAGACCATAAAGGAAACCAAATTCAAAATAAAACAGGAAACAGAACTAAATACAAAACAGACTACCAAAATAAGACAAAAACCCCAAAACCATAACAGTGGGTGTCGGTGATAATCTGTTTGAGTACTCTGCCGCTTGTTTTTGTTTTATTACAGATGTCAAGATGTTTGCCGTTGAAATCTCCCATGATGAGGGTGTGGCTGGAGGTGGATAGAGCTTGAATCAGGTTTGCAGAGGGTTTTACTCCAGGGGGACAGTAGATGCTGACTGTGATGGAGTGATGTAAGTGGGTTTTCATTTTTATTGCAACATATTTGTTTCCAGTGAGTTCTTGTGATGTGAAACCAAAATCCATTTCACTGTACTCAATGTTTCTTCTGATTAAGATGGAAACTCCTTCTCCATGTCCTGTATGTTGCTCTTTTCTGATGATGTTGTATCAGAGAATATTGATCCGTGATTTGTTTAAGTGTTTCGTTTATGGAAGCTACAGAGATGTTCTGGTCATTTAGCAGTTGGATCAGTTCTTCTTTGTTTCCTCTTATTCCTCTGATACTTATGTGTAAAAAGGTGCAGAGTGCGTTGGTGAAGATTAAAGAAAAGAAAAAAAGGCCGGTGTGGTGTTCTTGGTGTGAATGGTGGGAGGGTAGTATTCATGAACTGTAGTGTGTGTGTGTGTGTGTGTGTGTGTGTGTGTGTGTGTGTGTGTGTGTGTGTGTGTGTGTGTGTGTGTGTGTGTGTGTGTGTGTGTGTGTGTTTTCTGATGCTTTTATGAATTTTTCTATTTTTTTGTCATACATGGCCAGTTTCCTGAGGTCGTCTCGCAGGTGGACAAGATGGGTACTGTCGCTGGAGTGCCGGGTCCTGGGGTTGGTGGTGGTAGGTTTTCCAGGAGGTAGTGGCTTTTTAGCAGGGGGAGGCTTGTATGACAAGTAGACTGGGCAGGTCTTGGAGCCGGCAGAATGTTGGCCTGTACAGTTGGCACCTTCGGCTTTGCGTTTTTCTTTTTTGTTTTGTGGTGGTGATTTTCTCTGCATCTCAAGCACACAACAGGGTTATTGCAGTGGATGGATATGTGGATGAACTGTGAAACATTGTATGATGGTGGGTGTGGTCCGCGCTCTACTCGGTACTAATATAGGTCCAGGATTTTGAGGAATGTGGTTGGCTGCTGGGTGGTTTTACTTATGATTCTTTGAATTCAGGAGATATTGATGCCTTCATTTACCAGTTCTTCTTTGACTTTAGCTTCTGTGATATTTGGCTTAATGCCTTTGATGACCAGTAGTTTTATGGGGGTGTCAGATGGGTGTTTAGTGCATTGTTTTCGTGCTAGTCAGCAGGTGAAGTGTGCTACGTTGAATGCTCCTTTGGGCCATGGTGACAGAAGACTGTGAGGGGATGTTCTTTAAGTTTACAGTAAGCGTATTGTTTCACTTCTGGTATTCCTGTATCACAGAGTAGACGCTAGTTTGCTGCTCCAGCAAAGATTTACTCAACTCTGCTTTATTGTTTAAATTAGCGGCTATTTGCCTGGATTGCATTTAAACTACACTTTCTTTGCTTAGCCCGCATCAACAGCGCATAAGCATTTGTTTAATTTAGCAGCTATTTGCCTCGATTGCATTTCAATCAGGAGAGACTTCCTCGTAAATATGAAAAGATTTATCGTACAAGACAAATATGCAATATGCAAAGTCTCTGGAGATTAGACTCCATCAAATCCATAAATGTAGGGGGGTGTAACCCATAGATATCCCCCAAAAATGATGACTAGTAAAGACAAGTCGACACATACTTACCACAATGAGCCACACGGATCTGTAGAACGAACGAGAAAGAGAAGTTATTCACAATAAAATAATTTAACACCAACAGAAAATATTATGGCTCAAAGCCCAAAAATTCGACAACCAGCCGAAGCGAAGTTAAATCTTGGCAACGGCCATCAGCCATAGCCATCACGATAAATAAAATAAAAATAAGAAAAATAAGAAAGGCAAAATAAGAAAGGCAAACCGGAAAAACAAAACCTCGGCCTATGACCGGAGAAAAATAAACAATGAACTTATGGTCATCAGCCATAGCCATCGTGATAAATAAGATAAAAATAAGAAAGGCAAAATAAGAAAGGCAAAATATTTCATCGGCGTCGCCCGACAAACAGAAAAACTAAACCTCGGCAACAGCCGGAGCAAAACAAAACCTAGGCATACGACCGGCGCAAAATAAAAAAGGCAAAATAATAATTCGGTGCCGACTGAATGCAAAATCACACCTCGTCGTACAACCGCCGCAAATTTTTTTTTTTTACTTCTTCTAACATAAAATAATAAAATAAGAAAGGCAATAACAAAAACGGAAAAAAACAAAACCTTGGCGCTTGCCGGAGAAAACCAAACCTCGGCTGACAGCCGGATGCAAAAATTAGAAAACGCTTCTACTGCTGCATCATTTCCGGCTCAGGTGTCTGTCTGTGCAGAACAGCGACTGAGTGCTCCGTGCCCCGGGCTCCGTTTATTCTTTGGTTCTCTTGAGCGGTGGTAGATATCCGCTGCCGTATGGGTCTTTCTCTCCCTCCCTCTCCCTGTGCAGGTTTGACTTTGAAAACACGGAACTCTCATCAGCTGGCCGAAATCCTACAGGTGGTGATTCACGTGACTCCACCACCAGCTGATTGGGGCCGCTGCTGCTCTTGTCTCTTTAACTCGGCTGCTAACTACACTGCTTTGCCTACGCTGCTTTGTCTGCTGCTAACTACATAGCTTTGTCCATGCTACGCTGCTAATTCGGCTGCTAACTGCACAGCTTTGACTCTACTGCTAAATAGACAGCTTTGTGTCTCGGCTGCTCTAACTACACAGCGTGTCTCTACTGCTGGGTGGCGCTGCTGTTGCTGGCCTTTGGGCTACAGTAGGCTTGAATGGTGGACTGCCGACACCATACTTTTTAACCGGTTTATTTCTTTAATTTTAGCCGAATGACTGTGGAGTTAATCCCTTAGTTTGTATTACTTGTTTTGTTTTCTTTACTTTATTATTGTTTTGATTAAGTCAATTGTTTTAAGCTGATTTTGTGAACTATTTCCTGTTTTGTTTTCTTTTTGTTGTACATTTCAGGATTAATCATTTCTTTTTTTTGTCCTTCTCAGTGGCTGCGTGGTGGTGGTGCTGGTGACATGGGTGGTGGTGTCCTTCCTCTTTGTGTGCCGTGCTTCCTTGGATTTGGTGACATCACTGTGTGTGACTGCCACGTGTGTCTGGGTGAACCCTTTTTCTTTAATTTAGTTTTATTAATTCTCTTTCCCCTTCACCTGCTCTTCCCACCGTCAGGCCTCAGCCCTGATTAGGCCCCTTTTCGTATTATTTGGGATGAATGGTAATTTTTATGATAGTATATACCTATTTTATTAAAGTATTTTTGTAACTGGGAACCACGTGTCTTGCCTGTTGAGTGGAACGAACCTGTGTCTTTGATAAGTGTAAAATAATATCCTTGGGTGCAATTCCCAGGGAGGTGTTGTCAAGCAACGTAAGATGCACATTGAGAGCCTCCACGCCGCCACACTTGCTTGTTTGCTTGTATGCTTGTTAGTTTGCTTGTTTGTATGCTTGTTTGCTTGCTTGCTTGTTAATATATAATCATTACCTCTGCACGGCGTCCGGTTTGCTGTCCTTAACCCTCGCACGGGTATATAGTTATGGTTAAGGGATCACTGGTTTGGGAGGATGTCAATTTGTCAGACGAAAATATGATGATCAGGCATCAGGATGTCCATTGTCCAAGTTCTATAAAGAAGTACTTGGGACACCTTGATTGCAGCATTAATAGCAGGCCCTATTCTAAAATAAATGACTATTGAAAAGTGAATGACCCAAATAATGTTAAGGATAATATACTAGCTATGATGAGGACGAGCTTTAAATTGATGATTAAACCAACATTAGACATGGGGAGATTCCGAGGATTAAGAAAAAATGCGAGGGAGCCAGTATGAGAATTAGAAATAACGTAGTTCATCATAGATTTAAACTAGCAGGAGAGCGTGTCTGCTCAGCAACAAACAGTGCCTCCGCATTAAGAATGTTAGTTTTAAGCAGCATGATTTGAATGAAGGCCAGATGCATGAGTTAGCCACTTCAACCTAAGTGATAATATCACGTATTTATGATGCAATAAGATGAATTACATAGAGCACACCCCAATAAGAAGTCAGTCTAACCATGCTGTAATAAAAGAACAGGTTAAATATGCTGCAATGACATGTAAAACGTGCTCAATGAGGAGGACGTCGAACATGATGAGATCCCGTTTGGATCCAATCTTTTCTGCACTCCTATCTGCAAAGAAGAAATACTGTTAAACGTAATGCAGAGATGGAAACCTGTTCAACCTGCTGCATAGAATGAGTTTGCCTTAAACATGCTATGATAAGAACAATGAGTAACTGCCACTTAGCTAAGTAAGATGGGCTACCGCCACCATAGCTAGATAGGGAAACCCCCAAAAACTAAATCTAAGCACGAGTAAAAGCAAGTGCACGCATCATTAAGTAATTAAATCTAGCGCCTTGAAGTAGGCTTCTGAGATACTAGCTGATGCTAGCGCATTAAGACATTAAGAGAATTGGCAATGCACCAAGATGCATCACTACCTAACCTGACATCTGCGATTGCAGAACACAGCACTGATATGGTGTTAACGTAGGCATGGGCGTAAATCTCATCTAAAAGTTGGGGGGACAATAAACATAAAATTTCTGAAGAGCAATTTTTGAAGGGAACACAAACAATACAGCCACAATTATACGTGTAGATGTATGTCAATTTAGTCAGAAAAAGCTGACTAAATTGACCAAAATATTCTTCTTTAAAACCATTTATTTATTTTTAAGTTGTTTATAATCAAGCCATATACCTTAAAACATAATGACATACCTTAAAACATGACTTATTTTGAAAAAGTGTCCACATATAAAAGAAATACAATGCTTTTGTAACAAATGTATTAGGCTATAGTCACTGCTCTAAAAGTAGAAATAAAAATATTGCTTTAATTAAAAGCAAACTTACATGATGGGACAGGCACTAAACAAAAGTACCAAATAGCTGTAACTTAAAGCACACTTACAAGATGGCATAGGCACTAAACAAAAGAACCAAATGTATTTTTCCTGGTATCAGTGGGCCCCACAAACTCTTGGCATATGTTGTTTATGTTAAGGCTGTCCAGCCTTTCTTTGTGCACATGGCAGACTAACAGACTGTTAAGTCTGTCTTGGGCCATTGTCGCCCTTAGCCATGTCTTCAGTCTCCGCAATGCACTGAAGCTCCTCTCAGCTTCACATGAGGACACTGGCACCACCATCAAAATTCTGACGAGGACCTCAACTTGATCAAACAACCCCCGCACCTCCACTAGCATTCCCCTTAGGGCCTCTGCTGCCTCTCCACTGCTGCTACAGGAGTATTTCTGGCGAAAGAGGGGCAACTGTACTAAGAGAGAACCTGTTGTAAAACCAACATGATTTTATTATGTGAATTCAAAGTTTTTCATTAATGTTAATTATATTCAATTATTCTGCAATGACCCAACATATTTTTTTTGGGTTACTTTAAAGTTTCCCTTTTGTTTAGTTTATTCAATTCTCACCTTTTAAAGCAACATGAATTTTATGTTAAGTATATTGTTACGTCCCCCCACTAAATGTCTAGGGGAAAAGGCGGAGAAACAAGGTGATGATAAACCGGGTGTTTAAAGAATGCAAAGAAACAGAAGGATTCAGACTATTTATTCAAAAATAACATAAACCAAGAATAACCCAACACGACCTGCAAAAACAAGAAGCAAGGAAAAAGAATGTTAAGCCTACAAAATTAATGAATCAACAATATATATAAAGAAATATGAAACAGCAAATCGGAGAGCACCACAACTCCCGTTCACGACCGACAGCGACACGCTCTGTACGGCTCTCTGGCCCACTGGCCTCCCTCCTGCCTCCATCCACACAGCTTTATCAGCCCCTTAATGAGCAGATACGCTGCAGGTGTGCCCAACCAGCCAGGTGGAGAGGGCGGTACTTGGAGCATGACACAGGAACACGAACACAGGAACACACACACACACACGTAACACCCCCTCCCATAAGTGCAAACCCACGTTGTTACAGTACTCAACACAAACAATCACTGACAGAACACATAATATAATAGCACTATCACTAGATTCTTTCACTTCACTTTTCTGCCCCTCACCCACGGGACAGGGCATCAGCCACCACGTTGTCAGTCCCTTTTTTGTGTTTAATCACAAGGTTATAACCTTGCGCCAACAGGGCCCAACGCATCAGTCGTTGGTTGTGGTTGTACATCTGTAATAGAAAGACAAGAGGGTTATGGTCTGTATACACAATCACAGGAGATGAACTGGCACCAACATACACCTCAAAATGTTCAAGTGCGAGAAGCATAGCTAGGGTTTCTTTTTCAATGGTGGAGTAGTTCAGCTGATGGCGCTTGAACTTGTCTGAAAAGTAGCACACTGGATGACCCACGTCATCCTGCCGATCCTGTATCAGTACAGCACCAGCTCTGAGGAACTTGCATCAACCACCAGCCTGAAAGGGTGAGAGAAGTTAAGCGCTGCCAGGACAAGTGCACTGCAGAGGAGAGACTTTGCTGCCTCAAAAGCATGTTGACATTCAACACTCCACACAAAAGGAACCTTAGAGCTGCACAGACTGGTTAAAGGATTAACCACCACAGAGAAGTTTTTGCAAAAACATCGGTAATAACCAGCCATGCCCAGGAAACGTCGCAACTCACGCCTCGTTGTGGGAACCGGATGGGATAGCACGGCCGCGATTTTAGCATCTACGGGCCGAACCTGCCCGTGGCCGACCTGTTTTCCCAAGTAGGTAACCATGGCTTTACCGAACTCACACTTGGCTAGGTTAAGAGTTAAGGATGCATCCACAAGCCGTTGAAACACTTCAGTCAGACTAGCTATATGACTGGCCCAGTCACTCGAGAAGACGACGACGACGACGACGACATCATCATCAAGATAAACATTACAGTTTTTGATGTTTCCCAGCACCAAATTCATTAGACGCTGAAATGTTGCTGGCGCATTTCTGACCCCAAATGGCATAACTGTGTATTGCAGGAAGTGGTCTGGGGTTACAAAGGCCGAGATCTCAGAGGCTCTGTGTGTTAACGGAACCTGCCAGTACCCTTTCAACAGATCAAGCTTGGTGATAAACGTGGCCGGCCCAATGTTATCAATGCAGTCCTCCATGCGGGGCAAAGGGAACGAGTCAGGCACAGTAATGCCGTTAACCTTTCGATAGTCTGTGCAGAAACGTGGAGTGCCATCGGGCTTAGGAGCCAGCACACACGGCGAACTCCAGGGACTACAACTGGGCACAGCTAAACCGTTTTCTAACAGGTAGTCAACCTCTTTTTTCATCAGCTCTCTCTTGGCCAAAGGACAACGCTAAGCATGCTGTTTAATGGGACGCGCTGTACCAACATCAATGTCATGTTTCAATATGTTTGTGCTAGACGGGACGTCACTAAACTAACTATTCGCTGATCTACAGGGAGATAGTTCAGATGGGTGTCTATTTCTGACAAGAACTTTGTGTTACACAGCCTACCACTCTGCTGATCACTGCTCAGCACTGCCAAACCATCGTCAGGCAAGGATTCCACACAAACCAAGGAAGTAGATGTTTTATCGGGGGCAGCAGTCTCTGGAGTTTTTTTCTGCTCCCCCTGGACAGCTTCTCTGGAATGATAGGATTTGAGCATGTTAACGTGGCACAATCGCACCTTACGTCTGCGCTCAGGTGTGTGAATGACATAGTTTGTGTCGGACACTTTGCTTTTAATGACGTACGGGCCTGAAAAACGGGCAGAGAGAGCAGAACCAGGGGTCGGTAACAGCACCAGGACTCTCTCACCTGGTTCGAACTCACGCTTAACTGCTTTCCGGTCAAACTGTTCTTTCATGCTCTCCTGAGAAGAAGAGAGTGCCACTTTAGCCAGCGCAGACGCATGTCGTAAACGCTTTTTGCACCGTAACACAAAATCCTGCACTGTAGTCTGTGAAGTAGTGTTGCACAATAACTGATCCTTTAACACCTTCAGTGGGCCCCGCACATGGTGCCCGAACACAAGTTCAGCTGGACTGAACCATAGGGATTCCTGTTTGGCTTCACGTATGGCAAACAGTGTAAAGGGTACACCCTCATCCCATTCTTTCCCTGTATCAAGACAGTATTTACGCAACATGGACCTCGGAGTTTGATGCCAACGCTCCAGCGCCCCCTGTGACTGTGGATGATATGCGCTAGAGACTGAGTGAGTGATGCCTAGAGACTGCAAGGTATGCCTAAAAGATTTTGACAGGAAATTAGTTCCTTGATCAGTCTGTACAACTTTCGGCAATCCAAATGTAGTAAAGAACTTGGTCAATGCTCTTGTGATGGCAGCTGTGGTAATTGTTCGCAATGGAATGGCCTCAGGAAACAGAGTGAAAACGCACATTACAGTTAACGAAAATTGGTTACCAGACTTTGTCCTCGGCAATGGACCAACACAATCAACCAATACACGTTCAAAGGGTTCACCAACCGCCGGAATAGGGTGCAAAGGGGCTGGAGGAACAACCTGATTTGGCTTCCCCACCACCTGACAGGTACTACATGAGTTGCAAAAACGCGTGACGTCGGCCTTCATTCCTGGCCAGAAGAAATGTTTCAGCAGACGGTCATAAGTTTTAGTGATGCCAAGGTGACCAGACCAGGGATGTTCATTGGCTAATTCTAGCACATGCTGCCGGTACACAATGGGAACCACTGACACACTGAGGCCCAGTCACCATCTGAGCTGGTTACACCTGGTGACGGGATCCATCTCCGCATTAGCACCCCGTCATCTACAGTAAACGACTGACTCTCATTACCCTTGTCATCCACCACTGCTGCAAAACATTTTCTTAAAGGGATACTTCACCGATTTAGCATTCAGCTTTGTATCAGTAGAAACCCGGTAGTATTTCTGAATGACCGTGCATCCCTCCCTCATATCCCCCTGAGACAGGAGATATCTGCATTGGGGGGTCCGGAAAAAATCTTCCGATGACGTAAAATGGCGATTTTTGCGTCATCAGAAGATTTTTTGGCCAGAGCAAAAGACTACAACCAGTAGTAGGACCTACTTCCGCATGTTTTAAACCCGCCCATCACCCGAAGCTAGCCGATCTCGGCCGGAAAAAAACGAAATGTCAGCCATCTTGAATCCTCGCTAAACAGGGCTCTGCTCTATCTTCTCAGCAGCAAACTTTTACAACAATTATGTGCATTCAAACTACCGCACGTGTACCACCGGGATACATCGCTACACAGCAGAGAATATGCAGGAAACGTTATTACAGACGAAATAATCGGCACACTACGAGAGCTTCGCCTGCACGGAGACCAGCACGGGGACCGGCGGACTCCCTCGTACCCCGAGCCGGGTAGGGGACATCCTCGTCGGCTAGGTGGGAAGCTAACGCTAGCCGGGGAAAAGGCACATCCAGATAGAGCTAACGCTAGCCGGCCACCTGTCCCATCAATCCTGCTTGCAAGTGTCCGTTCACGACATCCAACTTCAACGATGCTCCCAACGCGAATTCAGAGACTGTGTTTTTTGTTTCGTGGAAACATGGCTGAACAACAGCGAACCGGACTGTCCAGCTACCAGGCCTGCTAGCCTTCCGACGATCCGAGCTAGAGGTGCTCTGTATGAAGGTGACCTGTGTTAACACGGACTGGTGCAGAAATGGGGTGATTTGTATCCAACTAACTGCTAACCGCTGGAGTTTGTGACTGTTACATGGCGACCATTCGACATACCACGCTAATTCACGGCTGTGTTTATACTCGGTGTTTACAGCCCACCAAGCCTAATGCTAGTATGCTTGAAATGTTGTTTTGTGTGTATGATTGAAATAATAATAAATTGAATTTATATAGCGCTTTTCATAACTCAAAGTCGCTTTACAGGTAGCTAGATTATAAGGTAAAGCAAAACTGGACAATACAAGACAAAACAAAATGAAAAAAAAAAAAGCAAAAGAAAACAAGACAAAGCAAAGCAAGATACAGTCACAGAAGAAAAGGGGGCTACAGATAGGCAGAGGTGAAGAGATGGGTCTTGAGGCGGGACTGGAAGATGGTGAGGGACTCAGAGGTGCGGATCTCTTGGGGGAGGGAGTTCCAAAGCCTGGGAGCTGCCCTGGAGAAGGCTCTGTCCCCAAAACTGCGGAGTTTGGACTTGTGGATGCAGAGGAGACCGGCTGAGGTGGATTAACAATAAAACACATTGAGTTGAGTCGAATGCCTCTGTATTGCCTGTCTGTCAAGCGGTAGGCGTGGCTTGGGAGTGGACTCAAAGCAGCGAAGCAAAGTGCATTCTGGGATTTGGTGTCTTTCATCCATATGAGCCAAAAACACATTTTCTGGCTTTTCTCGGCCTAGAAGGCACCAATAACATTTTTTTTTCACATTTCTGCTACATAAGTGACCCAATTTAAAGATATATTCAGCTTTCCAGCGGTGAAGTATCCCTTTAATGACGGGTCACCTCATTGGGAACTGACAAGCGCCGCACACGTCAGTGGCAGCACATGAGCAGCAACAGGTTCTGTGCCACTTTCACGCCTTTCCAGGTCTGCGGTGCAGTTCCCATCTTCCCCTGTAGGTAGCAGCCTGTCCTCAGATAATGCAGAAGCAAAAACAGAGTCAGACAGATCAACATCCTGAGCTTGTTTTCTAGCTTGAGCCCTAGTTACCACACTAACTGAGAACACATCAGGGTGACACTGGACCAGATCATTATGCACGGATACTGCAAGAGGGATGTCAACAACTTCGGGTGATGGATATACTTTACCCCCAGCTATGTCGTTACCCATTATGAAATCCACACCATCAATGGGGAACGAGGAACACACTGCTACTGGGAAGAAACCAGTTATGAGGTTAGACTTGACGTGAATGCGGTGAAGAGGTGCAGGTACAAAACCCATCCCGATACCTCTTACTATAGTGCTCGCGTTACAGGCGGACTCCTCACTCAAGGCCAGCACTGTGGACAGAATGAATGACTGGGAGCCACCTGTGTCCCGCAACACCGAGACAGGACGCTGATCATCCGCCCTTCCTGTGAGTGAGACAAATGCAGGGAAAATGAAAGGTTTGAAACATTCATCAGACACAGTTTGAACAGTGAATGGTGAACAACTGGCTACTGTTTTAACCAGCCCCACACAATTGGGCTTTGGAACTGCCGCCTGCAGCTTACGTTTCCACGCATTACAGTCGGCAATTAGATGGTCGGCTTTATGACAGAAAAAACATTGCCTATCTGTCTTAGGACTAGAGGAAAATGTACCAGCATGTGGAACACGCGTGTCACTGGACCTAAAAGTAGTTTCACGATGAGCAGACAAATCGTGCCTGATGAAGGCGCCTTTGTGGGTAAGAGCGAACTCATCAGCAAGGATAGCAGCTTGTTGTAGAGTAGACACTTTCTGCTCATTTAAGTAAGTCATTTAAAGTACACAACAGTCCGCTCAGGCACACAGTTTTTAAATTCCTCCAACAACATCAGCTCACGAATCGAACCAAGATCATCCACTTTACAAGCTGAACACCACCGGTCAAACAGCGCCGAAACGCCTACCCCCGTCAGGGACCGTGATCCCCGCCCAGGATTACTCCGAAAATAAAAAAGGCAAAACAACAAACAAGTGTCCGACGGAGGTGCCGCTGAGCAACCCGACTGGACACTCCTGTCTAACTGAGGGAGTTTGTTAAGAAACAGTAAAGGCTTTACCGTGAGCACCCAGCCGCCAATCCTCACCAACGTCTTTAAACAAAAAGGAATCCCGGACGAGCGCCCACTAAATGTCTAGGGGAAAAGGGGGAGAAACAAGGTGATGATAAACCGGGTGTTTAAAGAACGCAAAGAAACAGAAGGATTCAGACTATTAGACTATTCATTCAAAAATAACATAAACCCAAGAATAACCCAACACGACTCCCTGCAAAAACAAGAAGCGAGGAAAAAGAACGTTAAGCCTACAAAATTAATGAATCAACAATATATATAAAGAAATATGAAACAGCAAATCGGAGAGCACCACAACTCCCGTTCACGACCGACAGCGACACGCTCTGTACAGCTCTCTGGCCCACTGGCCTCCCTCCTGCCTCCATCCATGCAGCTTTATCAGCCCCTTAATGAGCAGATACGCTGCAGGTGTGCCCGACCAGCCAGGTGGAGAGGGCTGTACCTGGAGCATGACACAGGAACACACACACACACACACACACACACACACACACACGTAACATATATGCAATGCTGTTCTGTTAAATCAACTTTTCCTGCTCAAGTTAGTCTAATAAAGATCCTGCATACTTTGTGTATACATTCCACAAGTATTTCTGTATGCAGATTTCTACTGAATCGTACTACTCTTACCTACATCATTTACTCCTGTAACTTTTAGAAACAAATAAGGCAAAAACAAAAACGTTTTGTTTACAACTGTATTGTCATAGAACAGTAGGTTCAGTGCAATACATACACAAACACATATGTATACATTCACAAACACATCTCACATTAGAACAAAGCACCTTTTTCTTTCACAAGAAACACTTAAGTTATCAAGAGTGTGTAGTAAACATGCATGACTGCTACAACCTGAGGCAACAATATTGGTCCTTAAAACACCTTACATCAAACCAGCATCAAGAGAATACTACAACAGCCATATTAATGCAGGAATGTCTTGTCTAATATGTGCAAAAAACATTTACTCCATTTACAATTTCTCAACAAAATAAAAGGACACATGAAAGAAAACCATTATTGTCCTGGCAAATGTAGATCCAGTGCTTCAAAACTTAATTTTCTCCTTTAACTGCAAGGGTTTTAAAATAAAGTAATACAATTAAGAGTAATGGCTTGCTTTCCCACCACTACTATATTTCAGTTAAGAATCTGCACAAGACAAAAATCACCTCCAAATTTTATAAAAAGTGAAACTGTTGGAGCTCTTTTCAACACATCTGAAAAATGCTGAAACCTAAATGAAAAAGGCACATGACCCTGTGAAAAAAATCAGCTGAAAACAATACACTACACTTGCTAGTAACAACAACATAGATTAAGGCAGTGCAAGTGACGTGTAAGTGTCAGAAGTCCAGTCCAATGAAAAAGCAGCAATGGTCCATATTCCAAAAGAAGATGGGGAAACTCTGTTGTATCCATCTTGCCATTAAATGGCAACCGTTCACTGATGGAGTCTGTTTTTGAGAGCCTGGGCTTTCTTTGACAGTGTGTTGCTGTCAAGCTCCATCACAACCTTCTGGAGCACTTCGAATGAGTACTTAAGTTCAGGAGGCTAGTTGAGGTTCAAGGCATACATTAGGCCAAACAACATAGCAGCCGCTAAGGCAACGTTGTCCAGATCATGCAGTACCATCTGACCCTCCAGGACAATCCCAATGTCCTCTGGTCTATCAGTGGCATCTCTGTGTTTCACAACACATATTCCCAGCGTGGTCTCCTCAATGGCTCCTTGGTTCAGGCCTTCGTCTTCTGCCTGCAGAGTGCACATTCACAAAAAGAGGCATGAGAGGAAATAAAACACTTGCCCTAAACCTTAAGTCTATTATGCTCTGAAAACATCATACTACTTAACGAGTATCTGCGTTAACTGATAACTGTTACCTCAAATAATGACCTGGGCTTTTATTTACCTCAGCAGCAAAGGGTACCAGGTAAGGTTATGATCACATTTTTCCTGATTGGAGTTTTTTTTATATTAATTGTCTGCAGTAACTCAAGTCCTATTTATTTTTTTATTTTTATTATACTTAGTCTACATTAAAGCAGATCTGCATTAGCATTCATGAACTTTCACAGGTTAACAGATTTTAAGTAAGAAATGTATCCAGTACCAAACCAATACAGTAGTTTGTACAACCCCATATCAGAAAATGTTGGGACAGTATGGAAAACACAAATAAAAAAAGAAAGTAGTGATTTCTAAATGTACTTTGACTTGTATTTCATTGCAGACAATACAACAGCACATAATTTAATGTGTTCCTCATGATTTTTATTGTTTTTTTTTTTTTTCAAAAAATGCATATTTCAACATGATAATGCGAAACCACATTCTGCACACATTACAAAGTCCTGGCTGCGGAAGAAGAGGACACGGGTACTTGACTGGCCTGCCTGCAGTCCCGACCGGTCTCCAATAGAGAATGTGTGGCGCATTTTGAAGCGCAAAATGCGACAACGAAGACCCCGTACTGTTGCCCACCTTAAGACTTGTTTGCAGCAAGAATGGGACAAAATTACACCTGAAACACTTCATCACTTGGTGTCTTCAGTCCCTAAAGGTCTTTTAAGTGTTGTGAAAAGGAATGGCAACATTACAAAGTGGTAAATGCTTTACTGTTCCAACTTTTTTTGAAATGTGTTGCAAGAACCAAAATAGGAGTTTTGTTTTTTTGAAAAAAAAAAAAAAAAAAAAAAAAATCATGAGGAACACATTAAATTATGTGCTGTTGTATTGTCTGCAATGAAATACAAGTCAAAGTACATTTTTTTTTTATTTGTGTTTTCCATACTGTCCCAACTTTTTCTGATTTGGGGTTGTATATCCATTTTGTGTGCGATCCATCTGGCGTTGGAGAGTAGTATTCTCTGCTGTGGGGATCGTTGTGGTAGTGTCCGACCGGCGGCCTTGCTTCTGATTCCTGCCCACAGTCCTCGCTTGCCACGCCGACAACAATCGCGAGAGTGCCTGCTGGTCGTGGCTGTCCTCCGGAGGACCGGACATGGAAGATGCTGGGCCAAAATGACCTTGAGCTGGATGACTGACTCCGGTGAAGAGAGTACGTCAGTATCAACATTCCCACTAAACAGGGATGAGGATTCTTCAAGAACGTGCTGGTGCAGAGCAGGAACTGAAGTGGAAGGTGAGGTTTCTGTCATGGGAATTACTCTGATGGTCCCCCTATTCTGTACTTCATCTATTAAAGTGAGATTCATAAAGTAATTTCCAAATAGTGCATCCATGAATTGAAGTCTGAAGTTTGAGTTAAGGCCACATTGTCTTTGAACCTCACTAACAAGTTCATTAACAGATCCAGGAAGTCCATTTTGGAAAGTCAACCTTTGGCTGCTGTTGTCACCCAGGATTACTTTGAGAATGGTTGGGGGATTCATCATTCTGTGCTCTAGTCTGTAAAGAGGAGGAGAAAGATTCAATTATGAGAAGGTTGTTATATACTGTTTTAATGTTAAGACACTTTTCTGTATGAAAAAACATTGACCTAACATTCACTTTTTAAATTTCTCAGATGCAGGGCCATATTTTGTAGTTTAGCCAGCAACATGAGTGAAGATGAATTAGCTACAGTGGATTCAATCGGTAACACTTTGATTCTGGAAGACTTGACAGTGGAGGCTATAAATTACAGGCCTAGGAAGGATGTGGTCCACATGCATATGACATGCAGTAGTAGTAGTGGGACATACTGTGGTTAGAAAATGGATTTAAAGTGGGAAAAAAAATCATCATATACCCAACACTTTTTAAATACCTTCACCACCAAACATAACAAAAATACTGCATTAATGTCAAAAGAAAACTAAAGGCAGAATCAGTATAATTTGTTTTCTGGGATTTATGATCACAAGATTCAATATTGCTACCTCATCGCTCCTTTGGGATAAATGTAGGGCTGGGCGATATGGAAAACTTTTCATATGATTTGATGTCGATAATTATTTTTAATAATTAAGTTTAAAGGATGATTTTTGCTCCTGAGTGAGAGTTGAATGAACCAAACGGTTAATTGTGGTTTTAAACTTTTCTTTATGTCATGTTCTTGGTCAGAACATGACATACACTTGATGCCAAATGGTAGAACATTCAAAACAATTATGATTAAAAAAATATATATCAAACGTATAGCTGGTAGTAATGGATAATTTAGAGGTATTGTGAGTATTGAGTCTATAGATTATTTTTCAAAGAAAGTCATACTCATTCTGCCTTTAACTGTTAATTACTATTCTGATGGTTAACCAACCTTTTATGAGGATATGCGTTTTTAAAGGTCACCATACGATTTGGTCAAACCACATAATCGGCCAATGGATAGGTGTCCAGAAGTTCACTGAGAGCCACAAGCTTTGTTTCTCTTGATGGTGACAAGCATAGTTCAAAGGCTCTGTAGTGTTCAATGTACCACCCACACAGCACTTTCACAATGAGGAATGTGTCAGGGTATTTTGACCTAATAGCATGAGCCACTTCCTCTTTCAGTACATCAACTGGAACTGTGGACACATTTGGTACATTGAGGCTAGATTTACCATAAGACGGTGAGTTTATGTGGAAAGCGATCATCAGCTGATGTTTGGAAGTAAAAGTCAGAGGTATATTCTTAAAGCAACTCGTGTGCTTCACAATCTGCTTAAAGAAACTATGTTTGGACTCAAATCGCATTGTCCAGAGTGTGACTAGAGGGCCAAAACACCTTATGATGTGAGGGTAGTGCTCAAGATAGTGATGCTTAGGTTGAAGTCTGACACCAGGGAACAACTCTTGGTATCACTGTCTGTGCTCAACTATTTTGCTTTTGAGATATGAGATGGATTCATCAGTATGCAAAGGAGCAACAACTAACTCAACAATATCTTTTAAGTCCATCAATATTAGCCATGCTGGCTCATTTTCTGGCACTAGAGGTCCAATCAAAAACGGGAGAACCGGAAAAAACTTGTTTGTTTTGTCTGACCATTTATAAAGGGAAAGCCAAAATAGCTTTATTCAGGTAATCTAATGTAAATAACTTCTTTGATATCATTAATGCCAAACAGCAAGCCAGCTCGACTGGCACAATACCCTCAAAAACATTGTGTGCAACATCAGGAGGAACAAGAGACAACATGCAAGTGAGACAGATTTTTGGTTGAAACACACTCTCGTGGGGCGGCCTCTAGCTCACCCAGTAAGAGCGTTCGCCCCATGTTGGCTGAGTCCTGCAGCGGCACGGGTTCAAATCCGGCCTGCTGCCCTTTGCTGCGTGTCGTACCCCATCTCTCTCCCCCTTTCATGTCTATCCACTGTCCATTAAAGGGAAAACCCCCAAAAAATAATCTTTAAAAAAAAAAAAAAAAAACACACTCTCGTTTAACTCCAAAGCAAAGGGAATGACTCTCAAGTGCGGCTTTTACATGGTCTGTATGCACCTCTTTTGTTCTAAGGCTGAAAGCACCAGATGCAACGCAGTCAGTCCCAATATCAAAACTTTTTGCTGTGCAAAACCGGCAGAAGAACTCACCTGAAAAACTTTCAGAGAAGCCTGCAATATTGTGCGCCCCCAAGTTATCAGCAACAACACTCTGAACTGTACCTTTAAGAGAAGTACCTAATAAAGGGACATAAAGTCCATGGTCTTCTAGAGTTTTAAGATCCTGCAATAGAGGCCCAACACTTTGTCATAACCATATATTTTTACATCAACACTTTTGCAAAGTATTGCAAGATAAATAGATGATAAAGATGAGTGAGAGCCAAGTGGCAAGTTACCTAGTGTCCAATAAACACCACAAAGCTTGTGTTTTTTCCGAGAGGTACCTAAGGGATTGCAGGTCTCAAAATCGTCCACATACAGACGTAGTGATATTCGTAATTCCTCAGCATTCAAAAAGCTGTTTTCCTTAAAATGCCAACCATCTTCAGGAGACTAGAATTCGTAAGAGGGGTCAAGTTCAATGTCCCGATGTCCTCTATGATTTTTTATGATCTTATCAAGAATGACTTTGCAATTTAATATTCGCAGCAAGGATTTTAACAATGGGACATACTGAAAGGTGTGTTTCTTTTTACGATCAAGAATGTAAATAACTGGTTCAACAACAGAAAATTTGTCGTTGTAATACTGTTTGCGTTGATATGAAGTGCTAAGA